>CAXKVX010005099.1:0-351303 GCA_964058865.1 Eleocharis quinqueflora
CACAATCTCAATCTTATCATAGTCGGCTACAAATAAGTAGTGCATTTCAATCACCTCTAATCCCATATAATAAGAACAGCTTTATCAGAGGATGATTCAAGTAACTATTAATTAGATATTTAGATCAAACTAAACGACAATAAGAATATAATACTTTGTTAAATAGGGTTGCAGAATCTACAGTTTTTCCCCCATATTCCAATTTGGGTGCTTCGGAGCATCGGCAACTTTGACTTCCTTTAACTTCTCCACTGGCCAATCTCTAGAAATGCAAAATATGGTTTTAGAAAGGCCAATTTGCATAATAGACAACAAGATTGATTTACTTTTGTTAGCAATTCATCGGACCTGAATGCTCCTCCTGATGCTGTTAGAATTATCCTCCTGAGTACTCCTGGCAAACCTTGTATACACTAGAAAGAGAGATATAGAGAGAGAGCATGAGTAAGAGAGGGAGAGAGAGAGAGAGAGTGGCAGCTGCTGCCAAGCTTTCAGAAGAGAGAGGGAGAGAGATCACATTTACAATGCGTTATGTGCAACGCATGCCCGGTGGAATCGGCTATACATCTTTTCTTTCTTTGCCATTTACTGTTGCTGCTTGATATAGTCTCTAATTACACTATTGATTTTTTTCCTTTTTTAGGCCTGACACTTCCATTCAGAGTATGGTACAGAACTCAGTTGTGGTGAACTCATTAAAATATCCTGTTCTCACTTCTCAGTGAAGGAGAACTGCGCAATAATATTCTCAAATCTCAATGGACCCGCACCCGCTTCAAGACCACAGGTATATAGCCAGAACTAGAAGTTCTTTTCAAATGGGTCGAGAACATACAGAAAAAGGTACCATAAAGTTAACAAGTACTGAATTAGGATTTATTGACCGATTAATTGTAAATTTGCAATGGCTTCCAAATTTGAACATAGATCTTTATTGAGCATGTACTTTTTGAATATCTAAGAAAATTATATGAAAGTAAGATAAACTTTAGCACCCGCACCCTTGTTTTCTTCATAAAACTGAAAAGAGAACTAATGTCATTGAAATTTGAAACTCAATTTACGGGTTATAAAGGTTGAGGAAAATATTTCTAATTTTTATTCGACTTTTTAAGCATGCAATTTCAAACACAGTTGTTACATAATTGAGTTCCCTACTTTGTGGGCAAGAAAGAAAGAAAAAGAAGTAATAGCACTGATATTGAAAAACACTAAATTCTACATATTACTTGGTTGTCTCCAACCAAATTACAATTAAGTACATGAAAGATGATGAAGAATATATAATATCACTCTATTATATCCCAGCTAGAAGTCACCACCAGATATGCAGCCCACCTCTAAAGCGCATACTAGTTAACCATATCACCAAAAAAAATCTAGTCAAGGTTAAGCACTGAGGAGCTAGTTGCATGGCAAAGGAAGCATAGGACCAGAAAAATGTGTATCAGCAAATGCACAGACAGCGCTAGGCTGCTCATGGCCAATGTACTTAAGTTGGATATCTTGTAGGTTGATGTTCTGGCATGGAGTTCCCGGACTACAATTCAGAGTCACGGCCACTGGTGATGCTGACGTACCAGTTATGTTCTTGAATGATACGTTGCTTATACTTACACGAGAAGGTACCTGATCAATTACACATACCAAGTTGACACATCAACTCAAAGCCATATATATTCCACATATATATATATATATATATATATATATATCTGTATACCAAATTTGTTAGATAAATAGCTATGTTAATTACACACACTCATAAAACTCAAAGAGATAATTCCATATGTAGATCGATAGAATATAAATGGATAAAATTGTTGTACTTACAGTATCTCCGTCACAGAGATTATCAGGGCAGTAAGTCTGATCGATGATGATTGGGTTATTCACATTGTTCATTTGAATATTCTTGAAGAGCATATAGCTGGCCGAGCTATTACTAGGGGAGTCCTGCCACGTCTTAATGCGCACTCCATTCATGGTATTCGATATGGTGCTATCCCTGACCACTATACCCCGCACATCTTCTTCATTCGGGTACTTTCCTAGGCTGCCAACACTAATGCCATGACCGGGCCCACATGTGATGTTCGAGATAAAGATGCCGTTGTTTCCCTGTCCAAGCGAGATGCAATCGTCACCGGTACCGACGATGACATTGTTGATGGAGACTTTAGAGCTACGCTCAATGTGGATACCATCTGTGTTGGGGCTGTCTTGTGGAGCCTTGATGTACACATCAGTTGCATAGAATTTATGACAGTCCAACACTCCGATGTGAAAAAACTTCGGGTTTATTGAGTTCATCCCGTACACGATCGTGTCGTTTAAATTGAAAAATAGCACTGACTGAAATCAAGAAGGAGTTTAGTCATTTTATTATCTCTATCATACACAATTACATATATAAATCAAAAAAATTTATCCCGACTTGTTAATTTGTTACTACAATTTTTTCAAGCCAAAAATACAAGTGCTATATTTTATACATCCATAAACACGAGACACTTACCATGGGAAGAACTTGACAGTATTTTGTCTTAGGGCATTCATCGTAGCTCCATGAGGCGTTGCCCTGACCGTCGAAGGTTCCGCCTCCGGTAATTCTCAAACCGGTTATATAACTAAATTCTACCCAATCACTTCCTGTCACGTATTTGCTCAGATCAGTTGTTGCCTTTAAGTGTCCCTGCATTGCAACAGTTAAGAACTTCAGTATAGTTTTGCATTATCCTTAATTAGTTTTATTTTTATTTTATGTTATCAACATTTATCTGCATATCTATAAATTTAGTGCCTAATTAATTTGGCATAAATTGTGTATAATTTCATTGCCAGAGGCTCAATTACGTACCTCTTGATAAAGAGTGATTGTGTTAACATTGGGGCATGGACCTCTGAACTTGATAGGATTCAGAAAATAGGTTCCGGCCGGTATACGCAGCCTGACGTCGCCGCTTGATGCGCATCCAGCTTCCCATAATTCTGAGAAGGCCTAAAACCAATACACGTACTATTATATATTTAGATATCTCAAACAATTTAAATGAATATTAATTATGAATTCTAAATAGAGGGAGAGACATGCATATATAAGAGGATTTGTGGAATTAAAATACTGTCCTTATGTATGTATTATATATTTTATATTAGTCAAATTCCACAGATAGAAGCTAATCAGTAATTTATGACAGAGAGATTACAAAATTTAGATGAAAACATTACCTGACTGTCGTCGGTGACTCCATCAGCATGTACGCCATAGTTGCTAACATCAAACATAGGGGAGTTCGAGTCACCCTGCGGCACCGGCCTCATCGCTGTCGCACTGGTTGCACACAAGAAGACGCACGCTAGTGCGAAAATCATCACAGAACCTTTCTTCATTTCCTATTAATTTTAACATTTAATTAGTATAGCCTATTTTATGATCGATGTTATTTAGATACCAAAGATAATTGTTAAGGAACTACCAAGAAAAAAAAAACTAGCATGACAAAACTAAGTAGTTTACTATTTTACTTCCATGTTAAATATTGCTTTAACAATACATTGTCAAAATATTATTTGCATAGAAGTTTGTATATACCAAGAAAAATCGTATTTGTATGGTGCATAAATACACATAAATGTGACATATTTTCACCATATTCGCACATAGCTTACTATGAGAAACTTCTACGTACCAAGACAAAAAAATATCTTCCAGCTAAAACTTTTTTGATCATTATGTTTTTATTCATAGAGAATAAATGAAATCACGTCTAACTAAATATGTGATGGTGAGGGAAATTTGAATCTAGACCAAAAAGATGAAATATTAATATGTCTTTCACAGAAAATAAATATTATAAGCAATTAACATACCGGTCTAATTGAAGCTATGTATTTGATAGGAAGAAAAAGACAGAGAAAACTCTAGCAATCAATGAGAAAATCTATGGATGCAGCAGCTAGCAAGTTGATCAATTAGAGTTTGCAATCCTGTTTTTATATACAAAAAAAAAAAAAATACTTGACACATCCAAAAATAAAGTTCCGGATTTAAATGGCACTAGTTTAGCTTTATATATTTTGTTATTTGACACAAAATATTAATGCTAAGATCTATTTACCTCATTTCATTGCAATTTTTTTAAAAAGAAAGCTCAAACAGTATAAACTTAATATATAAATAAAAGTCTCTAATTCTGCATCCTAATTCAGAAACTTTTGCAATTTTACAATTTATAAATTCTGCCTAACAATTCTAATTCTTTATTGTTCAATATTCATGGTACTCTTTATTAGTTTGCCGCCAATTTTGTTTTACTAAAATAAGCCAACCTCTATTAAAAATTATTTAGTCTCTAATTACTATACATCAATATGATTGATAGTGCAAGTGTCCAAATTAAAAAATTCTATAATATACTTATTAAAATTTGAAGATTCTCGTATTATATATTACCGAAAATAAAATTAGTACATTAATTACAAATTTGCTAGTCATTTATTTTCATTATAGAGTCTGTTAACTATAACTTGTTATTATTGCAAGAAGGTGATCCCTAAATACCACTCCATCTACAATTACGACATTTCCTTAAATTAAAATTGTCAAATTTAATAAGTTCAATTATAAAGTGTACAATACATTTTTTATATTTATTAGGCGAAAGAATATATCATTGAGTTTATCACGTAATTTGGTTTTTTGACCGGAATACACAATCTAATTCTTCATGATTGTTAAATTAAAAGTTAATTTCAGAGAAATGCACTAGATTTCTTTAAACTATAGAGAGATAAATCCGTACATAACATGAAACAGCATTCCTGACCATGTTTAACAATTTTGTAAGAGGCATACATATAGAGAGATAAATGCACTAGATTAGTTTCCCTTTGATTTGATGATATTTAACAATATTAACTTATTAAATATTACGTCATACATATTAAAAGATGCATTATATACTTATATATTGACTAATAATATATTAAGCGACCATTAGTATTAATGATGATAATTTTTAAAAGATTAAAAGGTGGGGTCCTTGCTAGGATTATGAATCTTAATTAATTTCAACTACAAATTTCAAATCGTAATTAACAAGCAACAACAACGACAACAAAATGCAATGATCTAGTAATCTAGTGATAGCTAATTAAATGACTTTCATGAAGTCATAAATTCAAGCCTCGTGAGTACAAAAGTGAGACTTGTTCCTTATATCCAAAAAAAATAAAACAATAACATCAATTTTCAGGTTGCTCATCAAACCTATTACATTATCTTCCCTTTTCATGACTCGGGGATAAGCTATGTAAAAGAAAATTACATAGACGGATTTCTATTTCAAATCATAATTACTCTATATTGAAATACTTCCTCAGTTAATATGGATATTTCTCAGGAACTGAAGTTATGGTAAAAACCAATGCACCTCATTGAAAGATCTCTCAACATTTCTAATGGCACTCCAGTATATTTAATTTAATCAATCCATTAACATTATCCTTAAAGAGTTCTGGTAAATACCAAAAGAAAAAAAATTACTGCCTCTGAAAAAAAATTAACCCCTTTTCGATCTTACCAATATATATAAAAAAATAAATATCCTAAGTCACGACAATAATTGAATTACAGTAATAATTGAATCTCCTAAATTATAGGCACCTTTTTACTGAATATGAATAACAAAATGGAGGGAGACGCTATACCAGAAAATATGGAATGCAAACAATCAATTATCTTTTAAATGATAACAGGAATATAAGCAAACACCATATTAATATAATGGAAATTAAGAGACACATTTGAAATTTGGTGCTGTTCTTTTGAATTCTATCATTAAAATAAAAAATAAATCCTATATAGTAACATGCACCAATTAATTTTGATAGGATAATACAGTAGCAGAATATTTTGCGACCTAATTCTACAAAAGTCTATAAAGCAGTAGCAACAACAAGTGTAGTGGTGAGACACAAGGCCTTCGTGAAGGAGGTCTGGGGTTCAAGTTCCGTTAGAAACTATTTTTAAGAAGGCTTTTCAAGTTTATTTTTTGTTTTGTTTATGTGTGTTGTAAGCCTACGGACAATGAATAAAAAAAAAAACAACAACAATAACACCAACAGAAGCCATGTACTCCATAAATCAGGAAATAGTTCCCTGCTAATAAAACCAAAAATATTAATCAGTCCTGTAACTTATAGTGAAAATGGAGGCTTCCATTTATTTGTTTAATGAAGATGATCTAGCTTTTTATTTAATTGCAAGTGGCTCAAATGTGAAATAAAGTGTATAGCACCTTTAGCTTTGTTGTACAAATGAACTTTTTGGAATGGAGATCTTGAAATAAAAGACATGAAATGCTAAATGCGCTGATCCAAAAATATTAATCTTGCATTTTTGTGAGAGTGAAATTTATGGTAGTCAATACACGGAACAAGTGTGGAATTTCAATAGAGAGTATCTACAGAATTAAATAATTCCAGAACCCAAAATAGAGGCTGCTAATTTCAATTCTGTCAGAAAAAAAAAATTATGCATCAAAAACAGAGTGTGTGCGTCAATTAAGACTGTGAAACGCAATTGGTATTAGTTTGTTCTCTTACGAGAATTTGTAATCAGTATTCATTTACGATAATTCATGATCTTCTGCGTAAGAGAGCAGCAGAATGCGTGGTTCAATCGTCAATTTTTTTTTTTTTTTTTTTTGCAAAATATAATCAACATCATTCTCAATCTTAGGGGCAGATGCAAGTGAAGCCAAGAAATTTTTTTTGCAAAATATATCTTGTATAATCACACAATCTTTCAATCTTTTTTAAAAAAAAATATATGTTTATAATTTTAAAATGTGTCTCATTTTGCCTCCTGAAAAAAAATTATACTTGCCCCTCTCTTACGGAAATCCTATATCTGACTCTGCTCAATCACATACTTTCTAGTTTCTACACAGCATTTACTGGTTTCTAGTGATAAACTCAAGGCTTTATTAAGATGAACAGAGTTTGGCTATGTAGAAACCATGAACTCATATATTCACCACGATTTGCTGTAATTTCAAATGAATTGGCAGTTAAGGCATTTTTCCTTAATTAGAATTTTCAAATAATTCAATGAAAGAACACTATATTGTCAAAACTTGAATTTCCTGTCTCTAAATATAGCCATCTTTTCTCATATCACTAGATAAATCAAAAGACTATTCATGGAGATGTCTGGGTGTCTACACACATTAGAATTTCCTGAATCCAATTCAGTCCATTTATGAAACAAAAGTTCTAAAACAAATGACAATTAAAGCCAAATTGATTCAAAAAGAACAAAATGAGGAAGCTATGCCCAAACATCGACCTGGAGAATGCGCTCGAGACGGTGCTGGAGGTGCCAATACCTGAGGACATGTACAATGGGCCCATGCCTGAGATGCACGCCTGGCTCAAATGTCAGGCATTTGACAAGGCATCTGAAACTGACGCTTGTGTTGCACGTGACTCCTCCGGTCTCTCTGCGCCCCAGATGTCACGCATATCTGAGATTCAAATGTTTATGGTACTTGGCACACAGCTCATTCCCTGCCCCATCCCTCACGACCGTGCCTTCTCCCAGGTCATCCAAGATCGCTCCATCGTAAGATTTCCCCTCCCCCCCAGGTCAATTTGAAGATCCATCCGTGCAGTACTGCCACATTGATAACTTAATATTTATTTTTTATTTAGCAAGCATCAACAGCGAGGTACATAATCCAGCAGTATATAGCATCGACAGGCGGGCAAGAGGCACTGCAGTCGGTGGGGAGCATGTATGCAGTGGGGAAACTCCACATATCCACGTCGGCCTTCCACACCGACATGGAGGAAGGAGGCATGCAGCCAAAGGGCAAAGGCGAGTACGGCTCCTACGTGCTCTGGCAGAAGAGCCCCGAACTGTGGTACTTTGATTTCATTTTGGCCGGCTGTAAGCTGACCATGGGATGCAACGATCGCATAGCCTGGAAACAGTCAACAATCAAGCGACCGTGCATAACCAAGGGCCCCCCACGGCCTCTCCGCAGAGCTCTCCAGGTTAAAAATAATTTAATTGTTTCATTACCTACTTTCACTTACAACAAACTGACAAATCCGGCTACTTCTGAATTACAATATTATTTTTATTGAATTACTCAATTTAATATGCTATTATCAAGGTAATAAATATAAGAAAAAAAAGCAGGGATTGGATCCACGAGCTACCGCAAATTTATTCTCAGGTGCGGTGTGCATTGGAGAGAAGACGGTTAGCGAGGAGGAGTGCTTCATCCTTAAACTGGATGCGAGCCCCGCCACATTGCAGGACCGCAGCTCGGACGGGGTCGAGGTGATACACCACACCATCTGGGGCTGCTTCAACCAGCGCACAGGCCTCCTCATGCAGTTGGAGGACTCCCAGCTTCTCTGCATGAAGAACCCTACCAGGCTCGGCCCCGTTCGTGATGGCGGTGACAGAGGTGTCTTCTGGGAGACTCGTTCCGAGTCTGTTATCACGGCTTACAAGTACTTTACCTGCACACTGACACACAAAAAATAAAATATGAATTGATCATATTTTTAGGCTGATATGTGAATCTGTTGTTCTGTTGACTAAATACCACTTAATTGTTTCAGAAATGTAAATGGGATAAACATTGCACATGCTGGACATACCACTGGTACTATGCTACGGTACGGCAATGGTTCGATAAACCACAAGTTAAAGATCGACGAGGCTTGGGTGATTGAAGAAGCTGATTTTAACTTGTCGGGTCTGACGCCAGATTATTTCTTACCACCCTCTGACCTTAAAGAGGGTTTGTAGGCAAATGAAAAGTGAGAAGCATGCTAGGAACATGATCATCGTTTTCTGGGGATATCATTTTGTGTTTTTCTTTTATTTTATAAACTGAAAGTATCTTTTGTTGTACTTAGAAATCTAGCAAAACTCAATTGGACATGGGAAATTAAGATGATCCCATGTAAGTATATATAGGATTTCTGACGATGTATATATAGGATTCTGACAAATGTTTTTATCTCTGAACAAGACAAATTAAACGAATGCTCACAAAACTGTTCGATGTTTGTGGAGACATTTGCTTGTATCAATTATACTCTGACATACTTTAGAAATTTGATCTTGAACCAGCTCTTGTTCATATTAAAGATGGGCGAGTCAGAAAAGAAACAAAAACAAAAACAAAAGGAAAATTAAAGAAACTATTCAAGGGTAAAAGCACAAATTTATAGTATGCACATTGCTTTGTTTGTGATTGTCTCTCTTCTTGCCCGTCTTCTACTTGTACCTATCAGAGGAACACACAGGAAATAATGGCGCGTCAAAATTGATGACAAAAAAAATCGAATAAATAGATAGCTAAGCTTCTCAGATACTGTAATTGTTTCACTTCAAGATCAAGTATCATGTATTTGTGTTATCTTTTAGCTTAATGGTGCACTTGATCAATCTTGATGTCAAATTACCAGTACGCTTTTTATGGGTATGATGTGAAGCTTGGCAAAGCAATGACTTTGCCTACAACTGTTTTATAATATGAAAATATGAAATGTGATACAACGGGCAATAATGTCCCCAAATTGTCATTCCATTTCATCCTCCCCTTGCATTAAACCCAAACAGTGTTCATTTCTCAGTTCTCACCTTTATAGCTTCTGCACTACTTGTTACTGAAAAGTCAATACAAACAAAACACAAGAACCCTCCCGCATGGCCAGGTATACTCCTAGCCTTTTAATTCCAATTCATCTCCCTTCTCAATCAACCTGCTCTTTTATTCGAAAGCAAATGAAGATATTTTTTTCCCTAGGAAAAATTTCTTTTAGTTTTTGCCAATAAATTTATTAGTTCTGTCTTTTTATATTTGTTTTCCCCTGCGGTTCGATTGAGTTTTTACTGGTTCTCTTGTCTGGATCACAAGTGCACATAAATTCCAAGTGCGACCATAATGTAAATTGGTTTTTCCAGCACAAGTTGTATAGCAATTGATCTAATAAGAAGTTTGTTACAGCAATTGAATTTGAAATTTGTGAATTCTGACCCTAAACACTGAATCATGCAAAACTACCTCAGTTTGATGACATCATAGGAAGTTCCATTGGAAGATCTTCGGAAATAGGTTCAAATTTAAATGATCAAGTGCAGAAAATAACATGATTAAATTCCATTCAAGCACTAAAACCTCAGTTACAAACTTACCATTTTGACTATGCAGACTGTAAGTCTGCTTTGAACTTCTAATTTGTGAAAGATCTGGAAGATAAACTGAAAAATCTGAGGAAACTTGTACATTGTAACTATTATATTGGGAAATCATGTGTGCATTTAATTGAAATACTCAAACCAAGCTATTTGTTTTCCGCATAAAAAAACAGTCTAACCAGGGGCGGGGCTACACACAAGCAGGGTGCACCCTGGAAAAAAATTTCAAAATTTACTCTGTATTCGAATTTTTTTTAAGAAAATAGGCTTATAATTTATAAATTTTAAAAAAATATGCACTATTTCGAACCACCCTGACAAAAATTCTGAATCTGCCTGAGTCTAACATGGTACAAAATGATAGACTTATTTAACATGAAAGCTCTAGAATTATATTCAACGAACCTAGAATTGTAATCTAGAGAAAAAAGAAAAACAAAACCACCAAAATTGCAACATTATATTTCTGACCAGAATACAAGGTGGTAAAGGATCAGGTTTCTATTGTCTTAATATGTACATTAGCAGCTTAGAGTCATGTTAAACCCACCAAATAATACTAGATGGGTTACTCGGTTTTAAAACCAGTTAACTCATACTCATTATTAGAAGTGTTTAATCAGAACTGATTATCAGTGAAAAGTTAAATAAGGTTATTTGAAACTCATTCCTGGAAATAAAAAAAACAAGGATCCCATCCCAGTGAGAGGACATTAAGAGAAGCAAAAGGGCAGCCCGGTGCACGTAACTCCCGCTTGCGCGGGGTACGGGGAAGGGTCGGACCACTTTGGGGTCATTGTACGCAGCTTTTCCTGCATTTTTCACAAGAGGTTGTTTTCACGACTCGAACCCGTGACCTCCTGGTCACAAGGCGACAACTTTACCGCTGCGCCAAGGCTCCCCTTCACGTTAAGAGAAGCAAAATTCAGATAAAATCTTTAGTCAACGTATATTGGATTATCCCAGGAAAGAGCATTATGCATTTGCTCAATTTCAAATTCTTCTAAAAAATAAGGAAATAAAACTCACAAACCAGAACCATATATTAGTACACAACCAGGCATCAGAGCTGAAGGGAAGTAATTAATTCCACATTGTGCAATTGGTGTATCTAATCAGTGATTATACCACTAATTTGACCGATTATATGCTTCATTACTCTTCAAATATTCTTTAAATCAGAAATTACTTTGCAATTCCCCTGCATTTCTTATAATTGGACAGATTATAGAGTACCACAAATTAAAATGAAATCCCAACTAGACACCAAATAACGTCTTGGGAAAAGTACACTAAAAAGAACAACCATCAAACAGTTGGTGGGCGCAAAGCCAAAATCCAATTTCCACAGTAAGATTCAAACATGAATGCAAACCGAAAAGCAAACAAGCGGCGCCGCCTCATTGCTCGGACTGAAGAGGCAAATTGAGCACACCATCATCTCTGGCTTCGCCGCCTCTCGGCCCGTGCGGGTCGACATACGGCACTGCCAAGTGGTGCTTGGTCTTGCTCATGGGCCGACACTTCTGGAGCGTAACCAAATCCCCGACCTTGAATTTGTTCTCTGGGTCGTGCGCCTGGAACTTCTTCACCTTTCGCACGCGTGTCTTGTACTTTGGCTGGATGGCATAGCGCACCACTCGCACATTCACGGTCTTGTCGTTCGTGTGGCACACCACCTTCCCGTGCACCTGTTTCAAGGCGCGAACTGTGAAGTGGGAACGAGGGGGAGAGGAAGGCCGCAACTTGACGGAGGAGACAGAGAGATTGGCGAAAGAAGAACACTGGAGAAATGGATTCGAGAGAAGCATTTTTTTTTCCTTTTTTTTTTGGAGAGAGCGTGGAGTTCTTGTGCTTGAGCTTGAGCTTCGAGCTGATCAGCAGAGGTGAAAGAAATATGGCGCTCGGCTTGGGTTATCTTCTCCTCTAGATAAAGAGCCCGGTTTCTCTGCTCTAGATTATGTGTAGCTATTCCTGTAGCGAGTTGCTGACTTCCTGTGATCGGATCGATCTGCTTTGGTGGAACAGGCTAGGATCAAAATAATATAGACCATCTTGAATTTTCTAATTTCTCATCAATCTTTTGCAGTTTTAGCGAAAACGAAATGTGAAGCGCTAGGATTATATTTATGTAGTTAATTTTAAATTCATTTAAGAATCAACATTTAGTCTAGTGGCTAAGCGCAACAACTTTTATATAAGATGTCTTAAGTTCGAAATTCGAATAAACAGATTTAAAGTCATTTAAATTTAAGTAGCTTTACTTTCATCTTTATCTAAAAAAAATCATTTTATAAAATTAAGGGTTCTCGAATTCCGATATGTATTGCCTTTTCAAACGCATCTTAACAAGATATCAGATATGCAAGATTCAGCATTCAAGAAACACAATCATGTTATAATTTTTATTTGTACTCACGTAAGTTTGAATTCATAGTTTATTGAAAGTTATTCTAGTTAACTACCATGGTATTTGCATTTTTAGAATTCATTTTAATATTAAAAATTATTGCAGTGTGTTATAAACTGTTTAACATTAAGATTTAAGAAACGCATGTTTTTTATATGAATTCATATTCAAAAGTAAAATTTCAGTAGGTATGTTAGGTACGTTTTAATATAAAAAAAAATACATTTCATACAATACAAATATACAATACATTTTTTTTTACGGTAATTGAATTAAGAATGTGAGAAGATAATTATATCTGAAAATATTTTGATACAAGGCCGTATTAGTAGGATTTGCATTGCATCTCACCAATTATCTCATTTGATTTCCATAAATAATTATTTAACATACACCAATTTAATACAACATGATTCCTGCTGCTTATTCAAAGTCACAGCACATGGTTCATCACACTTTGACTGGTTCAATTTAAATTAAATAAAGAAGAGGTTCATAAGTAGACAACCAAAATCTTAATATATGTTTCCCAAGCTTCTATTTTCTAATTTTAAAACAAATCTATGTTCAATATTTGCTATAATATTTCTCAACACAAGTAAGATTAAATTTTTTTTTTTCAGATCTGACAGTTCAATTTATAATGTGAAAAACTGATTGACGTCTTGATGCTATTAAATATGAATTTTAAATATTCGTTTGATCTACTTTTTATAATTAAATTTTCCTCCTATTCTAAAGTAATTACAGAATTTTCCTAAAAAAATTACGGAGTTCAATGCTACTTTGTAAGGTAGATATTCAAGTACATGTCATTAATTTGAGGTTTTGTTATATATATTGCTATAGATGTAATTATGCATGATTATGATATATGATGTAGACCATCCGATTTAAATTATAATAATCTCTCTTATAATATCATACCATAATCTAACACGTGCAATTTGAATTAAATAGTTCAGTTCATATCATGACAGCGAAAAGAGACTCATCTTTTTGTGCTTCTATTAATAAAAAAAAATAAGGATAATGTTCCGTACATGCTAATATTAATACTGACCATCGATATCGATGTTATTATGCACATTTAGCTGAGTTATTATGCATGTTACTTTATGTTATTTTTGCACTAAAAAAATTATTATACATGTTAACAAATTAATGTGCATAATAACTCAAATAACATGCATAATTATTTTAATACAAAAAATAACATGCATAATAACTCAAATAATATACATAATAACTCAAATAAATGTCCATAATAACGTCGATATGAATAGTCGGTATAAACATTCAGCTCCCAAAAAATAAATAAAAGGGAAAATGTCTGCTAAGTTCTGACTCCTGAGTTGAGAAAATAAAACACACCACTTGTGGCCACAGGCTTGAAGATAACATAAAATAAAACACACTACACACCAGTAGTTCAACCATCATTTTGTGCAGCTTCGTTCAATGAACGCGAATCTATTTATTAAAAAAAAATGTTGAACGAATGTCATACATAGTCAATTGATAGGGATCGATGTTTAATATCATATTTAATATTTTCGTAATAGTTCATACAGTATAAAATATTTGGTCGCTTATAATAAATTTAATTATTGATATAAATTGCAGAAATATTATTAATTAACATATAAACACAATGATAAATGTAAAATAAAGCGATTAAACAATAAATTCAACAATAAACTGATTGGAACCGACAAATTTCCGAAAATAAAATCCCCATCACATTTTCTTTGAAACTGACCGGAGAGTAGTTAGGTCCATCAAAATCAAGCCATCACCACAATAATTTGGAAATTTTTCATAATGAGTCTAATTATGAACCAAAATAAAAGCAATGATATAAGATTTCTAAGAAATTTACAAATGTTCGGGATGCTATTTATAATAGCGTCTCTAAATTCTTTCGATTATTTTATATTTTTTGTTGTTTTCTACTTGTATGTTTTCTTCAGTAGGCAGAAAATAGGAACGTGATTAACAATAACATTCTTAGATGAATTTAAACTGGAATTTCTTTGAAAGTTCCAAAATCATTTAAAACTTCTTAAGAGGCGCAACTTACACTAGTGCTTTTATTTTTTGTACCGAAGTGAGTCCCATAGAAAGAAAAAAAAAACTGAGATAAATAATATTAGATGAAATTTAGGAACACTTTTGTTAATAATGCATCCGACCATTTATAATCTTTTTTAAAAAAACTTAGGCTATAACTTTGTGTCCGGCCCATAATCAGGTCCATTATGAAAATATTCCCAATAATTTTCAGATTATAACACCTCCATTTGTAAGGGAGCAACTTATATCCATTTTGGTTCAAGCAAATTGGGATTATTTGAAGATAATTTGTGTAAATTGAGGATAAAAGCATAGTTGGAGTTAAATTTGAATGTTTTGATAAATTGGATAAAAGAGGAGATGATAGAAGGTAGGAATACGATTCAATTGGTTTCATTCAGTCAACATCATTTTCATATTTTTTTTTTATATTAATTCAATTACAAGGAGATGTGTTTATAACTTTATATGGCCTTCTCCCTTGTATTGCTAAATACACCCAACTAATAACATTCTTAATATCTCCCACCTTAGCCACCTAACTCTTAATTATCGTACAAATTTTTAATTAAATACTCACTATTTATCTTCCAATTACATTTATTTAAGACGTTACAGGAACAAAATTTTAAATCATAATACTGTATTGAATTTCATCCTACGACTTCCAAGACAATGCTTTAACTATTAGTTTAAACATATCTCTCTAATTATTTTATTTAGATTATCTAGTTTGTAAATAAAAGGTCTAATTTACTATTAGTAATGCTCACTAGAGAAAAATAAGTGCAAGGTGTATGCATTGCATCATGATTTATTAAAAACAAGAGATTACTTGACCAAGCTTATTTTGACAATCTTGACAATGAAAATCTAAATTAATTTATAAAAAAGTTAAAAAATATATATAGATACATTCTTTGAGCTTATAAATTAGTCAAGTTTTTTATTTTGTGTGATTTGAGTGTCATTTCATACTCCGATACTCCATTAAAATTCATCAAGTTTAATATATTTTTAACGGTTAATATTTTATGGTTCGTAATAAAATATTAAATATTCAAATCGCATCAAATTGAAAACACAACTAGTTTAAAAGCTCAACAATATGTCTACATATTTTCTATTTTTATTTTTTTTATAAAATAATTTAAATTTTCATTGTCAAAATTATCAAAATAAACATCGTCAAAGTTCCCTTCTATTTATTAAATCACACCATCATCTACTCCTAATGTCTTACCACTATATTTTGTGAAGGAGCAAAAAGTTATGCATAAATGGTGAGGAAGGAGAAGTACCTAAATTGTATGGTAAACAATTTTATCCTCACCTTAGAGAACTCCTCAATTTATTATTAAATAGTTATGATACAAAAAAGTCTTCCAACTAACTTCCAGTAGAGTAAATGAGTGTAAGGTGTATGCATAAATTCGTCAGATTTTATTATCATCATGTATACATATATCTGAAGAAGAAAGAGCATGGCTAAAATAATATGCATAGTACACCAAATTTCGTACTATGCGGTTATTTATATTTAATTTGGTCATTAAATTGATATTTAAGTTGCTCAATAAATTCTTCATATCAAAATCTTGTAGGAAATAAAATTTTGTAATTTTTAGAGCTTTCTTGTTATTTTTTAAATATTTTTTAAAAACAGCCCAGAAATGACACTTTTGTAGTACTAAATCTGGACTGTTTTTAAAAAATATT
This sequence comes from Eleocharis quinqueflora, assembly GCA_964058865.1. NCBI lineage: Eukaryota > Viridiplantae > Streptophyta > Magnoliopsida > Poales > Cyperaceae > Eleocharis > Eleocharis quinqueflora. Next base: position 16,437 of record CAXKVX010005099.1, read on the forward strand.
TAAAAAATATTTAAAAAATAACAAGAAAACTCTAAAAATCACGAAATTTGATTTCCTACAATATTTTCATATGAAGAATTTATTGAGCAACTTAAATCTCAATTTATTGATCTATATATATGCATAGTACGAAATGAGGTGTACTATGCATATTATTTTAGCCATGCTCAAGAAGAAAATATCAAGAAAAATAATGAAATGTTTTTTAAAAAAATGTAAAGTTTGGTCTCTAGTAAAATTTCAATATGAAGATCACGTTGGACGGTTTGGATCGACAATTTGAATTTTGAAATTTTAAATTTAAATGTGAAGCCAGAACACATCATGACTTCATGAAGCATAATAACATAGCAATATATATAACAATTATATTGAGTCCGGCTAGAATATTGCGGCGATTTAGTACTTTATAGAACTCAGATAATTGAAAATGTATTGACATTCGTGCTATTATGAATAATTTGATGTAATATTAAAAATAATTGCTCAAATTTTTACAACGTTTGTGGTATCATATCATTTTGTGGGTGTGTTTGGATCACCAATAATAACACTACTTTTTATTAGTATTATTTTGTTAATTCAACAAAATGATAGAATCGACAATTAACACATGTAAAGTTAGCAAAAGTTATATTTTAATGCAATTATAATCATAATCATCATATTCTTCTTCTTCTTCTTCTTTTATTATTATTATTAGTAGTAGTAGCAGCAACAACAACATTATCATTATTATCATTACTATTCTATTATTATTTATTTTTCATATATTATTATTTTATTATGTTATTTACTTTCTTGTTATTATCATTATTTTGAACTAGAAAAACAAAATTAATATATTATTTTATTATAAATATTATAAATATACAATCTATATAATTTTTTACTAGACTGAATAGCTCAAATTAGCACTATTTTTAAACAATTAAATATATTATTAACAATTAAATCTTAACCTTGTGGCTAAAAACAATGTCATCTTTATATAAGAGGTCACAAGTTCGAAATCGACTTAGAAATTTAAATCATACAATTTAACATTTATCAAATTTAAACTTGAGTGACGTAAAGTTGCTTCATCTGCTATATATATAAATGGTGAAGTTATGGTGCTTACGCATTATGGACTCTCAGATGTGTATCTAGATTCGTGCACATCAATCTCGATGCGTATCGGATGATTCATAATGCGCAAGCACGTGCATGCATAAGTATCATAATTTTGCCCATATATAAAAATACAATTAATTCAAGAGGACCACCTACACAAATAAAGTTTGTAAATAAATTCAAAGTCTACAACTACCAGCATCCAAATATTAAATATAATTTTTTTAGTCATGCCGTGCTGATAAATGAGCAAAGAAAGATTTTCTGTCATGTTCGGTAATAAATGGAGAAGTTGTGACACGGGTTTGACTAATTCCACGTTGGTCCACAGAGGCTTATAGTTTTGGTGCGTGAACCAGTTCCACGAGATCTTTCCCTGCGGACCCGGCATCGTTGAACCAATATTCAACTTCTCTTTTTATTTTTTTTCGTTAGGTTATACATGGGGACATCGGCGGATTCAGAATAATTTTGTATATTTGTACGATTTATCAATTTTTTGCACATACATATTTAAAAATTGCGTCAATTTGTTTTTTTTTAAATTATTTTTATATATTGTGCTCTCCCGACGGAAATCAGGGATTCATCCTTGTACATGCTTAGGAATGTCGACATATTTCATCGGCTCACTTATGCCTATCCGATCCAGTCTTATACCCACCTGATTCATTGTTACGACGGATCAGGTAAGATAATAGATTGTGACTTTATACCTACGGATAGTACATGAGCTTCTCGAATATGTTTTTATGATCATACTCACGGATATGTTTTCAGCTATTTAATAAACTCATTGATATAGATTTATTGTTTAATGAATATATTGATATTAATTTTGTTGGTAAATTACTATAATTATATTATTATATAGAGTGATGCTATGGTGTTCCGCAAAGTACGTGCTTTTCAATTGTGGACCATTAGATCACATAATATCATGTTGGCACGAATCACAAAGCGTGATTCAATGGTCCACAATTGCAAAGCACGTGCTTTGCGGAACACTATAACCTCACTCTTATTATATAATTATTTTATATTGTGCAATTAATACTTTTTTATTCACTGTCTGTAGACTTACAACACACCCACAAACAAACAAGAAAGTAAACTTGAAACTCCCTAAAAATAGTCAATATCGGAATTTGAACTCCAGACTTCCTCCATGAAAGTTTGTGCCTTACTACTATACTAGATAGAGCTTGACTATCGTGCAACTAGTATATTGAAGGAAATTAGATAAATTCACGAATGTGAAAATACATTTGCAGGTATTGACGGATAGCTGATGGATAGGTCGGGTCTTCAATTTCATGCCCATCCTTGCGAATTTGATAGGTCGGATATGACATTTTTACGAACCGAGTAGATTGCGAGATAGACAAAATAGCCGCGGGTGAAACCCATTAATATTCTTACACATATACAATAAAGCAAAAACGCATTACGGCTGTTAAAGTAAGTATTTTTTTACTCACAGAATTTTAATTTTTTCTTTAAAAAAGTTTGACTAACGATACTAAATAGAATATTATTTTGAACACATAGAATATTATATTGAACACAATCTTCATCAAATTATATGCCCAATATAAACTTGTACATTATAAATTCAATATAAATATTGGCCTCATAAAGTTTAGTTACATCGGAAAGTCAATTAGTCATAATCTTGTATTTCATCTCGATGTTTCAATTAGTTATAAATTCAATTTAGATTTTATCTTCATAAAATTTAGTTACATCGAAAAGTCAATTAATCATGATCTTGTATTTCATCTCGAGATTTCAATTAGTTTCGAGCACTTATTTGATCTCTAAGAACTCAATTAGTATCCAACACTTTTCTAATCTCGAAAACTAATTTGATCATGAACATAATTAACTATATATTTTACGTTGATCGAATACAACTATATTTCTGTATCAAAATGGTGAAATTAATTTTCATAAAGAAGTACCTAGATCATGCAATTTAACCGACACAATTATTTATGAATTTAACTATTAACAACGACCATATAGTTATTAATAACTTATTGTCAACTTTAGACCTAAATAAAAGAGCAAAAATGACAATATACAAATTCCATATTCGAAATTTCTTACAAATTTGAAGCATCTTGACATAAGAGAGATCCAATGGTTGAGCTAAGACGCTAGTTAGACCGTATCAATACATTTGGCATTTTTCAAATTTTTTTTTAATAAATATTCAATATTTTTAAATATATTGGACGATTTTGAGTCACCTATTCCAACGTCATAATATTAAAGAGTATTTATTGAATAATAAAAGGTAAATCTCTTCCAACAATTTATTAATATAGTAAAAAGATATTAAATATGAATATATTAAAAATAAAATTAGAAATTCAACACCGGCGTGTACTAAAAAAGAATCATGTTTGGGTGTCAGTAGCAGTGGTCCCACTTCAAACGACCGGTGTAAAGACCGGGTCTATTGAAAATACCACTGGCTGCTGCCTTGCTCTAGTGAAAGCAATTCTAGAGAAAAATCTCGCCCTTTCTCGCTCTTATATATTTTCTTTTCGCGACATCGCCTTCATTCATAGGTTGATCCAACAGTCGTTCGATTCTGACACTTTAAGCTTCAATACCACTAACTAATTCTAATTCTAGTGTGTTCTTTCCCTTTGAATTCAATCCTCACAGGTTTCGATTGGCGTTTTCTTGCTCAAATCGTGTTTCGAGGTGATTTTCCTCTCCAATATATGAAATTAATTTGATTTAAGTTATTCTTTGTGATTCCCCTCAATTCGGGGCGTAATACAAGAGCTAAAATTAGTGATCGTGCCAGTTGAGTAGCTCAGAGATCTCGAATTTGTGTGTTATTTGAACTTTTTTTTACTTCATAAGCTATCTGATTGTATTCAATCCTTCAATATCTTACTTTCGCATCTCATCTGGTACTCTATATCAATTTGGAAACATCGCGTTTTTTTAAGTTATCTCGCCGTTTTGATGTTTCACAGCACGAAAGAGCGAGGAAAAAGATCAAAAGGATTTAGTGTATTTGAAGTCGTTTGCCTCAGTCTACCTCATTTTGAAATATTAAAATTGAAGTTCTGATAGTAAACTTATATTCAGGGGTTAGTTGACGCTGATTCTTTGGATTTTTCACGACAATCTATAGCATCACTGGAAGTAACCAATGCAAATTGAGAAGAACCAAAATTTGTTGTGGTAAGCTGTCGGTTGTAAAAAAACAAAAACAAAATGGGAGGCTATTGTTCGAAAGGGTCGCCTGTTGATAAATCACCTAGTGAAAGATCTTTGCACCGGAATATCCTCAATGACAAAGACAGGATTCCCAGTAAATCTCAAGTGAGATCTGAAAAGGATTTGGCATTTCAACATGATAATGAATTGAGAGAGAGAGATGAAATGGTTTTTACCAATGAGAGCATGACTGGGGGCCCTGCCGAGCCACAGGCACCGAGGGGCTCTTTGCAAAAATCTAAGTCTGCAAGGTTAAAAGGAACTGCCAAGGTAAGTTCAGCTCTTTAAGTAATTGGGTAATTGTATTACAACAACAACAACAACAACAACAAAGCCTTTTGTCCCAAACAAGTTGGGGTATGCTAGAAATGAAACCCATATTGGATTTCATTTCCATAAGATTGGCTGAATTTTTGCGCTCTCGCCTAGCCTATCACAGCTCTCCTCCTTTCTGGGCTTGGCTATCGGCTATGTAAAACATAGGCGGAGTTTAATTGTGTAATTGTATTGCATGAACATTTTTGTTTTGTTTACTAATTGTATGTACTTCGTTTATTTGGGGTTAATTTTAAATATTTAATTTCTTATTATGTTTGACGAAAAATCAGAAATATAAGTGTATGCCAACAGGTGGTCGTTTATTTCTACATAATCAGTCAATCTTTCTGCAATTGTAGTCTAGAAAATTTTAACTTTTGTCTAATTAGAGTTATTTGACTTGCATGAGAATACATTTTTGACTTGCACACAAGATATATGTTCCAAGATGAGTCTTTATGATAATTTACTGCAGTCTTTGATAGTTTCATGATTCTAGTTCATTTCTCCTAAAAAATATTCTGAGAAGGGTTAGCTGTAACAACTAGTTTCGGTTTGTATGAATGGAATAGAACTTCACAAATTGTTAAAACAAGCAAGCAGACTGACAAAAGTTGATGCTGAAAGTGAAACGAGAACTTGTTAAACAACTGATATCAGTATTGACTCATCTTGCTGCAAAAAGCAGGTGTCTGAAATGGGATCTATTTTGGGTCGAGCTGGTACAGTCGGTCTTAGCAAAGCAGTTGACGTGCTAGACACACTCGGTAGTAGCATGACAGGCCTAAATCTAAGTAGTGGCTTTGTAAGTGGAATTACAACCAAAGGGAATAAGATATCGATTTTAGCATTTGAGGTGGCCAATACCATAGTAAAGGGGTCCAATTTAATGCAATCACTTTCAAAAGAGAGCGTGAGACGCTTGAAAGAAGATGTTCTACCCTCAGAAGGTGTGCAAAATTTGATTTCAAAAGATACTGACGAGTTGCTCAAACTTGCTGCTTGTGATAAAAGGTTAGTTTCGTTTTGACGACGTAATGAATGTATAAGCTTCTTATGGGCTTTTCAAATGTCTTTTAGGGTAGTTGTTTTAGACTTAGAAAATTTGGAAACCGAACAAAATAGGAGTTATCATACACATGCTCTTTTACCAGGGGTTATATTTTGCGATCATTTGGTTTTGCCAGGGATATATAGGATATTCTCCCATTTAAGCTGCATGAGAAATCAAAACTTTGATAAAATGAAATAACTTGTTCATCATTTTTTTCGTTGACATTAGGGATGAATTGCAAATATTCTCAAAAGAGGTGGTACGATTTGGCAACCGGTGCAAGGATCCTCAATGGCACAGCTTAGATCGCTATTTTGAAAAGTAATCCCTTGACCTTGTCATAAATCTGTAATATTTGAGGATATCCAAGAATCAATGTTAAGGCCAATTTTTAAATTTTGATAACCAAAGAATTTTGATTGATTACAATTTATTTCTCAAACTACTTTTAGGCTGGCATCAGACCTCACACCACAAAACCATCTGAAAGAAGAGGCTGAGTCAATCATGCGTGAACTAATGGCTTTGGTTCAGTGTACAGCTGTCAGTATCTCACAGACTGAAATTTGTAATTTATCATGTTATTTTCTTTTTGTTGCTTACATATGCACATTTTCAGGAGTTGTATCATGAGTTACATGCCCTAGATAGGTTTGACCAAGACTACAGAAGAAAAAATCAGGAGGAGAATTCCACCCCGGTACCTAGAGGTACGCCCTATTTACATTTCAATGGAATTTATAAAAAGACAGTGTATGAGTTGTGCTTTAATTTTTGAAATATATGTAGGTGACAGCTTACAGATTCTAAAACAAGAGCTGAAAAGCCAAAAGAAGCATGTAAACAGCCTCAAGAAAAAATCTCTTTGGTCGAGAAACTTAGAGGAGGTTGGTATTTACTTTAGCAACCCTGCTTGTGGTACAATCCCTAGCCATTCTCAAACAGTTGAAACGGAACACCCACCCACCAACACATCCAGGCATCAAAAGAAAAGAAAATGAACAACAACAACAACAAAGCCTTTTGTGTGACACCCCGAAATTTCGATCTAACGGGGGTGCTCAAATCCATAGTATCTTCACAGCACATGTCCAGTCTTATCAACCTACGTCGTCAAAAGAACAGAAAACAACAAAACAAAACGGAGTCAGCTATAAAGCTCAGTAATCGGTTATTTTACGACGTGCTTCTCCTTAACAAGTTGTAACAATAATTCAATGTAATATTTCAAGCTCACATGCAAATAACATCATAAACAAACGAATATCAACAACCGACAAAAGAAATGAGTGTAACATGTCTCGACTTTATATGGTATCAACAGGTACTATCAAATCAAACTATACTAATCTTGGTCTGGTATTTCGGTTCAGATTCATATCACATAGCAATTCACATAACTTCGAGACATTTCCTATTTCAAACAAACACATGTCAAATCATTGACCTAACGTCATCGTTAGGCCCAAAGAAGTAATATAATCCCCTATCCCAATCGGTACTGAGCACAGAAGGGGATAGTTTCTATATGCGCATAGAGAACCTGTTTTGCGAAGTCAGGTTGCGATCTTCGGCCTTCGTATATTACCTTTATAAATCCAGTACAGTCAGACCCACAGTGTATTCTGTGGCATCATATCAAATTCATTTCCAGAATTTCAATTACGGAGAACAGTCAATACGGTTAACCACTCAAATGATGCAGTTCAACAAATGCAATTGAATCGAATATCAAAATGCATAATAAAATATATATGAACAATCACAGTCCATTTCAAAACAAATCACACACAATTCAATCCACAATTTCAATCCGAATCACACATTCGGATCAGATTGTCAGAGATCAAAATACAAGTTAAGGAGAAGTCCGATTACCTGATAAGAACACTTCGTATACTCAAGTCGTATTTTGACGATGCTTGAATTCAGTGTGACGTGAAATCGAACATATTCGATCAATTAGCCTGTCAAATTAGAAAGTAATGTTCAACATCTTTCTAACATAACTTGGCACCTCATGTGTTTGTGCGTTAATTTACAAGGGCAAACCTAATGTATCAAGTGAAAGTGATATTAATCAATTAGTAAATATCTCTTCTTAACAAAGCTGGAGTACAAATTAAGGTCTTTTCTAATTAACTTAAAGACATATGTGTCTAGTACATATACACCTCTATTGTTCATACCTTTCTTTCAATTAACCAACTTATCAATAATTAACTCATGAATAAAGAGAGTAATTAACATATGTTTCCTAAATCCAGTTCCTGTTTTCACCCATTAGAAAAGAACAAGTACAAATTCAGATTTGCATAAAAAAAGAAAGAATAATGAAATCCTAGTTCGGTTTAGGAGCAAGGAGTAACAAATAGCACAATGGTGAACATGGAAAATGAGAAAGAGATTGCCTTGCTTATTTTCATAGTGATGGAGGCAGCGACCCTCCTTATTCCTCTTCTGTTCTTCCTTCGGCTCACATCAGCAAGGGAAAGCAAGGAGAGGAAATATCAGGAAAGATATTGAAGAAAGGAAAATAGTTGGGGTTAATATTACATATTGAGCATACCATGCTTTTATAAGAGCGCATGAATTCTTCCACATGCTTTTCCCAAATTTTACGTTGCCAAGAGAACTTCCCCGTCTTGGTTCGCCAGGAACAAAAAGGAAAAGAAATGGAAAGAGGTGAGCAGTGGAATACTCCAGAGAAAGAGATGGTTGTTTATTAATCTTTTTATTGGATTTTCACAAAAGTTCCCTTGTAAGTTTCATCTTTTATGAAAAGGTCCTTTGTGCTTAATAAATTAAATGTCTCATCTATACCATCTTTAATTTACAAGTTGGTCCAAATAAAACATACCAAAATATATTAAAATAACTTTGGGATGTTACATTTTGTCTCAAACAAGTTGGGGTGACTAGAAATGAAGCTCATATTGGATTTCATTTTCATAAGATTGGCTGAATTTTTACGTTGCTTCGCCAAGCCTATTACAACCCTTCTTTTCGGGCTTGGGGCCGGCTATGTAAAACTAGAGGTGGCTAGTCGGGCGGGTTTAGGTCGGGTCATATTAGTTTGATTGTCGACAATAGTTGGGTTGCTGGTCAGGTTGGGTTTCTGGTCGTTAGGTTTCGACAACTTTCGAGTCATATGGGCCAAGTCATGTGAGATTGGGTCGGTTTCGAGTCGGATCGCGTCAGTCTTTTTCGTCTAATGGGTCGGGTCGGGTTGCATTGACTACTAGTCTTGGGTCGGGTCAGATTGCACCGACAACTTTTGAGTTTTAAGTTCAATCGAACAAGGTCGAGCCGCGTTATTGAATTTTGTTATTAAATTTTTACTTTTTCTGATGTTAATTTGTTATTAAAATTAGATTATGATGTAGGAAATATATGATTAGATCGATTTACAAATATCAGGTCAAGTCAGGTCAGGTTGGGTCGAACTCGTCCTCATATGTCGCTTCAGCTCGGGTTATAGGTCGTCTCATGTCGGGTCGGGTCGGGCTCGGGTCATCATGTGTCGCACCATCTAGAGTTCGGGTCGGGCAAGGTTTTTTAGGTTGGGTCGGGTTCCGGCACTTCTATGTAAAACATAGGCAGAGTTAAAAGAAAAGAAAATGAACAATAAAAAAATATTAGGAGTTGATGGTACGTTTATCTGGTGACTATACTAATTTTTTTTATTTAACAAATTCGACTCATAGGTAATGGAGAAGTTTGTAGAAGTCGTACACTTCCTTCACTTGGAGATACATGATGCCTTTGGCAGTGCAGGTATTTTTTTTCTATAACCTTGTTGTTGTTGTTGTAACCTTATACAAATAAAAGTCTAAAACAGTCAAATATTTGAATTATGCTTATACCCTTACAATATACTACATCTGCATTTTGTTGTATACCCCAGTATCGGCAGACGAGAACAAAATTGTAGCTAATAGTTATTTATTTCTAGATGCACTTGATTCGCCCAAAGTATATGCTTTTGGCACAAACCGAAGAACGAGACTTGGTCCTGCTGGACTAGCTCTGCACTATGCTAATATTATATGCCAGATTGACACTCTTGTAAGTTTCTTTTTCTGTACACATTGGTAACTCAAATATTACATGTTGAAATAATCTCTTCTTATTGCTACTTATTATGTAGAATTTTAATTATCCATATTTGTAAGGTTTCTAGGTCAAGTTCAGTACCTCCAAGTACAAGAGATGCGCTTTACCAGGGATTGCCGCCTGGCATCAAATCAGCATTACGTTCTCGGTTGCAGACATTTCAAATTAAAGAAGAGGTAACCTTTTTATTAGACTTTATTCATATGGAGTGTTTTAGGCCATTTACATCTTATGGCCTTTATTCATTTTCAAAGGCTAATTCCTGTGATAACTATTATGTAGTTAACAGCAGCACAACTAAAATCTGAAATGGAGAAAACATTGAGATGGCTTGTTCCAATTGCCAATAACACTGCCAGGTACAACTAGAAAAGGGTTTAGCTACATTTCATTATTCTTGATTTCATATTCTCGTGATATCTAATATCAAATTTATTTCCGACTTGTATTAGGGCACACCATGGCTTCGGTTGGGTGGGGGAGTGGGCAAATGCTGGGTAAGTAATTCAAAAGATAGAAAAGATAACTTATACAAGAACAGTTGAGCCATTGCTAGTGTATTTGTATGGACCCTGAATAGGTTCTCATAAGATCTGTGTAATATAACCAAAAAATCACATTGCAAGTTACAACTCAGTATATGTGTGCAAGGCCCCATATGGTACCAAATGCAGGATCATAATGCCAGATCATATTCTGTAAGCTTTAGTAATAAATGACTGTTGTACAAGTTCTAGCCGGTATGATAAAGGATGATAATTGAAAACTTCAAAATCTATGTAATTCTGAAATTCAATCAGAACTATTACTGAAGTTTTTAGGAGAGAAGAAGTGACCTATTCTTTGTTTAATGAAACTCTTGTATATTTGTAGGACCGAACTGAGCCAAAGAGCAACTGGTCAAACAAATCTGACTCGTATAGAAACTCTATACCATGCCGACAAAGAAAAAACTGAAAATTATATTCTTGAGCTAGTCGTGTATCTACACCATTTAATTAGCCTCACCAAGCAGGCTAATGGTGGGCCCCGTTCTCCAATCAAATCCCCCATGCGATCTCCCACACTGCAGACAATTGTAGTTCCCAGAAAGGAGAATAACAATTCAAATTCTGTGCTCACAGAAGAAGACCAAGATATGTTGCGAGGTGTCAAATATAGAAAGTTCATACCGGGAATTAGTAAGAGTCAGGAATTTGGTAAAGTTAGGGCTTCTCGCCTTTACAGGGACGATAGGTTGAGTAAGAGCAATAATCATTCTCCGACCAGCGGTACCAACAGAGAGTTTTTTGCAGTACCAGTTATTAATTTCGAGTTAGATAGGTTTAAAGCCTTGGATATGATTGACCGGCTTGATGATGTCAGAAAAATGTAACAGAAAGAGGTAGTGAGAGGCATCTTTTGGGAGAGAGAGAGAGAGAGAGGTGGAGCGTGAGTGATTACATGTACAGATGGAGATAATAGAACTCAGGACTGGTGTCAGAATATGGTGTTTTTGTTCAGGGAAGTAAATAGGAAAAGAAGTGTATGTTGTACGCAGTAGAAATTGTTTGCAGATTACAAGGTTCTATAAATTTTACTTCATGGTTCGGGTTTTAGGGCATATTTATCCTTTCAGTGAGGGTTGAAATGCCTCTAATTTCCATGCTTTTGCTATTTGTTTTCACATTTAATGAACTGCATTAGACTGGACAATATGCATGGCGGGTATCATTTATCACAATTATCGCCCTATCGGAACTTCTTGATGGGTGATGTAAGCTCCAAGTACCAAGGGAAAAAAAAGGAAAGCCTGAAAACTTTTTGCCTTCATCAAATTAAACCGACTACCTAAATTTGGGCTTTTTGCTTCGTTCATTCATTCAATTTTCAGTAGAATAATTTGACTTCCATTTCTTAGATAATCTACTTTGATTCCCCTGTCATATAGTTTCTTCATTCCATACATTCAAATCTACTCTAAATTTAAAATAGTATAAAAATGGATGTGTCGGCATGTTGGCTTCAAGGACACGCCGATACTTCAATATGAATCGTTTATTTTTTTCTGCTTTGATCTTAGCTGTTTATTGTTTGGTTGGATAATATGTGGCAATTTTTCTTGCAATTTTTGTGTAAAAATTTGAAATTTGCTAAATTTCTCTACGTCGCACTCTCCACATACCACATAGATTTGTCGTATTTTTCTATTAATATTAATTGTGTATCTTAATAATTATATTTAATGTATTATTAATTGTATGAATATCAAAAGTCACTTAATAAACATCAAAATGTATATATTTTCATACTATATATACATATATAGATACATCATATATTATAAATCATATTGTATATATTCTTCAACTCACTAATATATAATTTATATTATGTGTATATTCTATACAATCAGTATTCTATCTTATTGCCTCTTTTATGAATCATTATTTCTTTTGATTTTTTTTAAAATAAAGGCACAAATACAATGTCTATATTTTCAAATTATGAAAGCATGTATTCTTATCAATTCTAATTAGGCTAAACGAAGCTCAAATTTTTGATCTAATTTGTATAGAAGTTTACTGCAGTTCTTAGATATCTACTTTGATTCCCCAAGGCGCTGACATAGTTTCGTATTTTACAAATCCAAATGAATCTGCAATGGAATGTAAATATCGTACCCAACTCTAATGGTGATGCACGACATTTGTATTCATACTTATCATGTAGAAAAAGGAATCGTATCTGCTGCTCTTATTGAGCAAGAGCAGGATCCTACTCTTCTAATCTGAACCGTTCAAATTTCAAATCTAAAACTTATAAAATATACAGCCCTCTGATTTTCATCTATGAACGTCCGATAAAAATTGGACAGTCAAGATCGAAAAGAGCAGAGTCCTGCTCTTGCTCAATAAGAGCAGCAGATACGCATCCGTAGAAAAATGACATATATCAAGCTATATATTTTTTACAATAGATCTCCAAATGTACCGTAATAAATCTTTATATCTATTGCCAAAGCGCCCAAGTTAACCAAAGGCAAATGTCGTAACAGATTCCCAATACAATTTTGACATTACAGATTTTCAAAAGAAAATTTATCCACAAATAAACAATCAATTCCAATTAAACAAAATTAAATAACAATGCACAAGTCAATTATCGAGAAGAAAATAAAAAATATTCCAATTTCTAATTTTCACCAACTGAAATCAACAAAACACTCCACTAAACGAATCTATTTCTAAACCTTTCACTGATATTCTGCTCTACAGGCATAAAATCAAGATAATCAAATGTGAAAAAGAAAATGCAACGCAAACCAACTGCACAAACAATAGCATGAGCTTTGTTTGCACCTAATTATTGAAGGACCAAGTTGAAGTCTGGCCATTAACCGAATATTCACTTCCCATATGACTACAAAAAACTAAATTTTAGGTGTCAAGAAAGAAAAATAAGGACAGGGATTACATGATCTATCTAGGTTTACAACAAAGTCAAGGTTACATCCAGACTTATTTCAAATGCAATGAGATATATAATTATAACTATAACGTGGTATGGGAAGAGGGATATCTATCCAACAAAAGCAATTGTATTGCAAACTAGTACCAATTTGAAGTTATTCGGAAATCCAATACAATGTAACAGAAACCACTCAGATCCAAGACTAATGCAGAAATAATCTAAGCTTGCGATATGAAAAGAAAAAATTTGACTGACAAGCTAAAAGGAATATTGAGCCATAAAGCAAAGAATGAAGGTCAAATTTAATAACAAATTGAACTAACTTAATGATAAGCTTATAACCCACACAAAGAAATAAGTTCCCAAAATAAAAGGTATTTTAGTTGAAAGTTCTTAAAAGCATTTCATATTTCTTATGTATGCATCATTTCAGATTGGGTTTCATTTCTAGCCTACCCCAATTTATTTGGGAATAAAGGCTTTGTTGTTGTTGTTGTATGTATGCATCATGGAAGAATACTTCAAATGATATATAACTCATCCTTGTGTTATTACACTGATCATAAATTTAGTGCCTATCTAGCTCATGTAATAGACTACTATATGATAACAGTACTAGATGGAATAGACCTATGAGTTGAAGTGCATGAGTAAGAATCTTCTGACATGATATCATATATTTATGTATTACCAATTCAACATATATAACTCTTTTAAGGATTGAAGAATCGATTAAGAAAGAACAATTTCAGTTCCAGGTGGATAGTGCACCCTGTACCAGTCTAAAGTAATATGATACTGTAATTCAGCAAAAAGGTTTTTTTTCTTTAAATATGTTTAAGATTATCAGAAAGCACAAGAGTGAACAGTTTCGAATCTGGAATTGGCAACTAAATGACAAATCATTAGAGAGAAAATGGTTTATAAGAAAGGAATAGGTCTGCTAAAGCATAATTGCATTTGGCCTTCAGATGACCAAAGAAAAGATCCCGGTGCCCAGCACTGTGCCCTTCAGAAGAGATCACATGACCAGAAGTCACAGCACATTCCCATACTGAATTATTTCAAATAGTATCAGAGGATTAAGATTGAACTTGCTTTTTATTAAGAAGACCACAGTTTCAATTCTCACGAAAAAGAAAATCTAGATTACCATTATAAACTTGACTGTTTTCTACAGAAGAGAAGATATACTAGTTTAGGCAATATCATGAAGCGGAAACACAAGTAGATGTAGAATCTTGGTAGACTGAACAATTGCAAGCATCCAGTAGAGGAGAAACCCAAGTTGTAGACCAAAACTTACCTTGGCAAAATTTTCAAAAAACCTGAGAGAGCGAGAGAGAAAGATGCAAGATCTTACTTGATAACCATCATTTCAAAACAGAACAGTTATCAGAATGGCAGAAAAACAGTTGTTACATGGATAGCTAGACTTGATTCTCATTAAATAACTGATGGAAAATATGCTGATAAGAAAGGAGTCCGGAAAATTAAAAAAAAAATTACAGATAGAAAGACACTAAGATGAGAGCAGCCAAGACGGAACACCAAAAGCATAGAAAAAACTTCTCCAGGAATAGATTAACACTATGATAATTAACATTTCAAGATATCACCAGAAGAACAATAAACAGGAAGAAGACAGAGGAAATGCTATCCTATCGTACGTAAGAGAAGATAGAAACCAACTTGAGGGAGCAGGATGAGTACGACATACATGTAGCATTTAAGCTGGAACCTTTTAACTAAGTTGAGAGTATGAAGGCATTGATCAAATCTTCAGCTGACTGCTGCTGCTTGGGTGTGCCTGATATCTGAGCTATGTGTTCATAGCGTGACGATTTGGAGTCTACAATCTCTATGTGTGCTCCAGAAATCTAACATAAAAGGAAACAAATAAAATGTAATATAAACAAAATGACCAATGCAAATTGGAGTGCCACATAATCCAAAAAAGGACAAATAAAAGCACATCAAAAAACTATTCCAATTGCAACTGACCCTTCTAATATTGTCCATATTTGCACCGCCTTTCCCCAAAACCTTAGGCAATGTGTTTCCAGGAATTACCATCTCAACATAAGGGAGGGCCCTACAGATATAGTGCAAACATGAAAATTATAAGATAGGCCTTAGAATGATAGGTTAAAAGCACAAATTATAGCAAACTGAGGGTAAACCAAAGCTACAGGGAGGACTATTTGAGGAATGACTGAAAGATAGGTCTGGGTCAAGAAATTAAACTGGCTTGGGGCAGTTTATTGCACAATTGGAAGCTTACTTAGTCTTTAGCTGCAAGATGGTTAATGCATTACTTGGGTCCATAGAAGTTAGTATCTTACGATACGTGATGCGTATCTTACGATTCGATACGAGTCAAAGGGCGAGAGATACGTATCTTACGGTTCGATACGAGTCTAATTGAAATTCAAGGGTGAGTTGCCATTGCCCAGCCACCTCGACAAAGACGATGAGTCTCTTCATCTTGATGATGAAAGTGATGATAATAGTGCTTCTTTTGTTAGCAAATTTGTCATTTTGTGACTTATTAGAACATGATGCTAGGTTATTTTGTTGCTTACTAGAAGCAAGGATTGACATCCATGTAAATACCTTAATATACAAGGAATTTACATTGATATCAATTGACAATTATCAATATATTTAAAATTACGATAGTTTCCTTAGTAATTTAGATTTTTTTTGTTAGATACTAATTACTATAACTCCTTTTGTTATTTTAAAAATAGCCTAGTGTATCATAACGACACTATACGATACACGATACCATACAAAATCCACCGATACACGGTACATTTTACGATTCAACTACTATGCTTGGGTCAACCTGACTTATAAAAATATAAATTTTCACACAACATTAGTTTCTAAGGACTAAGGGTGATGACAGCATACCCAACAAATGATTTAGATGAATAAGAAGGAAGTGCCCCATAACGGGAATCATCAACCTGAAACAAAATGCAACAACATAGATGTCAGACCAAAGAAAGTAATACCCAGAAATGACAGTAGTTGCAAAGAGAAGGTCAACAATAGAGATAAAATATATATCAAAGATGGAGGACCAGAATACCCATTGAAATACAAATCAGACCCAACCTTACACCCAATCCTAATCAGACAGGAGTTCTTTTGAAATAGTTAGAATGTTGAACCCAACCAGACCGGAACCTAAATCAATCATATGTCAGAAAATAGAAATGAGGACTCATCCAAACCCAAATCAAAAGGTCTAACATGCCCGATCCAAATCAAAGCTATCCATGATATGATCAGGACCAAAAGCTGACTGGTAAAACTCACCCAACCTGGTTTTTCTTACGAAGAAAGAATCAACATTGCAATTAAATGTGTTTTCTTGGAAAATGACCCCACAAAAAACCTGAACCTGAATACTTGTAACCGGAATGACCACAATTTTTTTTTCAAAGAAGGCCCGAAGGGACTGGAGACTGACAGTGAACTGGATCCAAACTTGACCTGAGACTGACATGATAGTAGCCCGTAGCAACAGAACGAACCTATTTGCAATCTCTGTGACAGTGTGCACATGAGAGAGTTCTTACCGGCAGGGAACTGTACCCATACAGGCCAGTACTCGGGTAAACACCAAGGCCTCTATCAACATCAAGAGCTGCTCTACGGTCATAGCTCAGATGAGATGCAGTTGGCACCCCCGAAGAGAGAGGGAGTCCGCTGCTGGGATACAACATGTCTACTGAAGGCAGAACAGGTTTACTGCTCATGTTATCCCTTGACGAATTTACTGCTTCTTCCCTATCCCTCAGTACATCTTCTCTGAGCCTCAGTACAATGTGGACTAAAGCATCTCTTACATTAGCAACTTCTCCTGATACCTGAAAATATATTTGAAGTCAAAAAGTAGCAACAACAAAAGATCGCAGAGTTACACTAGATAAAAGCACATGTTAACCAACAACACCATCCTTTGAGACTTAATTGATATGTATTCACAACTAGTTAATTAATTACACCCAAGTTGTGATTATTTAACTATTGTGTAGGAAACACATTCTTATAATGAAGAGTACTCCATATTTATATAATATCTCGAATTACAATATTGGAATGGTCATTATTTGTTCTTGCAACTATTAAACAGGAGTGCATTTGCCTGGTTTGGCTCTTTCTATTACACGATATAAAGTCATTTTTGTCCCTTCTTTCAATCTTAAAAAAATACTCTACCATAAGCTGAGTTTATATTCTTCGAGAAACATATGTAGCCTATAAGGTGCCGGTCCATGAGAATGGGTACAGCATCTTTAAGTCAGAAAAATATGCATACAAGTTTCCAAACAGACATGTTTGAGTTGCTTTGAAACCACCAAAAAGGTAGCATTACAAAGGGAGAAATTGATTGCAAATGAACTATCTCAATGCAAGAAATTAATTCACAACTCACTTTGTGTTCATTAAATACGAATCCAAACATCTCCATGAGATATGGAAACAAATATACTCGAATAGTCTTGTACAGTTACCGTTTGGTTTGTTTAGGGGAGCAATGCTTTTTTATTTATTTTGGTGCATAGGGTTTAGTAGTGCTGCTTTTGGACATAAATAAATACAAAGTTCACACGTTGATTTTCTAGGAGAGACTTGGACTAAAATTAAGGAGCTTATTGCTACAAAAAATTTGAAATTCTAAAAACCATGTCAGATGTCACATTCTCATAAAAAGAAAGAATTTAACAACAAAAACCAACCAACAAAGGTACCTGGACAATCTCATCAGAGGAGTTAACTCGTTTGGGGTCGTCCTTGGTGATATGTATATCAGCATTGGTTCTTCTGCGCATGTCATTAATGATGGAACCACCTTTACCAATAAGGCACCCAATAATTTTTTTAGGCACCAGGAATTGCATCACAGCAGTCTCCTTGTCTTCATCAGTTATCTTTTCTTGAAGCAACAGTACAGCTTCAACTCCTGATGACTTCACATCGTTCATTCCCTGGATGTTAAAAAGACAAACAAAATTAACTTCCAAGCGACTCAGATACTAGATTCAATCTAAGGCACACAACAATATAATGTATATAGATAAAAACTAACCTCAGTAGATATGACGGAGATCAGTGATGCATCCACATCTTTGAAATTATCATCAACATCTATGTGGGCACCAGAACTCTGCTTAATATATTTAACAGTACTACCTCCCTTACCAATAACCCGTCCGATCTTATTACGGGGGCAAAGAACCCGCAACAGAAGCTCCTGGGACCGAGCAGGAGGTATTGTGGCTACAGGTACAGGAGGAGCAAAAAGGCTGCTTGCCGTGTCAGGGAAGTGAGAGAGTTCGGCCACATGTGAGGTTAGGCCCGTTCTTATTGGGTCAGTAGGCTGGAAAAAACCACCTGAGGGGTAAACTGGCACATCAGAAGGGATTATGATGCTTGGTGGGAGGTCCTGGGGTACAGAAGCTTCTAGAGGGATCTCCTCCTTTGCCAAGAATTTGCACATGATAGTGGATACGGCAAACAATGCTCTCTTGACAGACTCTGGTTCGCCTGCTATCTAGTTTAATCAATTCAAGAAAAAATCAGTTTTGGAAAGCTAACAGCAAGCTAATAAAATCCCAAACAAATATAAGATATCTTAATTTACAAAACTATATCTAAGACTTTGGCGTTGAAGTCAACAAATCTGAACATGAACCAGTGTTGATTTATTTAAATGTATTCGACAATTCTGACATTGAAATGGACCCAGTTAGACATGAAATTTGGGCCTCTAAAGATGATTTATCCTCTACAGGTTAATATGATTTTTTGCTTCCTTTTTGTCATCTTTTTCTTTGCCCTGTTTCTCTGAGATAATTGCAAGTCAAATGATGAATTAGTGACTGCTTTCCACAATAAAATATATGAAATTTTTAAACCAAAGAAAGTATTACATGAACAAAGTTGTCGAATTCCAAGGCACAAGAATGTGTTGCATCAGCTGGATCCTTGGGGTTAACTTTTACGGCAGCCTGAGTGCTTGATCTGATCCGCTTGATCATGGAACCCCCCTTGCCAATCAGACCCGCAGCCTGACTGGCCGGTACCAGCAACCACACCTCTGCCTTGCCGCCGACACCCTTCTTCGCATTCTTCCTCGCGGTTGCAACGGCACCTACAATTGCCTCATGAACCTTGAGCACTGCTGCCTGAGCCGGGCATAGTGGTTCCGGACCCGCACTCAATTCATCCACACCACTCAAGTCCTCGCCGGTTGCAGGGGAAGATATGGCAATGACCCGCTTGTCAGATCCGGGATACGGATCCATGACTTTCACTCTTGCATGTGTCTCATTCCGGATTGTGTTAATTACCTTGCCCTTTTTACCAATTACACTTCCAATTATGGTATCCGGGCAGATGATTCGGAGTACCACCTGCTTACTGCCATCGGTTCCAGAAGCTTCTTGGTTGCCCTCTGTGTGTCTCCTTTTGAAGTTGCCTCTGTTGTCAGAGAGATCGTCGTGGTCCCGGCGGCGGCGAGGCCCCTTTCCAGTCTCACCCATGGTTTAATCTAATTTATTAACTTAAACTGAAAACGAGATTAGGGATATAGGTTATGGTATTGGTATTTTACGAATAGAAAGAAGCGAGATTGAAGTAACTACACAAAGAGATCGAGGAGGCAATAGAGGATGCGAATTACCTGAATAAATCGCCGGAGGAAAAAAAAAAATCAAGATTCGGGCCGCCTCCGCCTAGGGTTTGCGTTATTTTCTCCGAGTCGAAAACGAATATTATTGAAATTTTACATACGCGTGGAGAAGACAAATTTGCAGCCTTTTGAATGTCTGAGAGTCGTCGGATGGGGATCTGGCGGCTGTTTATATATTAAGCTCTCACATTTTATCGAGCTTTTTTTAGCTTCTTTAACACTTTGATTATTTTTTTTAACCTTCTATTATTTGTGCATACACAACTGCTTTTTTTAATTGGTTATTCATATGCAATTCCACATCTTTTAATTCTAATTAATATTGTTGTAATTTAAAATATTTCTGCAGTACATGTTAAAAAATATTGAACTTTTCTAGATCCATTAATTGCAAGGATGACACTAGAAATTTCTAATTTTAGTATATAAAGTAGTAAAATACAAGCATAAACACAAAATACTAAATAGCAGCCAAGTCCTATCTAATAGTAATAAGACGCACAATTTTCATAAAAAAATCTGAGTTCAAGTTCCGGCAAAATTAATTCTAGAGGGGAGGGGTGATTTGAGTTTATTTTCTGATTTATTCGTAAAAGTGTGTATTGTAAGTCTACAAACAATAAATTAAAAAATAACCAAATAGCAACAAATTTTGGTAGTGACAAGTTCAAAAGATTAGCACCAGTTTGTGTAACTATTTACACTGCTGTATTACATCTAAAGATATGCCTCAAATTTTCTTTGGATCATCAGCACACGAATCAGACGAGTTTCTTAATCTTGAGAAAAATATGTTATATATGCTGGACCTGTTTGGTCTATTCTCGAAATCAAGTCTAATACCACCGAAATAAACATGGAAGTACAAAAATGTGTGGTCAAATATTATTGAGAAAATAATGGTTATATCATGTTGCTTAAAATTTAAAAATAAAATAAAACATGGAGCAGAGAGCATTGAGGAAGGAAATATTAGACCAAAAAAATAGAAATCCTACAGTATACTATACTAAATTTCATTTCTCATTTTACAAATTGTCAAAGACCAGAGACAGAATCAAGGAAAAAGTTGACCCCAAGAAGCAATGAAAAATCCTACCATGCCTAATGTAGCAACATATTGATTTCTCATTTTACAAATTGTCAGAATTGAGTCTAGTTAGAGCAGGTATGGGCCAACTAAAAGTTAACACTACCTAGTTTCTTTCTCCTAAGCGACTAATTCAGGTCAAATCCCAACAGACATTCATTTTTGTTAGGTTTGCATTCTCCAAAAACTCTTCATAAACCAAGCTCAATTTCGGAAATTTACTCTTTTCTTCTCTCTCAACCAAAGAATTCCCCAAGTTGTTTTCTTCAGCATGGGTTAAAGTTCCTTATTTGGTAATGAATTTGACTAAAATTGAAACAGAACCATTTTTCACTCCTCGCCTCTGCTCCTGGCACCTAAAAAGTTGTAAACTCAAATAAGAGAGTAAACATTTTCAGTTGAATTCTCTGGATTCACTGCCTCGTGGTCAATGGGACCTGTTGACTCAGGGTTCATGGGTTTTATATCTGTGTCCATGCCAGGAACTGGGCCCAATACGGAGTTTGAATGTTCACTCAACTCAGCAAAACTGTGACAATTATTTTCTTCTACAGAAGTCTCGTGCTCTTTTTCATATTGATCTTTCTTTCTTCCTGCACGAACCAAAGTCAAAAATATCAGACTTGACACTTTATTATTAAAGAAAAGGATCGTCGAAAGAAAACTAAATTGATAAATCATCTTTCCCTCTACAGTTAAACCCAAATCTATTTTAGATTAAGCCCTAAGTTTTGAAACCAAAGTATCGACTTCCAAATTTTGCCTCAATGAAGGCTCAATCATGCAATTAAGCTCCAAGCATCATCACCTATATATCATACCTAGCGGCCTAGCCTCTACTTACCCAACATAATGCACTTAACCGCAAACAAACAAATATAAACATCGGCAGAGAAATGGGCATTTTGGACCAAATTTCATTATTGATGTGATTACACCTGAAACATCATCTTACTGACTATAGAATTTGTAAAAATAAGCACCTGTACTTTCCAATTCATTTTCCAGAAGACTCTTGGTTAGAATTGATGCACCAGGAAACAACATGAGTGTGATGTTATTTAAGAGTTTCTTCTCATTTTCTTCAATGGGTTTGAACCCAAAACCACTTACCCACGTCTCCACCAAATCTGGAATTGCTGATAAAACCAGCAATTTTACTCTAAATGATTTCAGCATCTGCTTTGCACAAGTACAACAAAAATATAATAACAGGTTTAATTAGTAGGCAATATCAACCCCGTATATTAACATAGTTCTTAAAAAGAAACTAAGAACAATTAAAATGTTTCACGTGCACCAATGTGAAGCAAGGATAGTGAAATATCATGCAGAGTATTCCAGACAATAGGTGAACATAACCGCAAAATAACATTTTGCATCTATAAACCTACATTTTTTTCACAATTCATACCCAGGTTTCGCTCTCTCCACTTGTGTCCATGTAATGAAGAATGGAGGGGCACAAGTAGTCTTTTGAAGAAAAGGAGAGGAGTGGTAATTGGTTTGTATGAGAAACTTCTCACTTTTACGCCACAAAAGAATTTGAGTTATTCGGGGGAGCCACATGAATTTTTTTCCTCAAAAGTAATTTATAGAAGTACCCTCTCAATGGTATCAACTAGGCGCCGACACATGCCCTGCCGACGGTACTCGGAATTTGTTGCGACCAATGGCATCTCTGCAACTCTATTTCCATGAATTCTACATTTTAGGTAAAGGAATAAATTAGAGACTGCATAAGAAAGAAGACTGCCAAAAGCTTTTACAATGTAATCTTATTATAAAATCATACAAAGAGATCTTTTTCTTTAAATTATTTGATGTTTACCTCTCACCAGGAAAACATTTTGTTATCAATAAGACTAAAAGAGCGATATGATATTCAATTAATTTCATACACATAAAACAGAGAGGACAATATCAAATTTCTTATAGTTGGGACTTGGGATGATAAAAAAATTTCATTAGCTCAATTTTTGAGCCTTTTAGATGGACATCAAAGCTTCAATTCATAGAAACTTTCTTAAAGAAATGTTATTAAAATACATTATAAAATTAAGAAACAGAGACAGAAACATACTTCAATTCATTCTAAAGTAAATAAGCACCACTACATTCAAGGAAACATGCTTTTACTAGGGCTGTCGATAGGTAGGGTAGGGTACGGGTGGAGGTGTTTTCATACTCATACCCATTAAAAATTTCTTTACCCATATCCTACTCATACTCGTAAAAAATTCCGGACAACGAAACGGATAATGGTAGATAATCGGTAAAAAAAGATAAAATTTAATAAATAAAAAAATTGTATGATTTTAACAAATTAATAGTATCAAATAAATATATACTACTAAAATACAACAATAAATAACGTTCTAGATATGACAAAAATCACAAAATTTCTTCTTATGTCACTTGTCGCTAAAAAAATATACTACTCAGTACTTACTAATGAAACATTATCAAAGAAATAAAAGCACATCAATTTTTTATCAATATACATGATGTATTATTTAATACTAATACAAGACATGCATATTTCAATAATGTATAGATTTTTTTTAGAAATGTAGATTTTTTTAATTTTAATTTAGTTAATTGTTTTCAAGCTATGAAATAAATTATAATATATATACTTATATAATTTATCCAATGAGTAATGATTACGATATAGCTCTTACCCGTACCCTTATCTGATAAGTTAACGAATTTTTTTTCTTACCCATACTCATGTCCGATAAGCTAACAAAAAAAAAACTTACCCATATCCGCTTTAATAGGTACGATACGGATCGGGTAAACGGCCAAAAGGGTTTCATTGACAGCCCTAGCTTTTACACAGATATATGCTAACTGTATGCGGGTGCTCACCTTAGGGATGCCACAGAAACAATATCATCACCCTTTTCAAGCACAACAGTGTAAAATCCCTTGTAATCCAATCTTGCAAAAGTTGACCTGAGACAAACATAAGGAGGATTGAAGCTAAAATATACAGAATTGATGGAAGGATAAGTCAATAAACCATACTTGAAGGGTAAATTATAAACTATATTAATTTCCCAATAAACATAGTAAAGACTTAGAAACACTAAATGTTATAATTAAACCGTATAGAAAAGATTAAAAAAAAATAAGAAAATAACTCAAGGAAAAACAATATAATATGTGGCACAATAGCAACTCAAGGACAATAGCCATTCTACAATCATATTCTGACACAAAGGAAAAACAATATAATATGTGGCACAAGACCATAGGATCATGTCCTTACCCACGATTGTACATGACATGTGGTATCATGTCAATACCGGTCCTAGGGTCAACCATAGGTACAAAGCATTCCTCCATTAGGGTTAAGGCAACGGCCAGTTTGGTGTTGCAATCTGCCATCAGAGCTATCCTTTGGGCCGAATGCACCTTCTGCTCTTCATGGTTGCACCTCAGAAGGGTCCATGACAGCCCATCATCAAAGAAATTTGCAACCCCAACATGCGATCTCAACCACTGATATATCTGCAAAAATAGTCCATGTAAGTTTAACTGTAACAGTGATGCAATTTAGAGAAGAAACAATCAAACAAAAACAAGAAAAAGGAAAAGCAACTTACTTATGAAAATTGCAACTTAACTATAGCTTTGAGAAAACTGTATGTTAATTTAAGAAACTCATTCAAAAAATCCTTTACCTCTTGACAGCTCATCCCACAAAACCATGCATTGGGTCCCATCTCCACGTCACATGTTATACCTCCAATGCAAGTATCATGGTCTGACAAAAAGCATACTAAATGTAAATCACACAACCAGTGTTGATAACAATATTATATTTGACCTCCCCAAATAAAATGAACATGAAGACTATATAAAACAAAATTGAAAAGAAAAAAATCTGGAAGCTAACATGAATCTCCACATTGAAGGCATTTGAGATCACATGAAGAGGAAATGTGGGTTTTGCCCCCAATGGCATTTCCACAGCTCTGACAAATGCAATGCCAACAGTACCAGCTACCTTCTGGAAGTTCCTCCTAAGCACAATAAAAATAAAATACTGCCTAATCACCCTTTCTTGGACCTTAAATTTATTCCCACCATACCTAACCGGACAGCTATGTTACCCCGGTTCTTCCAATACCCAGAAGAACCGGTATCGGGTGCAGGTGCGGCTCCGGTGCGTATCAGGTGCGCCACGTGTCGCACTCTATTATTTTAATAGGTTTGACCGGTGGGTGCTTATTTATTTGTTTGTTTTTGTTTTTTAAATCTATTTGTTTATAATATTATTCATTTTTTATTTTAAATTTATTTTATATAGCCGCATCCGTATTCAAGATTTTTTGAAATTGAAGTATCGCCGCACCCGCACCTGTGCAACACAGCCGGAGAGTAATTGCAGAGCAGTATCAAGGCTGACTAGGCATGCCCATATCACCAGTTTGTTCATATGGGGTCCCTTGCAAATTATTTCGGACAAGACACAGTGGCCTGGGAACTGACATCTGGTTCATGCATATTGTTAAGCATGGATGTAATACATAATATTATAATAGTTGATTTGAGCCAAAAAAAGATTATCTATTAGCATAGAGCCCTTGGATATTTATAGAGTTTACATCTTACGAATAACCCCCTAATCTTTTACATAATGCCCATGTAAATCTACAAATAACACCAACACTCCCCCTCAAGATGGACGGAAGATATCAACTAAGCCCATCTTGTCACACAGTCTAACTATGTCTAGCGAACTAAGTCTCTTGGTGAGACAATCGGCCACCTGCTCCTTAGTAGTTACATGTCCCAACTCTAGTAGTCCACTGTCTAACTTTTCTTTGATGAAGAACCGGTCGATCTCCACGTGCTTGGTTCTGTCATGCTGCACAGGGTTGTTTGCAATGCTGATCGCAGACTTATTGTCACACCATAGCTTTATTTGGGCCCCTTGGTCCATCTTGAGCTCCACCAACATAGACCTCAACCAGATCATCTCTGCAACACTGAGGGCCATGGCTCGGTATTCTGCTTCGGCTGTGGAACGAGCGACCACCGACTGTTTCTTACTTTTCCAAGAGACCAGGTTCCCTCCTACGAACATGCAGTAACCCGACGTAGACTTCCTGTCATCTGCACAACAGGCCCAATCTGAATCACAGTAGCCTTCAATATTCAGGTGCCCATTCTTTCGAAAGATCAACCCCTTTCCTGGGGCACTTTTCAGGTACCTCAGAATCTGGTACACTGCGTCCATGTGACCCTTCCTAGGATCATGCATGTAGCGGCTCACCACGCTCACAGCAAAGGATATGTCTGGACGAGTATGGCTCAGATATATCAATCGGCTTACCAATCTCTGGTACCTCTCCCTATCAACCGGCTCACCTGCTTCCGCATTCAATTTTGATTTCTGATCAATGGGTGCATTTGCAGGCTTGCAACCCAACATACCAGTCTCCTTGAGCAAGTCTAGCACATACTTCCTTTGGGACAGAACAATTCCCTTTGGCCCACGAGCCACCTCAATCCCAAGAAAATATCTTAATTGCCCTAGGTCCTTTACTTCAAATTCCGTTCCTAGTCTCACCTTCAGCCTCGCAATCTCATCCTCATCATTACCGGTGATGATCATGTCATCCACATACACTGCAAGCATCGTGGTATGGGTTCCATCTCGTCTGTAAAACACTGTATGGTCGGCATTGATCTGTTGATATCCCAAGCCAACCATAGCCTTTCTGAACCTGTCAAACCAAGCTCGAGGAGATTGTTTCAGACCATATAAGGACTTCTTGAGTCTGCAGACCTTACCAATTGTCTGATTCGTGCCAAAGCCTGGGGGAATCTCCATGTATACTTCCTCCAATAAATCGCCATGAAGAAATGCATTCTTCACATCGAGTTGGTGCAGTTTCCATCCCTCATTTGCAGCTAGAGAGACCAAGGTCCTGACTGTGCTCATCTTTGCCACTGGTGCGAATGTCTCATCATAATCAATACCATAGGTCTGACTATACCCCTTCGCCACCAACCGGGCCTTGTAGCGCTCAACTCGTCCTTCTGGGTTTTGCTTCACGGTGAAGACCCATTTGCATCCTACTGCCTTCTTGCCAGGTGGTAGTGACACTAGCTGCCAAGTTTTGTTCCTTACAAGGGCTCCAAGTTCTTCTAACATGGCTGCTTTCCACTTCGGATCTTCTTTAGCAACCTGCCAACACTTAGGAATAGAGACAATGTCCAAAGATGCAATGAATGCTCCATGTCTAGGTGATATATGAGAGTAAGAGATGGAGTGAGAAATATCATGATCATGGTGGAACCCATATCGATCAGGTGGGACCCCCGCATTGCTGCGAGTAGTCCGCCTTACTGATAGGGGACTGGGAGGAGTAGAGAGAGGAATCATATCACCTGAATAATCTGGGTCTATAATGGATGGTGAAGGTGTCTCCGGAGTCGAGTCAGGCGGATTCAAGGGACGTGGGACAAGTGATTCTACAGTCTCCTTCCTCCTCCTCGTGTATACTCTCAGCTCCCCCTGAGCCTGAGTCTCACCCTCACCATTCTGACGCGGCACATGAGCCGGCTCTACTACCGGCTCAACTGGTACAACAATCGACTCCACAGCCATCTCAATCGGACAAGGAACGTTCCCTACACTCACAGTCTGTGGCTCACTGCTACTGCTACTCTCCCCCTCTCGCCGTATACTTCCAGTATCGAGCGAGTCATCAAATGCTGAGGATACCCCAGAGGAGAAGTACGGTTCGCTCTCTCGAAAGGTGACATCCATACTCACAAACAACCTCCTCTCAACCGGGCTCCAACAAACATATCCCTTTTGGGTAGCTGAGTATCCCACAAAGACACTCTTGATTGCTCGTGGATCCAGCTTTCCTACCCCGGGTCTGTTGTCATGCACAAAACATACACAACCAAAGGTCCTTAAAGGAAGGATGTCTCCCTTTGTACCTCTCCATACCTGAAACGGAGATTTCCAATCCAAGATTCGTGATGGCATTCTATTGATCAGAAACGTGGCTGTCTGGACTGCTTGCCCCCACAAGTACTTGGGAACATTCATCGCAATCATCATACTCCGAGCAACCTCAAGGAGGTGTCGATTCTTTCTTTCTGCCACTCCGTTTTGCTCTGGTGTGTACGGACAAGTGGTTTGATGCTGAATTCCCTCAGACGACAGATACTCCCCAAATGCCTTGTTGGTGTACTCTGTCCCATTGTCGGAGCGCAATATCTTCACTATTGCCCCAAATTGAGTCTGGACCCCTTTGTGAAAGTCTCTAAAACATGCAAGCACATCGCTTTTGTTTTTCATAAGATAAAACCAGGTAACACGAGAACAACAATCAATAAATGATACAAAATATCGGAATCCATTAAAAGTTGTTGTGGAACAAGGACCCCATACATCAGAATGAACTAACTCAAAAACGCACGAGCTCCTACTACCAGAACTAACATAAGAGCTCCTTGTGTGCTTGCCCAATTCACACGCATCACAAACAAGTTTATCTCTATTGATTTTTGCAAACAAAATGGGGTACAATCTACTCAAAAGTGAAAAGGAAGGGTGACCTAAGCGCCTATGATGAAGTAGCACCAAGTCCTCCGCACTCCTATCTCCTACAGGCCTCCCAACTATGGACGAAAGAGCTGAGTCCATGCCCTTACGATCCATGTACCACAATCCACTACGCCATGTCCCAGTTCCAAGAATCCTGCCCGTCCTCTTCTCTCGGAAGATCACCTTTGGAATATCGAACAAAACAACACAATTTAGTTGGGAAATAATGGCATTTATAGACAAAAGATTTACGGGAAAAGAAGGAGCATGCAAGACTTTGGACAAAGTCAAAGTGTTGGTACATTTCACTGTACCCTTACCAATCACTGGCTGGTCTGTGCCATCAGCTGTTTTGACACTCAACGGAACTGCTAAGCGAGTATAGGAAGAAAACTCTCTAGCAGTACCTGTCACATGCCCAGATGCCCCAGAATCGATGATCCATTCTGATGAACCAGCGGTGGGAAAAGTAGCGAGAGCAAGTGATTCACACGTACCTCTAACTGTTGCTGCAGAGTAAGCAACATTACCCGTGAATGAGGTGGATGCACCATCTCCCACCCCTGATGTCTTCTGCTTCCTAAGCATCTCCAGGAAGGCTCGATCCTCCTCAGAGAATACAACACTCGGCACCAGCTCTCCTTCTTCATCATCTACCATCAGATTGGTCCGGTAGCCTCCTCTTCCACCACCTCTTCTGCCTCCACGGCCACGACCCCGTCCACCTGAATCCCTTTCCTTAGGTAGCCTAGGGCAATCCTGCCTCAGATGGCCTATCTCCCCACATTTGTAACACTTGCGAGTCTCCCCCTGTGTACCTGTCAGACTTGAGCTCGCACTAGCCAACGCTTTCGCACCTGAAGTCATACTCGGCTCAGAGTGTAGCTTCATGCGACTTTCCTCCTGTATCATGGCAGCTATGGCTTCATCTAGTGATGGGATCATCGCCTGAGATAAAAGGACCGACCTCCTTTGATCAAAGGCCGAGCTTAAACCTCCTAGAAACTTCATCGTCCTCCCTTGTACAAAGATCTTCCTCATCTTGCACTCAGGGTCGCTACAGCTCGACATTGGTGAGAAATGATCCATATCTGCCCATAGACGCTCCAGGTGGATGGCATACTCCTGGATTGACTTGTCACCTTGTGTCACTGTATTCACCTCTTGCTGTATCTGTAATACCCTCATGTGGTTCTCAGTCCCAGCATAGGTTCTCTTCAGCTTCGCCCAGATATCACTCACCATACGTATCCCGTCAACTGATGAGGCAATCGATGAGACCATAGTGTTGAGTAACCAGTTGTACAGCTGTGCATGTGTGGTCCTCCACTCATCGGGCTGAGCACTGTCACTCTCTGCCTCGCCTCCTGTCAGATATCTCTCGAGTCTCTTCCCAACTAAAGCAGCCTCAATCCGACGCGACCAACTCAAATACGTAGCCGGTCCATCAAGCTTCAGATCTATAGGAGGAAGATCTAGCTTGAGCTGGATCGGAACAATGCCAGAGGTAGTGGTTTTTGTCGAGACACTCGCGCCCTGTATGAGCCCAACTAAGACTTTCAGGACCTCAGGATCCATTTTTCCCAAAAGCTCCAACCCCTTAGCGCTATCTCCGTCCCCTGACATTCCTTACACACAGATCCTACCTTAAAGACAAACAACGTTTTTCTTCCTTCCAAACAATTTTTCCCCGACAGGTCTATGCTATCTCCTTCGTCCCTTACATAACCCCATGTACAACAAAAAACTCTGAGCGTACCTTGCGACACAGCACACTATAGCAGAAAACCCTAGCAATGGACAGTGGTCTGCTGGCTGCTTGCTGTCTGGCAGCGAGATCTGACGGCAGCGAGGTTTGACGGCAGCGAGGTCTGGCGACAGCGAGTTCTGACGTCTGGTAGTGCAGCAGCAGCGAGATCGGGCGGAGGACGGACGGCTGGCGGAGATCTGGCCCTGGCCGACACGTTCTGGCGGTTCTACAGTGTCAGTGGTTCATCCTACAGCCTGGCGGCGCCCTGGCCAAGCTCCGGCAGTGATGAAGCCTCCCCTGGCGGCGGCGACCTCCCCTGGTTGCTCAACGTGGCAGACCAGGCAACCAGCAGGTGGCAGACCAGGCGACCACTTCCTGGTTGCTCGACCTCCCCTGGATCTGGCCGCAACTGCGACGGCTGGCGACGGCCTAACCTGGCGGGGTTCAGACCAGGCAGCAATCAGGCCAGACAAGCTCCACGCGATCTGGCCATGGCCAGACGCGTTTTCTTCTGGCGATTTTTTTTTTTTTTTTTTTTACAGTGGATTTATTTCTGCTGGTGGCTAACCCTAATTTTTTTTTTTTTCTCTAGCTCTGATACCAAGTTGATTTGAGCCAAAAAAAGATTATCTATTAGCATAGAGCCCTTGGGTATTTATAGAGTTTACATCTTACGAATAACCCCCTAATCTTTTACATAATGCCCCTGTAAATCTACAAATAACACCAACAATAATAATAAGGTAAACATCACCATATAGTGGCATGGGAACTGGCATCTGGTTCTTACATACATTAAGCATGGATGCCATACATAATAAGGCAAACATCTCAGATACCATTTCATGTACCATAAACTAGCACTTGCACCAGTGCAAGCCACCATAACAGCACCAACCCTGCCAAATGCAGCATGGTGTATTGCGAAAAGATCATAAAGTTCTTCTACAGTCACATGTCAGGTTGTGCAGCTCAATACCTAATGATGCAGATCCCCCTCTGGCACTGGCGATACTACACAAGTATATTGGTATTACCTGAGAAGGCAAGCAATCTGGGTGATACGTAGACGGACATCTGTCACAACACAATAATTCACCACCATCCCCACAGAGCGCACAAGTGTCATCACTCTGATCCTCTTGATCAGATCCTGACCCTGACCCACTAGCCCGACCAGCTCCTTTCCTCGGTCTATACTCGGCTGACCATGCCTCCAGTTGGCACAATGTGAACGACTTCCCTGACTGGAGAAAGAGGTTCCCTGACCTCTGACACCTGGGCCCTGCATGAGCCTTAAACTCCGACAGGGACATAACCCTAGCACAACAATTGCACAATATCCCATCAAGGGTAACCCACCCTTCTTTAAAAACATCGCTACTCTTTACATTTCGGTATTGTACCACCTCGTTCAATGATATCCCACCAGTCGCAATAAGCCACGACAGCACGGTTTTCCGTGCAAGAATTAAACGTCTCGAGTCAAAGCCACTGTTATTCTTTTTACTCTTATTACCACCCTTATTTCTCAGCGCTAACTGAAATTTTCTCTTAGGGGTTCTCCTGAACCTCCGCATCTTATATTTCCTTTTAGTGGTTTGTCGTGATGAGTTTCCAGATGTGAATTTCCCACTGGAGTTAAAATCTTTATTTTTTATTATGGCAGTAATTAGGAGGTCATCATCATAAATGTGAAACCCACGAGGTCTTTTACGTCCATTTTTGGGTTTCGGGTCTACCTGCTTTTTGGGTTTCGGACCTCTCTTACGTTTTGGAGTTGTTAAGGTGTTGCTTTCAATTTGAGGTGATTCAATGGTATTAGAGCCGCTATTTGAAATGACAAGTGAATCTGGAATGGATTTGGTGAGGCCTGACTCCATGTCAAAGCTGATCTCCTGCAAATGGTTTTCTGGAGAGTGGTCATCCACCATGGAGTTTCCATACAAGATGTTTTCAGGTAAGTGGTTTTCAGGAAAATAATTTTCAGGCAATTCAATTTTGGACCATCTCCGTGCTTTAGGTTTTGTTTCACAAGTGCGGGGCTTCTTTGTTGGCTTTATTTCAGGAGTTTCCTGCCAAACCATAAACTTAATATAGTAAGGAAACTAGAAATCGGAAAAATGCATGGTAAAAAAACCAGGAATCATGTGCCTATCCTTTGGAATACATTCATTTTCAGCTAATTAACAGTTTATGTGAAGTGAAAGCAGTGAACCTGTTCTTGAAATTTACTTTTAAATTAAATGTTTATGAATGAATTATAAAAAATCACACAGTTCTTTTTACAACTCTACCACAGAGCTACACAACTGTACCCCATTTATGCCCGGTGTATTGATCTCAGAAATGCGCTTGGACCTCTTGCGCGCTTTCTTAATTGAGTTGTTCACCAGTTTTGCTTCCCACAGAGACCTCTCAAGCTCATAATCTACAACATTTTAAGCACAAAATTGAAACATCTTTATCCGTACCAAATACTCTACAAGGCATTCCAGCAATTAACATAGAATGCTTATATTCCGATTCCTGACACCGAGTCTAGTCACTAAAATAGGACAGTAACCTTTATAGCACAAATAGTGAGTGCGCAATATACCAGAATATACCCTATTTTCGTGTTCTTATTTTATCTGTTTTGGATTCCTCCAAAATATTTTGTTTTATGTGGTTCATCTTGTTAATTTATCACTATTTAATACCTTCTTTAAATATCTCTTTCCTGTACTTCAGTTGGAATATAAACATTGTAGTTCTCTCATGCACGTAGTGTGGCGTGTGCATGAGAAAGATTACAATGTTCATATTCTGATATTAATAAAAAAAATTGGTTTTATGTGGCATCTTGTTAATTTTTCACTATTTTATACCTTCTTTCTTTAAGTATCTCTTTATTGTACTTTCAGGAATCAGAAAATCAACATTGTAATTATCTTTCATGCACATTATGTGGGTGTGCACATAAACAAACTATACAGAAGAAGAGGAGCGAGAGAGAGAGATACATACCGAGGTTACCCACATCAACAGAATGTTGTATTCTCTCCTTTAGCTCACTTCCATTAATGTCATCATAACTGTATTTGCATATAGCCAGGCAAGCATCGGTCATTTCTTGGCATGACCCATTGTCCCCACAACTGCATTTCTTTCTTTTCACCCTCCGTCCCTTGCCTTTATGGTCATCGCCTGCAGAAACCTCATATGGATCTCCAAAACCAGCAATCTCTTCCCTTACCATCCCCTTCTTCCTTTTCCCTTCACTCACAACCACAGTTTCACTGCCTACCACTCGAAGTGTCCCATGGTTCCTAAGCACATGCACTTTTTTGTCAATACACACCACAGCAATATATGGGTCAAGGGCCCGCCACCTGTCCAACAGAGATAAGCCAACCACGGGGCCCCACGGCCTCTGTTCGAGCCTAGAAAAAGTCTCAGCCAGGTCTACCCAAAATGTACTCACATCAGACCATTCCTTGGGGCTCTCTTCTCCTTGTAGCATAGGCAAGTGGGCCCCACCTAAGTAGGATTTTAGCATCTCACCACAAGTACGCCATGCTTTGGAGAAGGTTGTGAAGATGAGTTCATTAGGAGGATACTTATAATAGGCTGCAAGCTTGGCACGGTCACTTCTTTTCCGTGGATCAATTTGCCAGCCTGCTTCTGTAAGAAGCCGGTTTGCATGGGCCCGCAACTGGTCCGACAGGTCTTTGCTCAGCGACTTGGGTTCACGTCCTGTTGCTTGGTTTTCACCGGACACACCTGAAAAGGTTGATGTGGCATTTATATTCCAGCAATGATAATAAGAATTGTTAAATAAATAAACTTTAGACTGTGACACAACAGATAATTATATGCAAGGCAAATCTTACCACGTCCTGGTTCCTGCACCTCATTATCCACATCCAAATCATAGTTTAGCAGGCCAGACCCAATAGATCTCTCGTTTTCTTCATCCATATTTCCTGAGATTACATTTAGAAGAGGAAACAGAATCATATAACTAACATAAAGTAGTTCCAGTATTAAGATGATAGGTAGAACTGTACTAAAGCTTGCATGCATGCATGCAATAAGTTTGTTCAATTGAAGTTGCATAAAATAACATGCTCTTCTAACTGAATGCAAAGCCAGTTACATGCAAAACTGATTGTGAGAAAATGACATTAATATTGAAGCTTCTCATACCATATACTGGATCTTCTGTTGAGTGATTATGCAAAGTCATGGCTTGATCAAATTCTAGTGGGTCCATGACTATAAAATCATTTGGAGCACCCAAATTGCCTCCCATTGTTGCATATAAGTCAACCTCAGATGGGCCCATATTCGGATCTGGTGCCAATGGATGCATAACTGCAGTGAACTCCAGCATGCTGTTATGTCCACTTATGTTTTCAACTGGTGGATTTCCATTACCGTTGAAGGCAGCGCCTTTATCTATCTTGGGGCAAATTTCAGATGAATCAGTCTTGACCAAATCCTCAGTCTGAAACCCTAATGGATCTCCCTCTGATGGGTTTGGTTCAGAAATCTCATTTTTCAAATGGGGCCCACTTGGTTCATCATTCTGGTTTCTATAAATATTATGCATCGCATCTAATTCTTGCGAACACGAAGGCATGCCTGAAACGATTTCAAAACCATTTCCAGCATAGGAGCTGGTTCTGACTTCATTTCCAAAGAATACTTCTTTAAATATGTCTGACTCTTGTTTTGACCTATCAAATTCATCACTTGTTGCCGCAAAAAGAAATTCTTCTCCAAACATCATTCGCATAATTTCCAAATCAGTGAAACTTAGTGGCAACATGGAGCAGTCTTTCTCAGGCATTTTTACCACAGTAAAACTGAACCAGTACATGAATACAATAAGAAAGAGAAATTAGGAAAAGTTAAATTGTGGGCCAAGTTTGAACCATATAACTCAAAATTTACAAGGGACCAACCAGCTTTGGAAAACAATGATCCATAAGTCTAAAAAAAAATCAATACAGGACTCAGATATCACGGCAACAACTATAACCACAATATGAGATATAGAGGGAAGAAAATAAGCATCGACAAATTCAATCTGTTACTGCAATGAGACTTCAATTGAACTCTCATGTCAGCAGATTAATCACAGGTCCACATTAGATCGACCAGAATTCTACTATCAGATAGCTAAAAGCATTAAAACCTTCCATTTATGCACGAAGGATTGACAAACTCGAGAACTTAAATAGCCTGAAATCAAAACGCAAGTCACGAAACTGCTACTTGGGCAACTAATCGAACCAAATTCTAGTACGACAATAAAAGGAAAGAGCTGACAATACACAGAAAAGGTACCGCTCAACAAAAATCTACCGAATTTTACGATCAGATCAGCCCAAATCGCGAATCACGCGCAGATCAAAGCTCAATGTGAGACGAAAAACGAAGGCATCGAAGAGATGAGAACAGACAAGCAAGATTTTGGCAGAAGCGAGAAGAAGTGGCGAGAGAGAAGACAGTTGTCACACCTTGAGCTCACTTTCTTTCTTTGACCCCTTGTTTTGCTTGTGTTCTTGCACATATGGCTTCGTGTGCAAACGACACGCGCGTCGATGAGGGGGGAGGGGGAAGAGCGAGAGAGAGAGAGTGCAGTGTATTTTAGCCCTTTTTTCGAGGTAGAGTTACGCTAGCTGGACTGAGAAGAGAAGAGAGGATTAAAAAAAAAAATTGTTATTAATGTGAAAACTGAAAAGAGAGGTAAAAGCCTAAAATGGCTGGAAAGCAGGCGATGGAGACGATTCAGTCTGATTTGTGTTTGGTTTTTAGTGGTGTCCGCGCATGATCAGGGCAGTCCGTCCGATTGCTTTTTGATTTATTTATTTACTTTCTTTTGACATTTTTTCTATGTTACGATATTTCAAATACCTTATCGTATCCGTATCCAATACTTGCCGCATTTGTATCCGATACGATTCGCGTGCGATACTTCACATGATAATGAGAGTGTATTTTTTAATTATTGCTTCTTCACGTTGTCGTAAAGTTGAATCTACTTCGCATCAAAAGATATATTACTCATACATCTTATTCTCTCTTATGTATAATAATAGTCTTTATTATATATATTCACTTATATATCATTTTTCAATGTATTAAATTACTTTTTAATTAAAATTTAATATGTATTTAGTCGCATTCGTATCTAAGGTTTTTTAAAATTATCGTATCGCCGCACCCGTATCGTATCGTATCGGATACGATACTCGCACCCGCACTCGTGCAACATAGCATTTTTTCAATGGAAAAAACAACGGATTAAAATTGACAGATCATATCAGTTGTTGATATTTAATTCGACGGTCTAGATCAAATATTCGGCAATGCTGAGTTACAAAATTTTTTCTGTTTCATTCGTTATAATCCAACGGTCTGGATCAAAATAGAAAAACAGATAATGTCAATCACAAACACACGAGCTATTATCTTGGTAGTTTCGACTCGTTGAAATTGCTAGTACTCGTATTGTTCATAGCATTGTACGTACCTTCTATCTATTAGTTGTTAGAATATTTAATGGCAAATTCTGCTATGAATTAAAATTAACTTGGTTGTACTATTATTGATACAAAATCAACTCGATTGCATAATTATTGATAACGATCAATGATTGTAATTGATTTGAGTTTAAACCGTTTTGTCCATAGCAGACTCACTCATATTTAATTATAATAATTACTCTATAAATAAATATTTACGAGATGACCTATGTGATTAATATGGACCATGCTCATTTGCATATTTACTAAATGTAATTTCGATGAACGATTGAGCTTTGTGATTAATTGTATCCAAAGCTCAATGTGAGACGAAAATTCGATGAACGAAATTACATCGAAATTACGGGATGACCTATGTGATTAATATTGTACCAATTCATCATGTTCGAATTGTACCAAGCAGCGATAAGTAATTAAGAGATTTGCAAGATTGATCTGTGCGCAAACACTTACATGGCTACATGTATCCACTGTGTTGTTGCTTCAATTATACTTCAAATTGTTGGATATTTAGTTTTCGCTGCTGATATTTTGTTTGATCAAAATTCTGCGCAAATCAAGGATTTACGATTAATTGATCAATTAAAGTATCATTACTAAGTGTTGACCAATATGTTTGGTGGCGATGGTTCCTGGGCTTCATAAGCATGGCTAAAGAGTACCATGAATCATTAATTTGTATTCAAATTAATTAAGCATGGATGTGTACGTGTCATTGTACTTGATCAGTTTTTCAATAACGATACATTGTTGTACCACTAAGATTAGATGGTCAAATCAAGATCGAGTCTTTAGTGACTTCGAATTAAACTTTTGGTTTATAATTAACTCTTTAGTGATTAAGTATTTGATATTTATTGATGACATCAAGTCATTATGAAGATTTCATATTATGTATTTTTAGAAATAATTAATGTATTATATGCACATTGGCATTAATTATTATTATTTTTAATTTGCATACAAAATACGCATATGGTATTTATTTTGGTTATTGGACTGATGATAAGTCAAATTATGCACATATTTATCTAGAGTTAATTGTGAATTTTAATTCAAGTTTAAGTTGAATCAGTGTCCAAACAAACAAGTTTTTATTCCAAAAGAGTTCAATTCACTACATTTCAGTGTTTTAGTGCAGAAATAGCATTTGGAAACAGAATAAACACAAGGAAGATGGAACGAACTATGAGTGCAATAGAATCAATTGGGCCATTTGTCAAGCCAATTACGGTCGCAGGAACATCCATTACGACCGCAATTAACCTCTACAGGCCAAGAGATGAAGAGTAGCCCAATACAGCTCTATTGTGGGCGCAAGGTATATCCTTGCGGCCGCAATAATAGTTGACAGAAGGTTGTGCAGATTAGGGAAGTTACCACCTCCATACATTGCGGCCGTAATAATTATTATTGCCCCCGCAATTGAATGTGCATGACCATGACAGAGGAGTGATAACTACCACGCAAGGTATGTTGCGGCCGCAACAGAAGTTATTGCCCCCGCAATAGACCTGCGTAGAAGCACAAATAGGAAGTTTCAACAGTCTGTTTTTAGGATCTAGCTTTCATATATATAGATATAGTTATTAGGCAGAACCAAGAGGGAAGTTAGACGAATTTAGCCAGTAACAAAGGGTTAGGACTTAGAGAATTCATAAAAAAGGAAGAAGAAGAAGAAGAGAAGAAGAAGAAGAAGCGCTACCTTGGCGGTCTTAGTTGTATATCTCTTTTCTCTATTTTTCACTTCTACCATGTTTAATCCCTTAGCAATGTCCGGCTGAGTTGTATTAGGACTTGTTAGGATGTATTGAAACTCTTATTTAAATGCTTGTTTGTGATAAATTTCTAGATTTGTTTGCTTTCTATTTTACTTTTACAATTTCATAAATTGTGATCTTAGGGTTTAGTTTTAGACCTTGACCATAGAAAGCATGGCAATTGATTGGCTAAGTACCGAGAGGTGACACTAATTGATTGTCCATCTTATGACTTGCTTGCTATATGAATTGTTTACTTCATGATTTAGTATTTGCAATAGAGATATTAAATATTAGATCTAGACCATAGTAAGTAGGGTAATTAACGAACTAAGTACCGAGAGGTGATGTTTGTTGATTATGGGTTTGCCTAATTGTTGTAACAAATTGTATTAAGTAACGAGAGGTAACATATGATTGCTTAGGATAATTAAGACGGTATGTTCTTAATGAGTTTTGACTAGTTTAACCAAGTATCGAGAGGTGAAGTCATAACTAGTGCAAACACGGTACCTAAATAGAGATATCGCTTGGTATCAAATCTGAAACTGTACCCTCATAATACCAAGAAATTAATCACCAAACAAGTATTGACAATTGTGGATATACCATCTTAACAAGGCCTAATCGTTTGTTAATTGAGTTAAGTTCTTGTCTACTTTCAATTTTTAGTCTAAATCGATCGAACTATTCAAACCTGAAACTTTTCTTTTCTCTTTTACTTTTGCTTAAATTAAATTTACTCAAAACTGAAAACTAAAATCGAATTGTCCCTGTGAATTCGACCCCTAAGTACTACGATAGGCGGTTGTATACTTGCAACTT
This sequence comes from Eleocharis quinqueflora, assembly GCA_964058865.1. Lineage (NCBI taxonomy): Eukaryota > Viridiplantae > Streptophyta > Magnoliopsida > Poales > Cyperaceae > Eleocharis > Eleocharis quinqueflora. Next base: position 56,001 of record CAXKVX010005099.1, read on the forward strand.
CTATATTTTAATTAGGGTTAATAAAACTCACATACACCACATCAACTGACCCAACAGAAAGACAATAAACATGTATTGTATGTGTATAATAGTGATAATGGATCGCTAATACTTATTAAATTTGGAATATGATTAGTTGACATATTCGAAATTATTTTGTGGTTTTCGATGCGCTTATATATATACCAAGCAGCCCAACGAAAGTTTGTTATATATATTTTGCATACTTATAATGTTAAATCATATAAAGTTACTTTTAATAATGGATTATTATAATTTTACCAACTTAAATTATAATTACCTTATTATTAGAAGAAATTGCGTGATATTTTTTTATATCACTATTATGTTTTATACTTAATAAAATATGATTGTCAATTTTACCAAATTTAATTGGCAGTATATTTTATTAATAAAATTTTGTTATGGTTCAATTTATTTCTGCCCAATGGTGATATAAATTGTATGTTAGAACTGAAATTATTTTTGGCATTTTGGTTATTTATTTCAGTTTATTGATTGATTATTGGTTCGTTAATGATGATTAATTCTCTTATGTTATGTGTGAATTATTTTTGTTGTTAAAAGCAAGCATTTCTTAATAAAGACTTGCATAAAGAAATTTTAATGAAACAACCTGAAGTTTTTTATATGAGATATCGGTTGAAATAATCTATATAATGATTAAAGCAAGCCTTACATGATATTTAAAGTTTTATGAGCTCATAACCATGTTTGGATTTAAAGAAAATACAATAGGTCTATGATATCTCGAGGTTAGTGGGAGGAAAATTATCATTCTTATTTTGTACATGAATGATATTTTCTTCACTAAGAATAATAAATAAGTGGTGTACTTAAGTGGATAGACACTGAATATCTTATTATTAAGACAAGTCAAATATTGTATTATTATGATACAACATATTATTAATACAAAAGCTATGTTAGCTATTATACACTATTATGTAACCACCCACTCTTTTCAAAGAGCATGTTGTCGGCATGGGTTTAGTTCATGACTTGTAATTTTGTTGTAATGAATGATGTACATATGTATTTAATGAAGCTTCAATTATGTATTGACTTTGAAATTTATTATATTTGCTTATCTTATGTTGCGCATTATTTTTATTTAAGCAAATATTATTTATGTGAATCAAATGAATTTTATTAACCATTTGTTCGAAAGAATACCACTGCTATAATTAATTGGGATCAAATAACGACAATAGTTATTTTGATTACATTAGTTTGGTTTGTTGTTTCTAACTGAACAAAGTTTAAGTTAATGAAATTATATTGGCCAATTTAGAACATGTGCTTCATTATAATGTTTAAAGTTTAGGACAAGTGGGAGAATGTTAGAATATTTAATTATAATAATTATTCTATAAATAAATATTCTATAAATAAATATTTACTGAATGACCTATGTGATTAATATGGATCATGTTCATTTGCATATTTATTAAAGGGTTCGTCTGAATTTCGATGGACGATTCATATAGATCAGATTCATTGTATTTGATCTCAAAGATTGCCTCGGATTTTATATGTACACGTTCTAATAATTTTTGTGACAGATTATAACTTTTATCCATTAAGAAAAAAAGTGTTTAATTAATTAAAGAATTGAGGCGCTATCAGAAAGAGGCGCCTATTGGATAAATGGTTTGAACCATTTTACTCTCTCTCTCTCTCTTCGCATTATATGGTATCTGTGTCACATACATTAAAGAATATAATTAAGGAATATGTGGGAAGAGAGAGATTGTGAAAGATCAGAAAAGAGTTTAAGAAAAAACGCTAAAGCTAATATCATTATGTCTGAGAATATTTTTTGATGATGGATACTAGTCTGACGGTAATTTGATTTATCTTTAATTGTCGAAGAATGAACTAACGTTTTCGCTTAAAAGTGAATTTACAACCCGCTTCCAATTTTGTAAAATATCGCATATTATATGTTTTCAGTTTATTCAACCATTTCATACATGTCGCCGAAACAGTAAAAAAAAAAATCCCAACTATTTATTGCACAACGGAAAGACAAAGAAAGGTCCATAAAAAGACCCTAATTAATATAAGTACAATAATCGAACCAAGCGGCTGACCTTCGATACCATAATTATATATCAAAATCCCAAAACAAACAAATGATTGAACATATACATAGATTATTTTCATAGCGAGTGAATTGTAGACCCGAAAACCCCAAATTATTTCTATTAATTTCTAAAACCAACAAATTGCGCCTTTTAGTTTTTATTGCTCTATATTGAGCTTTTTAATCAAACAACAAATCAAATAATTAGACAATTTCACATATATTGAGGTTTAAATTTTAGGTTTTGAATTAGTAAATAATTTCTTCTTCGTCTTCTGATTGTTTCGATCTAGATCATTCAAAATTTCTAACGGCTAAAGCATCTGTCTCCTGAATCAAATCACAACCATTCGTGATGGTCGATCGATTCACGACGGTCGAATCGAAACAAGCAGAATGCTGCTTGCCTAAAATATAAGCAGCAGATTCGGATCCCCTGTTTTGAGGGCTAATAATACAACCACAAAAGAAAAGGAAAAGAAAAAAAATGCATCTCATGTTAACATGTCATTGGGCACGTTGTACTAAAGCTGAATATTTTGGAACTTTAATACTTTAAATTATTTTCCCTTTTCATTAATCCTTTTAATCTATATGTCCATAAAACCATTCTACTTCTAGATTATCCTAACAAATAATGTTCTGATAGTTGTTGGTTTGATGAACCTAATTATATAAAAAGGAGCTGATAAGTAGATATCATATTTGTTATCAATTATTGATATCGATTTTATTATGCATCTTTAGTTGAGTTATCATGCACATTATTTGAGTTATTATGCATGTTATTTTTTGTAATGAAATAGTTATACATGTTGTCGATTTTATTATGCATCTTTAGTGCATATTATTTGAGTTATTATGCATGTTATTTTCTGTAATGAAATAGTTATACATGTTATTTTTTGTACTGAAATAGTTATGGTATAACATGCATAATAACTCAAATAATGTGCATTATAACTTAATTAAATGTGCATAATAAAATCGATATCAATAATTGATATCAAATGTGATATCTACGAAACATTATCCATATAAAAATACAACTACAAATGCACTTTTTGTCGATGTCCGCATTATTCTACTTCATTTGTAGTACTACCATTTGTTTGTGAGGAGAGATCACTGACAATTTTTAGTTTTACAATTTTGACAATTCAAACTGAGACTTGACAAAAATCATAAGAAGTCTTAAAAATAAAAAAAATACACGAATATTATTGAGCTTATAAGTTAGTTGTACTTTAAATTTTATGTGATTTGAGTGTAATTTCATATTCCATTCAGACTATCAAGTTTCATGACATTTTTAAAGGTTAATATTTGATGGCCTATGATGGAGTAAAAAAATAATCAATCAAATTGAAAACATATTTAAATTCATAAGTTCAAGAATTTATTTATTTATTCTTTATGAATATATTTAGAATTTCATTATCAGTATCGTCAAATAAACATTATGACCCTTACTCTTTATTTAATCAAGACAAAATATTTACAAAGGTGTAAAGTACGAACTTTTTGTCATTCTGTGAATGTCCTTTTGAAAAATCAATTACCATCTGTGTTAGTTATGGTTCCAAAGTTAGTTCTATTTTATTTAATTTTTATGAAAACATTCCCAATTTTCTAATTTTAAAAAGGATTCTTCTACGCGGCAAACACTTTGTTGATAGACAAATTCAGGACAACATATTCCGTGGGTATTAATTTGAACAGTACCATTTTGTATTTTAGATTTTGGGCTTTGCATTTCAAAAATCATAATTCTTAAGAGAGCATTTAAAATAAAAAAGAGAAATATTTTTTAATTGTTTTCATTTTGAGTGAAGGAAAAGTTCTTTAGCCCAAACCATTAAATATTAGGGGCAACAATAATGCAGTTGTGAGCCCAAAGTCATGCATACTATTACTAGAACCTACATTAACACAATGAAGCCCAATTGTATGTAACCCAGCACCGAGAAAAACACACCATTCGGCCGCTCAAAGCTACTCTAATAGACACTAGACATACGCGCTCGCGCTTGCTCCGCACGAAAAAGTTAAAATTTAAATTTTTATATTACAATAATAAAATTATAATAAAATATTTAATTAATATAATAAAATAAAAAACAACGGCAAAAAATATTCATAAATTATGTATCTAAGATGTTCAATCTTTATGTATGTAAGATTTGTATTTGTAACTAAAATGTTCACCTTTATATATGTAAGACATGTATTGTATATTTGTATTTAACATATATACAGTAATCATTCTCTTCGACATACCACCTGGGCTTGGATCAGACTATTTATTTCAGCGATGTTTTATAATGAAGTTTACATAAATTTCGAATCAAGAAGACAAATTAAGAGGATAGTTTCTATACCAGAAATATAAAATATAAGTATTTGATCCGTGCAAGACTATGTTGCTCGGATACTTCAAATATTTTACCGCATCCGTTAGCAACTTTGGCAGATCAAAAACATATATATATATATATATATAGAGAGAGAGAGAGAGAGAGAGTTAGACTATTGTGAAAACGTTTGCACTTCGATCGAAGTGCAAAAGTTTCATATTTTATATATTTTTTTTAGTTTAAAACTAAAATTTGAGTTGCTCAATAAATTTTTCATCTCAAAATCTTGTAGGAAATCAAATTTTATGATTTTTGGAGCTTTCTAGCTATTTTAAAATATTTTCAAAAACACTGAAAATGTCATTTTTTTAATAATAAGGTGATCTGTTTTTAAAAAATATTTAAAAAATAGCTAGAAAGCTGAAATTTGATTTCCTATAAAGTTTTGTGAAGAAGCATTTATTGAGCTACTTAAATTTAAATTGTGATCTCTAAAAGATAAAATGTGTAACTTTTTCACTTCTCGAAATGCAAACGTTTTCGCAATAACCTATCCCTATATATATATATATATATATATTTCAATTCCCTCTCACACTAATACCAAATTATCAACCTTGACAGATCAGCAAAATGCTGAGACACTATATATCTATATACAAGATGCTGTATATCTACATACTAAGTTAGCGTCAAGAGCAAGGCTAAAATAATATACATAGTACATTACCTTTCGTACTGTGCATATGTATATAGCACAATAAATAGAGATTTAAATTGCTCAGTAAATTCTTCATATCAAAATATTATAGAAAATCAAATTTTATGATTTTTAGAATTTTCTTGCTATTTTTTAAGAACAATCAAGATGTAATACTGCAAAAGTGCAATTTCTGAGCTATTTTTAGAAATATTTAAAAAATAGCAAGAAAGCTCTAAAAATCACAAAATTTGATTTCCTACAAGTTTTTGATATGAAGAATTTATTGAGCAACTTAAATCTCAATTTATTGGACAAATTAAACATGCATAGCCGCATAGTACGAAAGTCGGAAGGTGATGTACTATGCATATTATTTTAGTCTTGCTCTAGCGTCAATTATCAACACTGATATTCTCAAAAATATATATATATATATATATGAGCAATGCTAAAATAATATGCATAGGACGCCTCTTTCGTTCTATGCATATATATATATATATGAGGGGGGATCCATGGCCTCCTCCTCGTGGCCTCCACTCCGTAGCCTCCAGCTCTATTTTCCACCAAAATCAATGAATATGGCCAATCCGGACCATTCAAAATATTACTCATACTAATATAGACTTGGAGACTAAATTTTATATTTTTTTGAATTTTTTTACTATTTTATCGGACAGGTTGAAAATTGGATGTCTATAAGTCGTTAGATAAATCCAATTTTCAACCCGTCCGATAAAATAGTAAAAAAATTCAAAAAAATCTAAAATTTGGTCTCCAAGTCTATATTAGTATGAAGAATGTTTTCAACGGTCTGGATCGACCATTTTCATTGATTTTGACGAGGAGGCTAGAGGAGGCTACGAAAAAGGAGGCCAATGGATCCCCCCTCTATATATATATATATATATATATATATATATCTTAATAAATTCAGATTTAAGTTGCTAAATAAATTCTCCATATCAAAGTATTGTAGGAAATAAAATTCGTGATTTTTAGAGCTTTCTTGCTATTTTTTAATTATTTTTTAAAAACCGTCCAGATTTAATACTACAAAAATTTCATTTCTGAGCTGTTTTTAAAAATATTAAAAAATAGCAAGAAAAAACTAAAAATCACGAATTTGATATGAAGAATTTATTGAGCAACTTAAATATCAATTTATTGAGCAAATTAAATATAAATAGTCGCATAGTACGAAATGGGATGTACTATACATATTATTTTAGTCTTGCTCTCTCTCTGTATATAATATAATATAATATCAGCACTGAGTCACTGACAAAGGCGTTATTAATAGTGTTTTTAATTGGCTTCTAATTTTCCAATGTCTTGACCAAACATTAAATTGTCTATATGACAGATACCAACTCAAATCACCACCAGTTCATTGTGTTTGGTTTAATGGTTTAAGTTTCCATATTCTGTTGTCAAGGTCATTATATATGTTGGTTTAAGTTTTCATATTGTTGTCGCACTTAGTTTTTTTATGATTTTAATTTTAATTAATCTAAAAACATCTTTGACTTAATCTTGATACATAATTTTGTGTGTGCATAATCTAATATGCTTAAAAAAAATAGAAGATATTTTTGTTTAATTTTTTTATGAAATTATTTGAAAGTTTGTCAAATTAAATTTGATATAACTCTGAATCTTACGGTCATGGTGACATCAGACCTGACCCTATAATATCGATGTAGCTTTGGAGGATGGCATACTGTAATTTCATAATATTTGACAATTACCAAATTGCAGTAATTTTTGTATATTTTTAATTTGGAACTAATTAATACATTAGTTGATACTGTGTTTACTTTCCGTTCCGGTACACATTGAAGAAATGAATATCTTGTGCATTATATTTTGTCGAGCTTGCCTGTATGAAATTGATGATAAAATCTTTTGTTGAATTAATATTTAATGATGATTTTTAAATCCATTAACCACTAACCAACTGGTAGAAAGCAACCCAAAACTGTCATACAAAATAAACCAAAACAGTTAAAATTAAACAGAACTAGAAAAAAATCCCAAGACCAATAGGAACCATACACCTTGAATGCAAAACCAGGTGTAGGTAGCTCCATATAGACGTGATTTTCCTGGAATTACAATAGCTGCGCATCCTCTGATTCTCAACGTTGTTACAGCATTTTTGACCTACAGCGTCGCTATAATACTCTCTCAATAAAACTGTCCATTCTTTTTTGAAATTTTTTGTCTATTACAAGAGATACGGATTCTATAGACAGACCATATCCAAGCTTAGAGCCACTCATCACCATCCTGTGAACCTCCTCAACGCAATCCCAAAAGGCACAAGCCATCCCCCACTAATTTCCTGCCACGTGTCCTCCTTCACATCCCTTCATAACCCCCATCCTATTCTGTGCCTTAGCATCTATCACCCCCTTCATTCACATTCAATCAAGATATAGTTCACTTAATTCCCCCTCACACTAACTCCAAATTAAACTAATTAATATAGCATCAACATGGCCGCCTCAGCCGCAACTGCCACCGCTCTTTCCCTCACCACCATTCCCTTTGCTCGTCCATCGACCGGCAATGCTCTCGTGTCACGTATCGGCTTCGGTTTAAACAAAGAACAAGTAGCCAGCAGAGGCAAGTTGAGGTCCGTCGAGATGGCCGCAGGTACAAATTTCATTTATCCACATCAAGTCAATATAATTAATTAGTAGCTAAAATTTTTGCTTTAATTTGGGGGGGGGGGGGGGGGGGGTAGACAGCAGCACAGCACTAGTTTTTAGGAAGGATAATTCTAGCTTATATTTATGTATTATATTTTACAGTTTTGTATTATTTTATGATACATTCAACTCTATATTATTTAAAAAAATAGTATTCATATTACAAAAAACTTGAAATTGTAGTTGTTCTTTTAACTATTTAAATAGGTGAAAATATCAAATTATAAGTTAATTTGAAATTTAATTGGTCATTCATCATTAAGTCATTAAAACTATATCATAATAAATTTCAAATTATTGGTGAATTGTTATTTTTTCAAATTGACTTAAATTGGAACTCTGATCGTCTTATGTAAAAGAGATTATGTATATATGAGAAAAACTTGAGTATTTCATATATATACATAGGTACATTGAGTGCTCCAAATCAATCCGGACCGTTCACTACATCAAGATCCGATGGTCCAAATTGATTGAAGTACTCAGTGTACTTATATGTGGAGTATCCAATTATTTTTCCCTATATAAACACAAATTAAATCATTGTTGTTATTCTTTTATTTTACTACGTACAGTGTACAACGTCAAGTTGATAACTCCGGAAGGGGAGGTGAACCTAGAGGTGCCAGAGGACACCTACATTTTAGACCATGCAGAGGAAGAGGGAATTGACCTGCCGTACTCGTGCCGTTCCGGCTCCTGCTCCTCATGCGCTGGCAAAGTCGTGTCGGGAGAGCTAGACCAGTCCGATGGCAGCTTCTTGGACGACGACCAGGTGGAGGCAGGATGGGTGCTGACATGCGTCGCCTACCCGAAGTCCGACCTCGTCATCGAGACCCACAAGGAGGAAGAACTCACCGCCTAAGTAATTATGATCAATACCAAGCTGATGCCATTGCATGCATGTGTTATTGGGGTTATTATGTGATGAGGAGTTTAATTAGTACTTTGTCTTTTTGAGGTATAAGACTTGCAAAAGAGACATTTGATGGTTGCATCAAACTCTTCACTGTTTTGTATCTGAAGGGATCGATAAATCGTAATTATTTAGCTTGTTTTTGTGAAACATTTTGTTTTGTTGTTATTTTTTCCGTTTAGTTTTTTAATATCTCGTATCTGAAAATCTGAATAGATCGATTGAAACATTGAAATTCTTCTGTCTAGATAGTAACTGAAGCAAGATAGAAATAGATATCCAGTATACTTTTAGTAACAATCTTCTTGTCAAAGATTAATTGAGAATAACCGATATGGTAGTTTCATAATTAATTGCATATTTAGTTAACCTTTTACTTCTTATTGTATGCGTTTACTTACAAAATGAGAATTAGAAAAAGTGTGAAACTGTGAACCTTTCCATGCATGTGAATTCTACAAATTAAGCAAGGTTTTACATTAAAACCTTACAATTGATTTATTATACCTCATAAATACCAGAATTCCTTGGAATTAAATCGTGAATTTTCATTCACTATTATGCCTGAATCATGCATGTGCCTTTAGCTCCATCATTGTAATATCAGAACTTCAGCCCTGAAATGTTTCCATAGATGGAGAAAGCTAATTTCTCAATTCACAGAAGCATGTCAGACCTTGAAGGTAGCCTCTTATAGAAGTTAAAACTCAGGGAAGGTGATTTGCTACGGAATTTGGGATGCCGCAAAATGTACAGACCAACCAGAAACAACATCACCTGAACAGGAGTTACGAAAACCACCACTGCCACCAGCAGAGAAAAGATTATAAATAGGCTAGTGGCCCTCGGGTCTCGCCAGCTCAGCAATGCGTTCAACCGCTCCCCCTGTGTTGCAATGTCTCCTGCAACTGTCTGTATTCGGCCCACAACAGTTCTTAACCTATCGTACCTAAATTATGAATGATTAAAACAATAATCATTTCATTAGTCAGTGTAGTTTGGCTAAGCTAACTAAGCGCAATTTAGTCAGCCATAAATTTGCTAGTTTAATTACCTGAATCTGACAGTGTCCATATTCTTCGAAGAGGGGAAAGTGTCAAACTCTTCGTCTAGCTCATCCTGATGTGACACGTCAGCGAGAGATAACATAGGGTCGAGGTGCAGGGGACGACCTGGCCTGAACCGATAGTTATACATGCCAACCGCAAACAAGTACAAGAAGATGGTCGGCAAGATCGTCTCAGGATAGAAAATTAGGGTAATGAAGAGGACATGAACTAGCAAGGTTGTCAGAGGGTTCTTCCAATTGAGTATGTTACTGATCCATTTGCCGATCGATGAAAGGCTCGAGAGCAGGGAACTGACCCTGTAAAAGTTGGCCTTGGATTTCCTCATGCTCCACATGTGCGAAGGTACTTCAAGAATGTAATCCACAACCTCTTTTCGTAAAGGAGGCTCTGCATTGCCAAGCCGCTCTGTCACGAGCACAACTGCTCGAGCACGTAATTGGTCTTGTTGCATGATTGAAATTGGTTGCGAGTAATGCATTTTTGGGAGCAGCGGCCGGCTGTACTGCATTAACATGTTTACCCAGGCCGTGCACGTGAAACGAACGGCAAGGTGCAGCTCCCCATTCTTTTTCAACCCGGAGGGTTGTAGTGTCAACAGGGGGTAGAAATAAGTGTACACTCTGTTGGTCTGTAGTGTTGAGATGCGTATCCGAACCTTGCCAATCTTTTTATCAGTGCTCCCCTTGTCACTGATGTGGCAATTGTCGAACACAGCCACGGTCATGATGGTGCATGCATCAGATACTTCCCATGTGTATTGCTCATTCCATCGAGGTGCATTAGTGTTTAAGAGAGTTCGGGTCCGGACCCATTTAGGTCCGTACTTCGCCACACAGTATGGGGCTTTAGTTCCTGTCATGTCAGATACGTACTAATTCAGTCCCATGGAGTTGTATTTTTGTATTAATATATTGATAATATAAAAAATGCTTACTGTAAATTATCTTTAAAAATCAGTAAATTACTTAATTACCGCTCAGATTGCGCGCAGATAGAATGCCAAGCTCAAGTAATCCAATGGGTGACTTTTGAATCTTTTTCGATGTTGGCTGGAAGTTGCTACTGTTTTGCATGGACTCCTCTATTACATGGTACCCGGTGTCTAAAGTGATCTTGAGATGGATCTTGCTAGAGAATGTCTCTACTCTCTTGGCCTCATCGACTGTGGCACCGGGTTTGAGAAGATCATACCATTTCGGTGGTATTTTTTTCCCTTGATCATTCCTTGCTACGCTGGAGAGCGGTACAATTAACCGTCCCAGTGACTGGCCAGAATCCTCGACTGTCATGACGATCTGGTCTTTGAATGGCTGACAAGCAACAAACAAGAGATCTTCATTCCATGTCGGATTCACTGAACCAGAAGGTGTACCTGTGATTTCAATGAATTAACTCTATCCTCAAATACTGTTTCACTATATATTTACTGAATTTTTGAATTATATGTGGTATGTATAACATCAGTGTGCTTGAATTGTACCTGGACGCGTTTTACGGGTTTGTTGCCCAATTTGAACTTTTAAAGTTGCATTCAACAGTTTTGATTTATCAACCGGAACAAGATCCTGGGCGTCCAGCACAGATACGCGCAAATATGCCATAGTGGGAGAGAAGTACACCTTTGATCTTGTGTTTATTAGCCCTGTGTAGCTAACGTCATGTGCATCAGACTGCCATGCATCAGGAAATTTTTCATCGGCTTGTGTCCCATACCAGGCTGCAAAATTAATCTCACCGTGCCTGAGTTTCGTTCCGTCCTCGTACTCCAGCCGATGCCAGACAGGTGCTATTGGACCATCAGGGGCTGTGCGTTGTGGTACATCCGTAAGGTTTACCTACATTTTGTTATCCAACAATTTACTAGTGCATTCATTTATTACTTTTCACCAACATTCAGCTATCTGTATCTTGTGCGCATAGTGTTAGATAATTAATTGGATTAATAAACGTTATTACATAAATTATTGTTCCCTTCATTACAATTTACCTTCACACGACCAACAAAGTCATCCAATATGACATCCTTATCCTTGACAATTACTTCAAAAGCATCTCCTTGCAGCTGGTGTTGAGAGAAGGCAAACACCTGGCCCCACACCGGGTTATTGTTTTTCTCGAAAACTTTCGTGATTCCTTCAAAGTTTCCTAGTTTCACCTTTACATAGGGATCAAGGAACCCGGTGACATCCTTCGTTGGGAGGTCTCGCGCCTTCACCACATACACAAATAAGTACTGCATGACTTCTACCAGGTCGTAGGTTGATGAAATCTTACTATTGACACGCTCCCGAGTTAGAGCAGGGATTGATGGTGAGGTTTCTATTAAATTGTAGTCTGGCTTAGCTGGCGTCGCTGAACTGCCTTTTCCTGATGGTGGTGGAGTTGCCTTTTTCTTGTCACCACCAGCCCCAACAGCATGGAAAACATGTGTCTCTGGATCTGTTAGATTTAATTGATCAGAAAAACTATTAGAGAGCAACAATCTAATGTTACAACTTTTTTTTTAATTGTTTTTTTTATTTTCAGGACATTACCTTGCTTCTTAGTTTTGACATGTTCTGCATCAGTTTTGCTCTTTTCTTGATCTTTCTTTGGTGATGTGTTGTTGTTTGCAGTAGTAGGTTCATCTTCTTCATTCAAATAATATGCTCGAAGACAGAGTTCGCCACGCACGCGTGAAAAAAAGAACCGCTTTTCAAGAGGAAACCACTGGATGGATGACGAAATGGCAGGCCCCAAGGAGGAGCCAGATAATACAACATGACCCATGAACTGGCCACGACCTTTGGCCGGTTCATGAAAAACAGAGGCAGCGACAGTTAAATTTGACAGAAGGGATGAGTCAGTTATAGAGAAGAAAAATGTCTCGTTCCATGTAGGAGAGAGTGTGTTGTGTCTCGTTTGTGTGCGCTGTAATTCATTGTTGAAATGGATTTCCACAAATGCGTTGGATGCACCATGGCCATCTTTAGGTAGCAAATCAGCTGCCTCTATCACCTCCACTGCCACCTTCATCCTTTCTATTTAGGTATTCAACACACAATTTTTAAATCTATATTTCATTACTATAAATACATATGTTTCTTGTGGGTCTTGCACAAGCAATATAAGCTAGCATCTTTCTTCATTTGGAATGCCTGCGCTATAAGAGATGCAATCTTAATTGACTTGAGAGGATGTTTGTCAAGTGAGGGAAGCATTAAATTGATTTGGGTGAACAGTCACTAGCTTAAATTTAATACCAGTATACCACATTGCAATAATTCAGTTGCCATTGCTCTCAGTCCATGGACAAGAAAAGGAGAGGCCAAGCTAAGATGATTACAACCCAAAACTGTTACCAAATATTCATATCTCATGCTTACATATATTTTAGGTGTGAATGGAAATGACCTGCTACCATTACCTATTCTTTGTTACATTATTTAATCTTAGATTAGAAAATGATAGGATCTTTCATGGGAATGGTTTTTTAAGTTTTGAGTTTCTTTCTTTTATGAACTAGCATGCAAAATCTGACATTGATTTTTGTGAAATTTTTACTCAGAACAGTAATGTAACAATTATAATGATAATCACATTCACAATCATCAATCATCATCATTATGTTTGCTGAAATGGCGCGAACCATGCTGTCAACTGGATCACCAATTCCCTTGTCCCCTAATTAATATGCAATCATCCAACAACTTCTACTGCCAAATAAATATATAAAAATTAATATTAACACTAAAAACCCAAGAAGATAATCAATTATAGTGAATTTACTGATTTTTTGCTATAATTTTAGTTGTCAAAAAGATTGTGCCCGATTGTGAGTTGTGATGGCTTAGCTAACCAACCAATATCCCAAGTTTGTATTGATGTTCATCATTGAATATTATTCTTAAGAAAATAATGATTACAGAAAGAAGAGAAGTTCAAAAGGTTCATCTAGCGTGATCAATATTACAAAAAAGGAGATCATCTGGGCATAATTTTGTGATAACGGAAACAATTAATGCATGATGATGCCACGTACTGTTTTAATGAAAGGTTGTTATTTATTTCTTCTTTTTTGGAGAACGCATGGACGCATGGTGATATTTTCTGAGTGAATGAAAGCTGAACCTAAAAACAAAAAAAAGATGCTCACAAAAACCATAAATTAATAATACAAGGCTGAAGGCCCATCAACACTACCTGGGCTATATATTTTTTGTTTTTCATTTTATTTTCTCTTTGGTTAATTCCAACGGATAGATATGGTTCTTTTATGGATCCATACTCTATTGCCAATGTAAGCCCACGGGCCAAGTTATAAAAAAAACACTACCTGGGCCATAGCCGCCAGAATGCATACATTAAAAAACCCAAAGAAATTAATCATAAATAAACTTGAAGTGCCAAACCCTATCTAATATAGTGACCTTCATGAGAGAGATTTGAACTTTCATGAGAGAGATTTGAAGTTCAAATCTCGCTAGGAGCTTTGAGGATTTTTGCAAGTTTATTTTCTAGTTTGTTTGTGAGCATGTGTTGTAAGCCTACGGATGAATAAAAACAAAAAAAACTTAAGTATACGTGTCACCTACAAACCTATCCTCCTAAACCTCCAATACACTAAAAACCAGCAGGTCCAACCCCAGTATATTCCCCCTGGATAAACATAAAAAAGGCAATATAAAGAAAATATGACAACAAGCAAAAAGTACATTAAACATGCCACCACACAGGCCAAGCTGTCAGAGGATGAGATGCTGAGAACTGGGTATGACCATGGCACAACACTGGAAGCCAGTGAGATCGCTGAAAGCAGCCGCGTGAGAAGAGAGAGTATGCAAGTTCAACAAATGATCAGGGAGATAGGAAATGAGAAGAAATGCACTATTTAGTTTTAAATTTAGCCTGTCATGGGACTTTCCGCGACTCAGTTTGCTTGTTTGTTTCAGTTATTCAGTGGATCTGTCTGAGACTGAGATGTTAATATGTAGTGAGTTGTAATAAATGCTGGTAGTGTTCAAAATAACTAAATAAGGAAGATAAGAAAAGCTGAACTTTCTATCAATACTGAATTTTATGATCTATTATATCTATCTTTGCGCATATGGTGCAGGAACTTGAAATCAAGGATAAGCCTAGCAAAAAAACCCTAGATTGCTCTATAGCTAATTCACATTCCGTGAGCTACAACCTTTCAAAATCAAACTGCACTAATGGCTACACAACCTAACCTTGCAAGGGGAGTTCCGAACACAACATAAAGGACTGAAGGGAAGTTCTGAATTAGATGCCTACTACAGATGCTTGCACAGCATTATTTACATCTGAAGTTATCAAGAAGAGAAGAAGAACAACCTGACAGAGGCTTAGATAACAGGGAGGCAAACTCTTGCCTAGCTGGTTCAACCAAACTGTTGAGGTCTGAAATAGTCTCTTTGATTGTTGAGATCCCATGGCCATTTGCTACAGTCTGATCTAGCAATCGATCTCTCTTGATAATCAATGTCTTAATTGTCTCCTTGACCAAATTAATCTCTCTTGCTACGTCCTCCGTCTCCAACTGGACCCGCTTAAGAGGAGCAATTTCTGACTCCTTATCTGCCAGATGTAGCTTCAGCCTGGAGATCCTCACCTCAGACTCCATATACTCGGTCTTCATCTGAAGGAGTTGTCTCAGGCGGGTCCAAAATCGGTCCACGTCAAACCCGTTCTCCTCAAGCGGGTAGAGGCAGGCTGCCTTCTCCAGGATCACTGCTTTGTCATCATCCCAAGAGAGGTTTTTGATCGAGTCTATCAAATTTGCATATGTGACCATGAGACCAAGTGCAATGCCTTCTCGCATCTCTGGAGGGTAACTGTTATATAATGGTGGAAGCATTTTAATTTGGTATTGGATGTACTCAAGTTGTCTGGA
Organism: Eleocharis quinqueflora; assembly: GCA_964058865.1. Taxonomy (NCBI): domain Eukaryota; kingdom Viridiplantae; phylum Streptophyta; class Magnoliopsida; order Poales; family Cyperaceae; genus Eleocharis; species Eleocharis quinqueflora. The sequence continues at coordinate 71,770 of CAXKVX010005099.1, forward strand.
TGGGTAAATTTCATCCCATTCTTCTTTTATTATAGCTATGTAGTTCTACATAGCCTATCTCAATCTAGGAAAATGAGAAGGTTAGTGATAGGTTTGGCGAGCTAATGTAAAAATTTAGCCATTCTCGTAGAAATGACACCCAATATTTTTTTCATTACTCAACTCAACTCCGTCTATGTTTTACATAGCCGGCCCTAAGTCCGGAAAGGAGGGTTGTGACAAGCTTGGCGAGCCAACGTAAAAAATCAGCCGATCTTATGGAAATGAAATCCAATATGAGCTTCATTTATAGCCAACCCCAACTTGGTTGGGACAAAAGGCTTTGTTGTTCATTACTCGAACCATCTGTAGCCTACCTCAGGCTGTTTGAGACTTAAAAGGCTTTGTTCTTGTTTCTTAACTACAGCTGCAATTTAATTGATCTAATATGTATTGTAAAGAATGCAAAAGAGAATTTTAGTGTAGTTTGGTAAGATTGGATTAGAATTGGATATTAACAATGTTAGCCCGAGAACACGGACTGTGCATGATAATATAATCAAATCAGACCCAGTGCCTCCTCGTGTTTATTGTTGTACAATAAGTACGACAAAGGATAGGTATTATAGGCAAACATTTTTTGCACATAACCCCTAAAATAAACTTTCTGTTGCAGCAAAATTCAAGTGAAAAAAAAAACAATAACCAAAAAAATCTTAGATCAAGAAAGTAACTTTCTACCAATTAAATTACCAATATGTACAAAAATTACAGCGGAAGTCACCTTTGTAACTTCATGAAATGGGGCTGTTGTGGGGCCTGACTGAATACCTTGAGTTTCTCCACTAACAAAGAAAACAAAAATTACAGGAGAAAATCAATTATTTGGTGCTTTGTAAATTGTAAGGTAGGAAAAAGAACAGCTTGACATGAAATCTCATTACTACGTTTATTTTAAAGAAAACAAAGTATATATGATCATTTAAGATTTCATGAATCATGATCATACGTTGAATAAACTATTTAATTATGTGCAGCAATGTGCTATAAATATGAAAAATACCAAAATGCATCAAAGTTCTAATATACTTAGTTAGTCATGAAAATGCTTCCAAAAAATTTAATTTGTTATATATTCAACACGTCGTGAGAATATATAAATTTAATTGAACTTACATGGTGCATTTTACATTCTTTCCATAATTACAGAGTGGGCATACGAACTCGGTATCGAGCTTTAATGGCTTCTTTTTTGGTAATATTCTCCTAGATTTTCTTTTTCCCATTTGGGATTCTTTCACGTTGAATAAATCCTTATATATTAATTGCTCTTGTGTAATCCTGAAAAATATGAATATTGAATATTTTAGTTCACAAATAAATACCTGATCTGCTTATAAATCAAACAATTTCAAGTTAGCTTTCAAATAATGTTAAACAAAAAAGTGTAAATTGAAATTTCACTCGCAATAATATACTATATATGAAACTTAATTTTATGCTAACAATAACACATATTTTTTGTGATGTAAACGATATACTGGAAATTAAGGTTCGATTAGTACATAAAAAAACAAGTTTTATACACTATATTTAGTATGCACTCGTGCATTTATAATTATTTGCGTTAACATGATTTGCGATAATCCTCGATAGTCACTGATCGAATTACCAGTAATAAACTTAATTCAAGACAGCTGAATATTTCCTTCAACAATTAAAAAAAAAATTTGAATTTTCAAGACACAGATTAGTATTACTTTAAGGAAACAGCCCTAAAATTGATGAATATTAAGTATATTTTCAAAGTACCAAATACAGATTTTACTTGCTTTCTGAAAAAAAATAATCTTGTATATAGAAAACTAATCATTTTTTTCATACCCTAAACTGAAAAAATGAAGAAAAAAAATTGAAATTCATATTATTTTTTGAAAATATTAATAATCTACGAAAAAACTCAATTTGACAAAAGAATTGAAGAAATGATACTTACGTACTAAATGAATTTGATTCTGCCTCGCTGCTTGTGGATGTAGAATTTTGAATAAATTAATTAAATTGGAAGAGAGCGAATTAATTTATATAATACTAAAGCAGCATATCCAAAGATCATTGAATTTGGTAAATGTATTCACTAGTATATCTTTATCATGGATATTTTAAATTTATTATAACATTACAAGCCAGAAGTAAACAAGTATATCTTTAAATGTTTGATATTGTTGCTTGAAATTAGTATATCTTTATGTTTTTGACATTATTTTTGCATCTCTTTAAATTTATTATATCGTCAGTAAATACAAGTAATAATATATCTTTAAGTGTATCTTAAAAAAGTTTAACAATTTATTAAAATAAAATTATCAGCCATATATATTTATATTTATAATAATATTAATTGATACATCTCTCAATTCTACCTTCGTAGACCAAATACTCCGAAGATACATAAATCTCAAAATGTATTCAAGGAAAAGGGAAGGAAAGGGAATAATAACATGAAGCACTTAACGAAGGAAAAAAAATAACATCAATACATGAGCAACATTTGCAACAATGGAAGCAATTCCAATTTGAACAGTTAATTAACTACGTTCACATATAAAAAAAATGTAAAATAAGTGCTAAAATTGGTGGCACATTTTTGTCGCAGGCATATGTAATATATCTATTGGATTTTTCTCTAATTATTTAAACTAATCATACTTTACCAAATGATAATTTGTGAGGAATAAGAATAGTTCCAAAGAAATTAACTAAAATTTGTTTGCCATCTTACTAGAATATTAGTCCTTAATTTATTTTCAGTATCATATCAAAATTGAGATATTATTGTTGTACACCTAACTTTACTGCCACAAGATTTCAAAAGCCTTATCCAATATTTTCTCTCCATCAAATTAACATTAGTATCTGACATTACTTTACTAATATAATATGGATAGAACATAAGATAGATATTACGAACTCTTCAATTTCTTCAGATTTGTAAGAGAATCAAATTTGTCAAGCTTATTATAACTCTCCTCCTTTTTGAATTTGAAACCGATTATGTAAAACAACTTTAGTTAAATAATTAACACTAAACTACCTTCTCCTTTTCTTCTCCTTCTCATTCATTAGATGAGTTTGTCTGTGTACGGTTACAATCATTTAAGGAGTTTGGTAGTGCTCCGCATTTGTAACCGAGATTGTATTCTATATATATAGACGAGTACAACATTGGTCATTTGTACCTAATTCAAAATGCATCATATTTATATTTACTCTGTTATTTTTTTGAACAGATCCACATGACTAGTTAGCTCTTGAATGGGGTCGAGCTGAGTTGCGTCTTTGAATTTCTCAAATCGAATCGGACTCGGATGAATTTTGTCATTACTTTGGGCTGGACATTAATATAAAATTAAGATGTTAAATGGGCTGATGCAAGCCCATGTGGGTGTCTTTAGTAGCTATCCAGTATCCATAGACTGTATAACAAAGATTAGGCATAAAAATGATTTTTTTTAATTTCTTTTTTTTACCTTTTGCTGATGCTTTTCCATCTTAATTACAGAAATTAAATTAAATTTCTTCTTGCTTCTTGATTATTTCTACGGATCTAGTTTTTCTTCACAGTATTGTTGAATTTTGGTACAATTTTTCTGAAATACACAAATCCCCCTTCTTCCATCTGAAGTCCCTCTTGGTCAGATCTTCTTGTTCTCTGTGGGTTCTGTCAGAGATTCGATCGGAGCTTCTTCGATTGGAGAAACCATCAGCTGTGACGCACATGGCCATCTCTCTTACAGATGCAACACCTGAAGGCATCTATTCGGGCGCCCCGCGTTTCTCCCCTTGTCCAGGTTAGGGTTTTCAGTTTCTTTCTTTTCCCTTCTGATTTTCTTTGATTTGATTGTGAAATGAGGTACAGTGCTTCATGTGGAAATTTCAATTAAACAAAACTTGCAATTTTGTACATTGAAAAGTAAATATAATGGAACTTAACTGCTATTATCCACTTCTCTTGTATTTTATTTGAATTTTATTTGTTTTTCTCTTTTTGTGAGTAGTGAAAAAGCCAAGGCAGTGGGCAGCTTGGACAAGGCAAGAGGAAGAGCACTTTTTCAATGCTTTGAGACAAGTTGGCAAAGTACAATTTCTCTCTTGCACTGATATGATATGTTAACTAAAGCTCTCTAATTGAATATTTGGTGACTCTGTTTACTTGGTCTTTTTGCCATGTCCAGAATTTTGAGAAGATCACATGCCGTGTCCAAAGCAAGAACAAGGATCAGGTGCTAGCTTCTTTATAATTCTAATTTGTATTTGTTTCATAGTATGTGATTTTCTAAGAGATTACATCATATATTTTTCTAAGAGATCAATCACGAGTTTTACATATGTTAGTTTGGATCATAGTTGTTGAATCGTAAAATGTATCGTGTATCAGTGGATTTTGTATCGTATCGCTTATCGCGTATCGTATTGTTAAGATACGCTAAGTTATTTTGAAAATAACAAAATGAGTGGTATTAATTAGTATCTAACAAAAAACATCGTAATTTGAAATGTATATTGATAAATTTCAATTGATATCGATGTAAATTCATTGCATATTAAGGTATTACATGAATATCAATTCTTGCTTCCCGTAAGCAACAAAACTTTAGCATATGTTCTAACTTCTAATAACTAATAAGTAACAAAAGGACATATTGGCTGACAGAAGAAGCTTCCTATCATCAATTTTACTAAGAAATAAGTAAATTTTAAACAATTATAATTATGTACAATTGTACATTAGAAGTGCCGCTGCCAATTTATTTTTTATTAAGTAAAAAAACAAATTTAAAATTTAAGATCAAACATATATTCAACTTTATTAAATGCAATTGAAGTACTCATTTAAATATAACACGTGTTGGAATTTCCAACTTGGAAAAGCATTAATTAATGGTGTCTCCTCTTCTATACTCTTTCTTCTCTTCCCAAAAGTATGAATCCACTTCCGATTATAGCTTATAAAATCAACGATGCTACTAACTATTAAGTGAAAGGGAGAGAGAGAGCAGTACCTATCGGAAAGGAGAATCGTTGGAGGTTTGCTTGCGATGGCGAGAGGATCATGATTGTTGAGGCGAGAGGATCGTGGTCCAACAATGGCGATGGCGAGAGGATCGTGAATCGTGATCCAACAATGGCGCCAAATAGAAGTGTAAGGTCTGGAAAAGGAGGGAAAGTAACCTATCGGAAAGGCAGAAGTGTCGTAAAGGAGGGTTACCATCTTGAGGCAAATCTCGTCGTCCCCTGATTGGTCTGTGCGAGAATCGTAGCGAACGCGATTCGTAGCATTACGCGATACACTTCCTCGGCCTCGCTCCGATTCAGGCGATACGATGGTCTCTCGATACACAACCACGATACTTATAGAAATCGTTTTGACTCGTCTCGTATCGTACGATACATCTCTTGTATCGTACGATACTATAACTATGGTTTGAATGGGTTAGTGGTGCTCAGAAAGGACACATTTTGATATTTGGGATAGATGTTGCATAGTGATGGCAATATTGATGAAGACGTCAACCATAGAATAAGAGCGGGTTGGATAAAATGGCGACAATCATCTAGTATCTTATGTGACAAAAATGTTCTACAGAAACTGAACAGTAAATTCTATAGGACGGCACCTGCAATGTTTTAAATCGCAGAATGTTAGACTACTAAAGTACAATACATTCGGAAAATGAGCGTGACACAGATGCGTATGTTGTGGTGGATATGTGGCCATACAAGAAGGGATCACATTAGATATATTGATATACGTGACAAGATCGGGGTTGCACTGATTGAAGAGAAGCTTGTCCAATTTTGCTTGAGATGGTATGAGCATGTGCAATAGAGACTTTCTGAAGCACGTACGTAGTGGAATTCTGAGCCGCGTCGAAAGCACAAGAAGAGGTAGGGATCGACCGAAATTGACATGGGATGAAGTAGTAAATAGATACTTGAAGACATGGAACGTCTTCAAAGAGTTAGCGTCAGCGTCAGATAGGAATGTGTGAAAATTAACAATTAATGTACCAGAACCATAACCTAGTTAGATTTGATACCGGTAGAGTTGTACAACTTTTCGTCACGATTTGAAACATAGGACATTGTTTAGAGTTTAGACTCATAGAATTTATAGCATAGTTATTATTACTATTATTACTATTATTGTTAATATTATATTTATATTTTCCATCAATTCGATTGGGTTTCATTTCTAGCCTACACCAACACCAACTTGTTTGAGACTAAAGGCTTTGTTGTTGTTGTTGTTGTTGTTGTTTCCTAAAATCAATTCCAACCCTACCACAACAACCAAAGTATTGAAGCTTCACTTCATTGTAGTTCATGTCAGTGTAGATTGCTGGTTTGGGATTCTGATGCATCAAAGTTCTATTCTGTCCCACATAGGGTGATTATGAGTAACTGGTTCAACTAGCTCTTGAATACAAATTTCATTGCTAAATGTCTCCTTTTGAAAACATAGGTACGACATTATTATTACCGCCTTGTTAGACGGATGAACAAACTTCTTGGCCCTGGCTACTGTCTTGATGCCAAAAATTCCAAAGATACTATTGCTGCAATGCTTCGATGGTAAACTTTCAGAACCGTATTTTTGGTAATTTCACTGGAGGTCACTGAACTAGACCACAATTTCCTTAAATCAGTTAACACTTTCTGTCGTTTTGTCACAGTTTCTTGACTCCGCTATGTTGATGTTAGTTATTTTATTTATTTTAGGCTCAGACTATATATAATGTTCTAGATGATTATTAGGATCAAATCCTGTCGATGTGTCAACCAATACATGAATTTCTGGTAAATTCATGAGATACATGATTGGAACAGTCATGGGAGATTATCCTCCCTTGACAGATCAATCCATGCAATTTGGTGTTGTCGGATTAGATAGATAAACTAAATCATGCTTTCTGTGTTTTGGATTTTGAGATAAAAATACTAACATGGTGACCTACTTTTGGCATGAAAGTTGAGGGAACATGCTGTGGCAAATCAAAGTTGAGGCCGACTTTGATACATGGAGTATATTAAGTGACCTCCATTGAAGTTCACCTGCATCATTCTTCCTAGAATTACACTTGACAAAAATAAAAAAAAGATAGTAATTGATGAAATCAACAGGTGGTCTTTGCTTGAAAAATTTAGTTGCACAGCTTCAAAGTTGCGTCTTAAGCCTCGAAGATTGAAGACATTTGTTGAAGCATTTGTATGGCACTTCTCTTTGGTCTTATATTTTTCACATTATCTTTTAACCTATTTTGTAAAAGGTGGTACAGTTTTTATGGCTTGTTGATACAACTTTTTCATGACACTAACTTGTGTTGATGCTTGATTGAATGTTCCCCTTATAGCCCTATATCATTATTTTTGTGTATCTGTTTGTTGTTACTTGGTGTCAATTGAATTGGCACTTCAGAGATTATAGACTGTGATATCAAACTACAACTGAACTTGCATGCCTAGGCTAATTACATTCTTAATGGTAATGAGAGCAAGTACAATTTTCACTATGTTTAAACAAGTACTTCAACTAATCTTTGTACAAATCTGTCACTGAGAACCTACTGGTATCGTAGCTGCATAATGGTCATTGTGGGTTTCTAATCTTTTGAGTATCTTGTAGGAAAGTCAACTCACGAAGGACCGAAACAAGTCTAGAAGGAAACGACCACAAGGTGAAATGTACACAGCTGCTCCTGCATCTCCAATCTTGGGATTTGGGACAGGGAATACTGAACCTTGTCTAGGGGTTGACTGTCCAAATGAGATCAAATTACCACCCAAAGGGTCTTACAAGCGTGCTGGTTTGGATAGAAATGGAAACACTAATTTTAGAGTGGGAGGTACAAAGGGGGGCCTTACTTCTGTGAAAACTGTAAAACAAAAACGTAGAGGTAACATTTTGCTTCTCTTTATTTATATTCTTTTCAATATAATTCGCGTGCTCCAGCAGATTAGGGTCCTTTGGGCCTCTTTAAACAAGAATATTTTTGTGCACCATCATACGAATCACACGTCACTCATTTCCACAAATACAAAAACTAGAAATGTAGTCTGAAACCTTGGTCTTGGTACATGTGAGAACTTTATTAGGCACAAAATAAGAAAAAGGAAAAAGAACAAAAAAAGTACTGATTCCAAGAGACCTTGTACTTGTATAGAGTATAGACCCAATTTAAGTCGGGCGCATTGTCTTAATTTAAGTCAAGTGAAATATAGTATAGTCTAGTTTAAGTTATGTGTAATTAATTAATTATCACTCCTAATGCAGGCATGGTGGGATCTGTCGCATATAAGAAATGGGAGAAAGCTGCAATAGCAGGCGTTTCGCTTGTTGCTGATGCAGCTGAACAGCTAGAACGTACCAATTTAAATAAAGATCACTCCATTGCACTTTCTAATATGATGTGTTCACACAATGGTAAGTACCCGTATAGAATTGAGATTGTTAGAGTACAGTAAGCCATAATGGTTCAAATTGTATCCAAAGCTTTGCTTGTTTACATTAGCAAGTCTCATAATACAATTTGGTATCAGCAGGTGCTTTTTGCAACAACACAAATAATGCAGGTGTGCAATCCTTGGTGAAACTGAAGTTACAACTATTTCCAATAAATGAGGCTACCCGAAAGGCACTCGAAAAGGTATGCATATCATATATATCAATTGCAACCAACCCCCACCCCCCCGAACCCCTTGTAGTAATATACAAATATACAAGTCATAGAGTGCCCGGGACTTTTTTCTCTTTGAAGTTGGACTTTAAAACCTGCCCATAATTTAAATCCGACGGTCCATTTCCATGCAGCTGCCCAATTTACAAGTTATATTACCATAAGTGATATGCCCCCTCATCCCACCCCACAACACACAATCCAACTCCAGAACTTACTCCAGCTTACCTCAAAAAGTCTTTTGCATGTACAGGACTTGCACAACCCACATCTGGAGCTCACCTTGAGTGGGCGCAAGAGAATAGCATCGGTGCTGGAGCATCTCAAACGAAAATGGGGTAATTCTGATGTGGCATGTGGTGAGCTTGTTCTGCTGCCTTACACTGCTAATGTTGATAATTTGAGAAGTTGTCAGAGATGGACACTTAAAGACACTGTTGTTTCTGCTGATGTTTTTGTTTCTGTTGGCAGCCCTTCTGTTTTCCGCTTAAGGTTCGCTTCTTTTTGCTTGTCTCAGGCTATTTTTGTCTTTTCCATCATTTTTTTACCTCTTTTTGTTTGGTCACTTGATAACAATTAAACCTTAGCCAAATCCTGCCCCCAACACATGTAAATGAGACTTTGACATTGAACAATCTTTATATTGATGTAAATCCATAACGGTAAGTGGTCTTATCTGGTTACTAACATAATGTGCCAGTGGCAATTTATTTTATGTCCACCAGCTCAACACATATATGTACCAGATAATTCTGGGCATTCTCAATCAACTATGCTACTTTATCTCTGACGTTTCATCAAATTTTTAAAATTCAGTACAACGATAAAGGCTAATTTCATTCTTATTTTTGTAAGATATGGATGGTTCACCAATAGTGAGACCACATGTAGTAACAGCGTAATCCCTCAAGACGTTCAGACTGGAAAGCATTTCCTATCACCTGCTAATAACCGTTGCTTTCAACAATCGGTGGGGTGTGGCCTGGTATAATTTCACTCTCTCCTATCTCTGTGTGTGGTTGTTCCCAATTAAACGAGATGATATGGTATCTGCTTGCTGAATTTATTTTATTAAAATATGTCAACTCACAGATAAGGCCTAATGCTGTAGAGGAAGTGGGTGGAAATCAAGAGAACTATTTGGTATGTCCCATTTCTTCTCTTTTCATTGCTTTCCATTTTATACTGCCTTAAAGCAAGTATCTGAAGCAAGATCAGTTTTCTTGTTTTGAGAATAAGAAAGGCATTGAAGAGATTAATGAATTGGATATTTTCATCTGTAACTTTTACCGTTATAATTGCACCTTTTCACGTTTTAGTTAATTTACTTAACCTTTATACTGGTTCAGGTTGCGGTACTGCATTCAGAGTTGTGAACCCTATGGATTGGTAGTCCCTCATAACCTTTAATATGCAATGCTCAACTCTCTTTTTTTTCTTCCAGGCATGTACAGGGGATACGTCGGCTAGGGCATGGGCTGACAGCTTGACCAACATCAGTGTTGGCTACTTATTTTCTGAAGCATCCCGAGCTGCCCATCATGATTGTGCTGAATCATCTGTAAATAATGACATGGCTCAAATTGATGAGGCTGCACACAGTATTGACTCATTTGATGCAACAATTGCTGCACATTTGTCCACTGCCAATAACATGTTTCTATTTGGTGCTGAGGAGACACGTGATGGGTTTTCATATGAGGCAGCCTGCACAAACAATTTACGGTTCCAGCGACTTCAGAAGGTTAGTTTTGTTGTGCTGTTGTGATTTGATATGCTATTCAATGTTACCTAAAATCTGAACCAATAATTTTGTTACAAGTGCAGTACTTATCAAAATAGTTAGCAAATTCAATTATCTAAACCTAAACAAAGTTGTTGCGATTTCAATTAGAAAGTTAAACTAGTTTACTAAAGATTATTATCAATGACAAAGAAATGTCAAAGAGAATATAATCCTAAGGCTGGGTTTACTGCAATACTAGATGGCAATTATATGGATATTTTACTTCTACTAAATTCTATGGTTAAGAGAGGTTTTGGCCCAAGGTAAATGAAATCCACTTTCATGGCATAACACTGCTTAAATTGGTTGGCACTCTACTTTGGTAGATCATCTAATTCGAACCAATATAGTTCTATGAAGAACCATGAAATTCCCCTAAAGAATTTGGACTAGTTTTGTACATTAATTCGTTAGTATATTCCAAGCCATTCAGTTGGAAAATGACGTATTTTCGTCCTTCTTTCTATTAGAAGTTAGTATCTTACGATACGCGATGCGTATCTTACGGTTCGATACGAGTCAAAGGGCGAGAGATACATATCTTATGGTTCGATACGATTAGTGAAATCCAAGGATGAGTCGCCATTGCCCAAGATAAATTACCTTAATATGCAAGAAATTTACATCGATATCAATTGACACTTATCAATATACTTAAAATTATGATGGTTTCTTTATTTATTTAGATTTTTTTGTTAGATATTAATTATTATAATCCTTTTGTTGTTTTAAAAATAGCTCAGCGTATGTTAACGATACGATACGATACAAAATACATCGATACACGATACATTTTACGATTCAACTACTATACTTTGTAATACATAATATGAAGAGAAGATGCGGCCAATGCATTAACAAACAAATAATAACACTTGAAATAAATCACAAGCACAAGAATTAAGCAACAAGCGAAAGTATATATCTAATGACACATCCAAGTATTGGGTTACACTCATATGCCTAACAACAAAGGTCTAGCCTCTCATGGTGAGATTAACAACACAACAATAATTCTCATCCATGGAAATAAGAAAACAAAAGAGAAATACAAAGAGAAGCATAAGAAAACTCTTTTGGAGTGATTTCTTGTCTTTTCCTTGGCATACTTGATCAATTTCTTGTTCCTTGGCTTCTTTTCCTTCTCCGGATCTTTTTTGTGAGAGAGAAGAGGAAGAAGAGAGGGCTAGTGTTTCTCTTAGGAGAGGGAGGAGAGAGATGAGAGGAATGAGAGTGATGGTGTGATGGAGAGAGATGGAGAGAAGAGAGTGAAACATAAAATGGAAGGGTGGAAGGCTTAGATCAACTCTTTGTACTTCATGCCTCTTCATGAGTGTCATGACCCGTGAGCTTCTTCACAAGTCATGCAGGCTTAGATTTCTCCACTTGCATATACGTTGTCTTCACTTAGAAAGCCATGACCTCCATGGGTCATGAGCGGCTCATTTTTGTATTTTTCATTGCTCTTGACACTTTGTTCTGTTCAAAAGAAAACTGTAGTTATCCGAATTTCGCACCATTAACTAAACTAATCTGAAAATATTGAACTTAATATATATTTTTAGTAAAATCATATCTAGTTGCATATGCAATTCCTATTTTATCATATGCTGCAGCTGAAAAAAAAAATATGATAACCGTTCTGTTATGTAATCCTGTATTGGTTACCTAAACTTTGCTCATATCACCCCTGGTACTGAAATGTGATGGGATGTCTGTGATTATGTATCGAGGTGATATGTGGGATGAAACTTTGTGCATTGGATGTTCTTATGTTGTGAAGTTTGTGATTTGATAGGATTTTTCTGGAAACATGGCTTCCGATGATAATGTCCAAGCTATCGAGGAAGCAGAAGACGATCACAATTCAGAGGCTAAAGATTCGTCTTCAGATGACAATAATGGCAATGCTCCAAATGATACAAGATTTACCGATATTTACTGGGTAATTTAAAATTCATTGAAGACTAATAGGTTTGGTACTTTGGTAGTTATTAGTAGGTATCACAGAATGCACATGACCAAATTGATGTCAGCAGATTTTCAACCAGTTATGCCCAGATAACCACCATAGAAATACTCAAGTTCTTTATCAAATTACTCTCTTATTTATTTTTATTTTTTGAAGAAAAATATTTCCGCACTTATTATATCTTTTTAAGATTGAGGATCCAGGTTTCATTGACCCCTTAACATCTAATTCTTGAAAATGATCTCCCTTATTGATTATGTTCTTACTCTCTGATACCAATGCATTGTTGGTATCAACTGATATATGAGATCTGCTACCTTGTAAATCAATGATTAGGATTTCTGGTAGATAATACAACTTTATTGTCAGTGATTGGGTCCAACACACAGTGTGTATCGAATGCCAGGTGATGGTGTAACATGATTATAGTTCTTACCAGTTTAGAAAGTAAAACTTATCTTTAGTGCATGTTCAACAAAGTGCCTTTCTTTTCTTCTACATCTTTCTTTGACCAACCACCATATATCAGAAATTTGCAGTAATTCTTGGTTCATTTTCTTCCTCTGTTTTCAGCCTGATTCTCTTGGACCATTGGATTTGGATGTGCCTCCAATCAGATACCAGTGTCCAGAACTTGGATTTAGCGACAGTTTCAATAGCCTAACTCGCATGCTGGCCAGTAGCTTTGATGCTTTACGAAATTCCTCTGTTTTAGGCACCGCAGATAATTAATTAATATGTATGTTAGTGTCTAACCACAGAGGGAGACTTGTCATCAGCTTGGTTATTGTACAATATGTGATGAACTAATGTAAAAAACAATTACAATGGCTAGTGGGGTCACGGCTGGTTGTATGGTTGGTAGAGGGGGTGTGGGTAATAGTTTGGATGTGTACATACTTTGTTCTTCACAATGTATGAGAAGAACTCTGTGACAAATAAGTTCGAATGTTCTTATGTCTTGGATAGGCACAAAATTAGGTGATGCATCAATTGAACAAAATGTCACGTGGTGTATCAATTGAATTCTAAGTATAACAAATACATTGCAATCATCCAATTATCCTGAAATTGCATTTACTGTTATTTTTTTTGAAAGTTTTCATCTAGTTTTTTTTTTCTTTCTGTAATATAGTTTGTCTTATTAATTTATATTTTTACTCGAAAAAACTAATATGATTAAAGAAAAGACGGACTATTAAACCATCTTTTGTAGGAATGAAGTTATAATAATGCAAATCGGTAGTTCGCTACATTTAGTTTTTAATGACAAATAATGTGATTGATATCTGCAAATGGCATAGTGGTCTGGTGGTGGACCTGGTTCTTCTACTGTGTTACAGGAAATTGACGGTCCGGGATTACTGTCAGCGGTGAGAATCAGGGAGGTTAAATATTGGCATAAATCTCGAAGTAGCAAAAAGTTGGACGGTCCACATCTGGTGTAGCACATTTTGGTACCAGGTCTCATTTCCTCTGGGTGGTAGCTAACTATATGACATCAATGAGATTATGGATTCAATTTTTCGTGAATACAAAAATTTGCATTCCGTTAAAACTTACGAGACATTTAGTAATAAATATTGGGATTCGGAAATCTTATATGTAAAAAAAAATATTTGCGATTGTTATCCAAGTGCCCCTGTTTTTGTCGTAACAAATAATTATCTTCTTGTAAAAGTACGGGTGACAGAATGTTTTCATATCAGATTTCATATTTATATTGACACGGTCTAACCCTTCTCTGTTAAGCGGTGGCTTATGGTAATCGAGCGTGTAACTAAAGCTTTAGAAGAGCTCTAGTGCTGGAGAATAGTAAAAAGTGGAACCTGAAAATCTCATCCCTTTGCTTAATTTTACACAAGTTTCGACTGGGACTATGACTGCAGCTCGTAAAGGAACCGATCCATGTAGAAGAAGAAGCATCTGTTAGCTCTTCACAAGGATGGTTTGTGTCTTAATTGGGCTTCGAAGTGTGCGTGTTAACGTGCCCCCGACCCCGTGCCCGTGTCCACCCAAACAGGATCCTCGAGTTGATCTACGGCCTTGCATTGACCATGGATCTTATAATTTGCCTCTGTATGCTACACTTACAAGTCCTGTTATGTCTCATGGTCTGATGAAACTAAAATAACTATGGCTATAATTTCCATTTTCCGCACATTGGTTAACTGTCTATTTTCGAGCTTTGTTGCAACTGAACAGACTTGTGCTAACATGGTCTCAGTTCACCAGCATGCCAGTTGATGTTTACACTCTAGTTGCTATTTTAGGCATTTGGAAATGTGATGCTGAGTTAAGGTCGACGGAACGGAAAATATCTTGCAAATCAAATTCTGAAAGATCTCATAATATACCCTACACTTTAATAGAGGCATATAAATTCCATATTCCCAATCAAATCATAAGACATCAATACTACATAAAATGTACTTCTCTGTACAAACATCAGTTGTTTTTATCCCGAAAAGTCAGAAAACAAGCTTAGAGATCGAGTTCCTTATTCTGCCACTTCTCTTATCATCCTTGAGAAGTTTTCATTTCTTTATTCTGCTAATAGTTCTTATATAATTGACATCTTCAGCCCACTAATTACAATAGCGGCCACCAACGTCTAGTGCAGTTGGTTCAAGCCACACTTATGCCAACTTTTTCGGGGGATCAAGTTTATATTCTGATTTGTTTGTGAGTGTGTGTTGTAAGCCTACGGGCAACATATAGTATATGCCAGTCAATAATCATCACCATTACTATTCTATTTTTGAAAGATCCTGACGGATTTATTAGTACGGATATGCCTATCTTATATGCTTTTTCAAGTTCTTTTTTGTTTTGAGATGATTTCGAGTTCAATTATTTGTCTAGTTTTGTCTAATTTTTTACCCTCCGTCTCCGATTCTCTGTTATTTCCCAAGCTGATCTCTTCGACTCTTCATGTTGTTTCTGTGTCCTTTTCTTTGCCTTGTCACAGGATCGAGTCCTCTTTCCAGACAGTATAAATTTGCACTAACAAGCTTCTTATCTTTGTAAAACATCTATTAATAATATCTGGCATATGCATTAAAAATATCTAAATAGGCCATTTCAAAATGAAACCATTGGTGGTCAGTTCCATGCAAAATTTATGAAAAAAGTAATGCTTAGTGCGACCACAATTTTAATTCATCAGATGTTGTTGGTCGTTGGATGATGGTTGGATAACTCGTCACGATTTCAGTCTCTATGTCCTTTCGTTCGTTGTAAGAACATAGTTTGCTTATCGAATGCCACCACAAATTTTTTTTTTATTTTAAAACCACTGTTGGCCTAGCACGACCTACGCCAACGGGCGTTTTAAACATCCTTTATCTTAACTTAATTTTTTTCAGAAAACTAATTTCTGAAAATGAAATGCAACAATTATTTTTAAGTAATCGTTGGTATGACTTCACCTACGTCAATGATTATTTAAAATAATTGTTGTCTTATTCTCAAAATTTTTTTGCACTGTCAACGATGTTTAATAATTTCTTCAGTAATCTTTGATTTATGGAGTTGCTAAATCTTATTTCTTTGATAATGAATGGAGCTAGTGGTAGTTAAAATGTTAAAAAATATTAAGAAGCTACGAGTTGTATTTTGAAGGTACAAATATTTTAGTAATAAAAAATGTAAGAATATATTTTGAGAGATTAATAAAATATTTTATTTTATTTAATTAATGCCTCAGTACTCAATTTAATATCAAATTTATAATGCCTTGCTTTATTACAGACCAATACACCCAGCGAGCGAGAGAGTCGAAACAAAAAAAAATTTCTACTAAAGATTAAATTTTAAGAAGAGGTAACTGTAGCGTTTTAGATAGACCTTTTTGGTCAAAAAAACTCTTAAATGATTCCTCCCTTGTTTGATAGTCGATGTACAATTGGTAGAACCAAGAACCATTAGTTCTCTGTAACTTTCTTCTTCCCGACGTGCTCCGGTAGAATATATATAAGAACAGCTATTCTCATCAGGTGCGTGCTTGAATAGCAGCTGGAAAATAACCCGAGCAACTGTAAAAAGATCCTTACAATTCGACCAATTTGTTTGGGAGGGCATTAGACCTACTTGTAAGAAGTAGGACCAGAACTCGACATTCAAATTATCTCTGAGAAGCTCTCCGAAGATTTTTGCTCCCCATAATGATCCATTCAACTCCTTTGCTATCTCCCTTCCTATTTTGGCCAAGTCTGGATACTCCTCTGGATCAATGCTGCCAAAAGCATGCTCCTTAAAAAAGGATATATATTCATCCTCTGAAAACCCATCGACGATTACTGGCATCACTAATTCACCTGGATTTACAATCTGTTTACAAGCATTATACTGCGGAAAGGTGAATATGAGAATAACCTTGCTTCCTTGTTTTCCGCACCTTAGACAATCCCATATGACATTCCAAGCCCTAGACCCCACACTCCAAGCAGTGTCCATAATGAGCAAAAATCTCTCCGAGCTGTATCTCTGTTTCACCTTCGCTATCAACGTACACTCATGTCCACTAGTATTGCATCCCTTTAGCATAGATGTTAAAATGCAACGGAAATTAAAATCCTCAGAATCAAGATCATATGCGCAATTATTATAAAGTTTCATAGAAAAATGACCTTGCACCTCCGGATCATAAAAACAGTATTGGGCAAGGCTGTTCTTTCCTCCTCCTTTAGATCCAACTATTGGAAGAATATCCACATTGTTGTCACCTGCCATGCTAGGTCTCAACAAGAATTTCCTAACCTGCTTTATTTCCTTATCCCGATTCACTAACCTGTTTTCGTCCATGTACAGGTATGGTCTAATTGGCCATTCGGGTTGGTCTTTTACCATGAGCATGAATGCACCCACGTCGTAAATTGCAACATTTTCATCACCTTATAGAGTTCCCTGATCTCCTCATCACCAAAAATTTTGGTCTTCATGGTACGCCGATATTTGGCTACATGGTAAGAGGGGGAGAGAGCCAAATTACTGGTACCTTCCCTTGCTATCTTTTGATGATTTGAATTTCGGTTTTTGAAGGTACGATGATAGTAGTTACCAAGGTAAACTGCATCTATTAATGTTGCCAACCACACTAGCAGCTGCCGGTCTGTGGTCCGTCGCCTTCTTGCTGCATCGATCGCACTTTGGATCTTCAAGATCTGTTGTTTTAGGCTATACAGGGTCACATCTAGTTCCTCCTGCATCTCATGTCTGTTGGTAACCGAGGAGATAGCATCACTTACTACTGTTCCGACTGTTGCATCTACAGCTGCAGAACAAATCATGTTGGAAACCAAAAGATGTCATAAGTTGGACATATGTTGGAATTAACAGTTTTTTAAACTTAGTAAAATCCCATGAATATATCAATTTTATAGAAAACTAACCTTCACTTATTTGGTTGAATTCCAGAAGCACAATAGGCGCCTTAATTATATAAGTTCGTGTGGATTCATTAATTGCTGGAGCTCGTATGATAAATAGAGGAAAGGAGAGAAAAATGATGAGAAGAGATGTTGATGGGAGATAACTTTTATAACAGAAGGAGCGATCGAGGCAGTCACCAGTCACCACGAAATCAACAAGGAAATTTCGAGGAAAGCGGGTTGCTTAGGGAACATATAAAATATGAGTAGTTACCATCAAGATTATTTTTATATGACAGAAGGAACGCGGCAGTCACCACGAAGTCAACAAGAAAATTGAGGAAAGCGGAATGCTGAGGAAACATTTAAAAAATAAGTAGTTGGGGAAACTGGCTTTCAAAATTATTCAATCAACACAAAAAAAACACTTATTAGGGATTTGGTCGGTGAAACTGACCTTCAAAATTATCCAGTCAATAAAAAAAATACTTCAACATCCACTACACGATGTTGATTCTAATCGCTGTTTTCAGTCACAGTATGGAGCTCACTTCTCTCGAAAATCACTTTTATTTGGGTGGCCAAATTTCTAAAATAATTTATACGAATTTAAATCCGAAAGAGATGAATAATCCATTAAGAAAAAAGTTTCTATTAAGAAAAGAAATTATTATAAATATAAATAGTTTGATTCTTCTAGTCTCATCAAGTTCTAACGTAGTATAATATTTAATTATTTATATTGGTTTGTGCATTTAATTCATCAGCTCACCTAACTCACTCAATCAGCTGCTAACATTACTTAATTGGAGCTTCATGTCTAACAGTTACTTCATTAGTTGTCAGAATTCAAATTTTCTAAAATTTCGAGATCGTTTTTCCTGTCATTCAGACTTTAGCTTGAGCCTTCGACATCTTCTTGCTCGGATACTTTTTTCGGTTTCCTTTTCACAACAATCTGTTTCTTCGGTTTCTTCACACTGAGTTAATTCTCGCTTGTTCCTGAGCTCTTTGGGTTCTTGCCATTTGAGTCTTCGGCTCTCGGCTTGTCGTGTCTCAGCTTCAGATTCGAGACTTCAGAATTACCATTTTCAAAATCATCTCTTAATCTCAAGTTTTGAATATCCATCATCCAGAGATCTGCTTGTATTTCTCGAATAGCGACTTCGTGAAAGTATCTGCAACTTGGTCATTGCTTTGCAAATGAACCACTCGGACATCTTGCTCCTTGATGTGTTCCCTTATCAAATAATGGTATGTAAAGAACAATCGCCTCACTACTTTCTTTGCTCTTTTTTTGGATAATAATTGTTGTTCCTGTAAGTGCAACCAACATTAACATAACTAGAGAAGTTTTGCAAGTAACATTGTTGTTGTTTTTTTTAATGACAATATTGCACCTAAAACCAATGAGTTCCTTCAATCCTCAAGATTGAATTCAAAAGGTATCTTGATGTACCTAAATACTGAATTGCTAAGCAATCTAATTATTGACCTAGTATAGGTAGTAAGGGGCAATACATTTTCTGCTTACCAATTGCAAACCTTGCATCAGACTTTCCTTTCTTTTGGCAAATCCCAAAAGGATGCAGGGTTTTGATTGGAAAAACAAGAACTGTTGAATAATGTTGAAAATTACATAGTTTTGTTCTAATTTGAAGTTTATCTTTTCAATTATTTCAATTCTCTTAACTTCTACTTCATTGCTTTGGTTCATATAGGTAGTTGCAAAACTAGAGGATTTGGGAACTGAGGTCCAGTTGGCTCAGTTAGTATCACCAATACTAATAATAATTGGAAATTGGTGGCGCTGTCACCACTTTGGCCTTCTTCATCGGGGGAAAATATGGCTATGATATAAGAATCCATACTACTGAGATAGGCAGCTCAGAGATTTCATCCTCGTTTTGCGAAGATGAAGAAACCGTGGTACTGGGATAGGCAGTTCAGAGATTTCAACCTCATTTTGCACAGATGCACATTTCGTCATACAGAAATTATGGTATAGTAAAATAACATAACCAGCCAAAAATAATCTAAAATCATCTTCTCCCAATGATGCTCCACGAGAATGTTTATTCCATCTTTCTCTTCTTCTTTTTTCCTTCTTAAACCCTTTTTCGTCCTGAGTTTTTATTTTATTTTAGGAAATGATTCTTTTTGCTTTGTTTTTATTGTATTCAACGCTGATGTCAATAAAATAATGCATGATATTATTTTACATCACTTACATGAGAGAATTCAACTGAACTGGTGTTAGGCATGATTAATGTTATTATTGTCCTGTACTAAGAGCCTTCTACTTCCAAGACACAAACTATGACAAAAATCCAACTATGTGAGAATACCAAATATATGCTACATGTGTCATGCTGATGGTGAGAATGCCCACATCTAGTAAATGGAACGAGACCTTCTAACGCGCAGTACCGACACTATGCGTGTTGCGCAGCAAATCTCAACATTTGATTTGCATCAAGATTCGTGCAAGCTATACTTTATAATATCAGACCCCCTGAATCAAATATGGACCGTCCGTAACTTACAGCGCAGAAAATCTGGGTCGTTCGTCGGTGTTGCGCGGTAGAAGATCAGCTTCCCTAGTAAATTGGCAACTGCTCTTAGAAAATACGTTGTAGACACCCGGTCCCTCCACCAAGCCAGTCAACAGAAGTAACAGTACAGGATGATAGATACCCACAAAACAATTGTAGCGATCTACATTTGGCACAGATGGAATTGACAACGATCTTCTTCTTTTTTCTTTTTTTTTCCACAAATAAACCATGTACATAAGAACAATAATTTTTTAATGAAACCATTAAGTAGGCTGAGCCTACTTTCTTCGAAATGGAAATAGAACTAACAAGAGAGATACTACTGGTGAAATATAGAGCGTGGTTTATAGTAAGGATTGAGAACATAGGCAGCAGAATCAAGAACGCTAACTAAATGGCATGCTTTGAAATTCATTTGTAACTATCTGTACGTAATTTAGATCACTCATTAATTGGGTGATCAGTTTAATGAAATTTGGGGACTTGATCATCATCTTTCTATATAAAAAAGAAAATTATACAAGGACAACATAAAGTTATTTACAGCACTATATACAATTAGTGATTCAGTCCCCTAATCATTTATTCATTATATAAATTCTAATCACACTCTGGTGCCAGTCTCCAAGAAAAATATTGCTTTAGTCACAAGCAGGTTCACAAATTGCCGTAATGACAGTACATTCATTTAGCAAGACATGTTTGGTCACCAAAAGCTCCAGAAAATGATTCTTCCCTTCTATTATACCAAGCTTACTTTGATCAGGGTCAAGAATCATAAGTTCTCTAAGACTTTTAAGTTCATGACTTTGGCTGTGTATGTCGAACCATACTACCTTTAACTCTAGACGTTTTGGTAGGAGTCTTAAAATGGTTTTCATAACTGGCAGAAATCCCGAATTCAGAAATCCATCTCGTGAGAAGGTCGACCAAAACGGAGCATTCAAATTATCTCGGAGAAGCTCGCCTAAGATCTTTGCTCCCCAGATTGATCCATTGATATTCTTGGCTATATCGCGTCCCATTTTTGCTAACTCAGGGAAGTTCGATGGGTCGGCATTGCCGAAAGCATGCTCTTCGAAAAACAACATATATTCTTCCTCAGAAAAGCCATTACACATGATTAGCTTTCCTATTTTGGGGTTTATAACATTTTCGTACGTATTATAAACGGTAGAATGGCTTACAAAAAGGACCTTGCTTCCTTGTTTTCCACATCTTAAACAATTCCAGAGGACACTCCAGAACACAGGATCCACACACAAAACATTATCTATTATAAGCAAAAATCTTTCTGAGCTGAGATTCTGCTTGAGTAAAGCTAGCAGTGTATTTTCATCATCATAATTGGCTATGTAACTATTATTGCATTGCTCAAGTATGTCTTGTAAAGTTCTACGAAAACCAATATATGTTGAAGAAAGGTAAATTTTCAAGGAAAAATGCATTTGCACCTTTGGATCACAGAAACAGTGAAGCATAAGACTGGTCTTTCCTACTCCCCACGAACCAATTATTGGAAGAATATTCACATTATCGTCACCAGCGCCCTTGCTAGATTGAAACAAGAAATTCATAACATGCTCTCTTTCCTTATTCCGATTTAATAATCTGTTGTTATCCAAGTACTGGCAAGATTTAATAGGCTTTTCAGGTTGAGAATTCACCATGAGTAAGAACGCACACATATCGATACTTTTCAACTTTTTCAGTACATCATGAAGCTCCCTGATGTCCTCATCACCACAAAACAAGGCTTTGATGGTTCGTGGTCGTTTGGCAGCTCGATATGAAGGGAAACTGGCCAAATTGGTCGTACCTTCACTTGGTATCATCGACGGCAGAGGATTCCTATTTTTAAAGGTACGGAGATAGTAGTCCCCGTGGTGAGCTGCATCTATTATTTTCATCAACCACTGAAGTAGCTTTTGGTCGGTGATCCTTCTTCTTTTTGCAGCATTGATTGCACATTGGATCTTGATCACCTCTTGTTCTAAGCTATAAAGGGTCACATCTAGTTGCTCCAGCATCTCATATGTGCTTGCAAATGAGGAGATAGAGCCGCTTACTGCATTTTCAGCTGCTGCTTCTACGGCTCCAGAATAAAGCAGGCTTATTATGCCCCCCATTTTGTACTTCACCTCTTTCTTCTTCTTTTTGATAAACAGAGTAAGAGTCTCATTAAATTACGATTATTCTCTAGGGTTCTAGGCCTTAGCAGTTAGCACACTCATTTTTCTTTATAATAAAAATAACATGGTACTAATGCGAGCACAAAGCTCTATCATAAGCATTTTGAAATTGGAGAGATGGTCGTAAGTACGATAGAGCTATGTGCTTACGTAAGATCAAACAAAACCTACCTAGCTCTGATACCTAAATATTAGAGAAATTTGCCTATCGCACCAATTGACACTTTTCTTTTGTTGTATTTCAATGGAACAAAACAGGTCTCAAGTTATAAATTGGACTTCAATTTAAACTTAGTAGAATGTAAAAGGAAATTAAGAAAATATACACCAAGTCTAGCTAGCATTACCAGAAAAATAAGCTCCACTTTAGTAGTTGAAATTTCAGAAGCACAATTGAATGATCTGGATGAAAAAAGAATTGGGATTGCGACCACCTTGATCTTGGTTACATGTTCGCTTTCATTTATAATTAAGAAAAAATAATCGGATAGAGGCTACCCATTTCTGTGGCTTTTTTTTAAATAATAATAAGAGAACAGGAAATTGCCCAAATGAGGAAGGAAAGTTGGTTTGTAATTCCAATTCCGAGTGTTAAAGGAGAAAGGCAAGGAGGTCAGACTCAGTAAATAATGGTAAGTGGAAACATAAATTTTGAGTAAAAAATACAGAACTAGATAAAGGATGAGGAGATATCGACAGCGTAGGCATTAGTTATCACTTATTGGAGCAATGGGAAGATGTAAGTGACTCGAAATTATCAATAACAAGCTACAATGGCAATTGCCAAGCAGCTTCGTCTGGATTCTGGTAGTGACAGCTGATTAACGAGCTGCTTTCACTGAGGTAGTAATCTGCAGTGTTGGCAATTTTAATAATGAAAGTGATAAATAGAAGACCAAGTTCATATACGAAAGCGATTGTTCTTTGAAAAAAAGAAAAAAAAAAAACTTTAAAGATGAGGAACGAACTCTATTCTGTACCGAGAAATAGAAAAGGTCAAACCTTGTTGATCATCATGTCTCGAGTTCAAGTACATGATCACATTTCTAGGCCGTTTTTATGAGGTAAGGAGAGGTGAGTATCAAAATGCCAAATACCTCTTAATCATTATTTATACTCAAATACAAATTGAGACTTAAGTCTTCGTTTATTATAGAAAGGTAAGGATCAAGGTGAGCGAATCAAATTGTTAATAAGAAATTAAATGCAGGATCTATTCGAAACCTCATAAAATAATTTTTGTTAATGGCCTATATATTGACAAACACGACCTGTTACGTACCTAGGTAACCTGTTATGTCAAACCCCATCCAACAACGGAATGAGATCTTCTAACGCGTAGCATAAATACCGTGTGTGCTGCGTAGCAAATCTCAACATTTGATTTGCATCGAGATTCGTACAAGCTAAATTTTGTAATATCAGATCTCTGAATCAAATACGAACCGTCCGTAGCCTACAGCGCAGAAAATCTGAACCGTTTGTAGCTGTTGCGCTGCTGCAGAAGAACAACTTCCATCCAACAACTATGTTTGTTAGTTGTACTTAAACTTTGCGTGTGCCTTGCACATTTCCAAAAAAAATTTCAAATTCATTTCTTGAAAGTAATTTCTCAAATTCCTTCTATTTTTCCAATAAAAAAAGTTCAACTCATATTTATATTCCCCTTCCATGAGGAAAAACTCCAGAATAGTGATACAGTTCAGTTTGTTAGTCTTAGCTCGTATCTGAGAATTTGTGTTGTGTTTATCATGCTAAAGTTTTTTCGCAAGTTTTTTTGTGTGAGAATAAATAGTTTTCTCTACTGTCAATCATGACTTCTTATATAGGACCAAAAGTCGGTAGTTGTTTAATCTAGTTATAAAGTTATTGTTTTTCACGTGAAAAAACTTACAAATTAGAAATCAGTTTGAGAAATCAATTGCGAATATTTAAAAATTAATGAATATGCACTTCAAAAAAAATTAATGAATATGTATTTGTATAAAAAGAAGTAAAACATCTTGTAAATTTATTATTTTTTCTTCGGTGACTTGACCAGTTCATGACATATACAAAGACTTGCCAATCTTATCCAGTGACATCTTCCATCCATTACTTAAATTTATTTTGTGCTTACGCTTATGCGTGAATTGACTTGGTATCACGAGTGATAAGAGAAAAAAGACTGTTCATTAATTTTGTTTTAATTCTTTTGTTTATTTTTGCTTCATTTAATAAATATTTAAGAAATAATTTTTTCGTTTAATAATTAGAATTATGTTTTCTAAAAACACGTTTGTAAGTCATATAAAGTCATCATAACATTAATTATAATTATGAATGGAAAGAATTATCTGTTAAATAAAATTATTTATATGCTAAATGCAGCAACGGATAAATACCGAGTGGATACAAAATTGACTCTCATTTAGAGCATCTACATTGGTATTTTTTTACAATTTCTTATTCAGATGTAGCAATTGTTATTTTAATTGTTGGATGAATTGTTAATTAAGAAAATTTGCTTATTAAGAATTTTTTGCTTAAGTGACACACTTGCAAAATGATTGGACAATATTCTTTCTCTCTCTTTAATTTATAATTGAAAAATGTTTCGTGGATCCCAACTTCGATATCGTCAGCGATACCAACTGGACACGTCCAGTCGAGTTCCGACGAAAATTTGTTTTACTTACGATGCATATTGTTTTCGTTATTATGCATATTGTTTTTGTTATTGTGCATCTAATAGCATGCATAACAGTTAGATACTTATGATTTATATGATAAGTTCAATATGTTTTTTTGTTCTATTTGTGATTTATTATGAAATTTTGTTTTACTTATGATGCATATTGTTTTCGTTATTATGCATTTTGTTTTTGTTATTGTGCATCTAAAAACATGAATAACAATCAAATACTTATGATTTATATGCTAAGTTCATTATGTTTTTTTTGCTATACTTATGATTTATTATGTTTTCGTTATTATGCATGATGTTTTTGTTATTATGCATGTTATTTGTATTATTTTGCATGTTATTTACTTGCATAATAAAAAGAAATAACATGCACAATAACAAAAACAACATGCATAATAACTAGAACAACTTTTCAAAATAAATGCAACTGGATGTCCAGTCCGCATCGATGAGCGTAACGATCCGTGTCGGTGAGCGAAGCGACATTCGTTTTCAGTGGAGCGTCCGATCAATTATATGCATAATAACAAAAACAATATGCATAATACAAAAAACAACATGCATCATAAAAAAAATAATATGCAAACTGAAATCAACTGGATCTGTCATGTTGGTATCGATGGTGGTATCACTAAAGGTATCGATATATCAGCTCCCTTTATATTAACGAATTGCCGGAATGGAGCGTTTAGCAATTTATGAATCTTCTTAATTGCTAAAATGATGACGCGGCTGTTAGCAATTAAAATTATAATAGTTTTAAATTTAAAAAAATGAAAAAAAGGATTACGTAGGCGGTAGGCCCAATAGTGCAGCGGGTTTTTTTGGTAATTATTAAAATGTCAAGTTGTTTTGATTTTTTAGATTCAATTGTCAAAACGGTGAAAAAAAAATTGTGCGGCGAGCAAACTCACTGAACGGTAGAATTTCCGCCTCTTTTTTACGACACAATTCAACTTTCAAAAATATTTCCGTCATGACTATGCATAGAAAAATATTTTCGATCATGATTATGCATAGAAAAATATTTCAGTCATAACTTAATGTGACCATAAATTGTTTTATTAATTAATTTAATTGCATTAAGAAAATGGTACGCGTTTTAATGCATCAATTTATCTCAAACATGAATTATATTTTTATTAATGCATTAATAAATACATCTAATGGTCATAGTCGAAATTATTTTATTATACATGATCATAATTGAAAATACATAATCATAGCCAAATATAGTTCTGAAAGTTGAACTGTGTCGGAAAATAGAGATTGGGGTACGGTGCGGTGGATTTGTTCATGTCGCACTGTAGATTTTCGACCGATTTGTTATTTACCTTGCAAACTTTTTCCTAATTATCAAAAAGAAAATGCTCCAATAGGGTCAGACGGGATAAAAGCGCTTATATAAGTTTCTATGTTATAAAAATGGGAAGAATTTGAATACATAAAAAAATAGATACATTAAATACTTTAAATCACGATTAGACATATCAAGATTCGCACTATATATAAAAATCTCACTCCATCCTAAGTTTTCTATAAATATTGCTATTTTATATCTCTAATAACAAGCGCCCGTGGCCTAATGGATAAGGCGTCTGACTTCTAATCAGGCGATTGTGGGTTCGAGTCCCACCGGGCGTGCTTCCTTTTTTAATTTTTTTCATATTCACAATTTATCTCTTGCCATTTCGATCAAGCAAATAACAACTTACACATGATGTTCTTTAAACATGTCCAAACTAACATTTCATGTCTGCTAATGAGTGAGTTGCGATTGTATTGTATTAATTTCAGGTTGTTTGTATGACCCATTTTTTATCTTATGTCTTTTTTTTTGCTAAGGTCATATCCCTTTGCTAAATCCCATCTCACACACAGTAAACAGGCTTTATAGATAACAACAGTTAATCTAAATTGTCGGTGCTAGTTGTCAATTGAAAGTACTAATGTCACGTACTCACATTTGATGAAATGACTGTTTTTGTCTGTGACATATGCATAGTTCGACTTTGTTCTTCACATCTTATAAATTAATTGATATAGGTGCATTGACGAATACTTCTAACATGAAATCATAGCTAGCATATATTTAATGTTTCTAATCATACCAAATCATAATATAGCAAGCATTTATCATTATAATTAGCATACCACTTAAGAAAAGAAAAACCTGATAAACAATAATGGAAATTACTATGCGCAATTTAAACACACACTGGAGAAATTATATTGCAATTCCTATAGTACTGCCGTACAGCAAGTAAAATAAATTCATAATAACAAGACCCAAAAATTGCATGTCCAAACCTGAAGAGATACTTCTCTAGACTTCAGAAGGGCCTCCCTATGGACCCTATCCCTGTTTTTCCTACCTATTATTTAACCAATTTGCATCCACTAAGGCTCTTGTTTGTCAGCTGATACAAGAGGAAGCATCTCCATGAGCCCCCTTGGGGTCCGGGGTGTCTTAGGAGTGCTCGGGTTACCAGGTGCAGATTGCAGAGACAGAAGGTGCCGCACATATCCGTAAAAGGTGCACCCAACGAGGGTTATAGCGCACCCAATTGCATTCATTGCAGATATGGGATTGCGGAATATCATCCACGAGACCAGTACAGCAACTGCCACCTGCCACAAGAGAGCAATCACATTTATCGTGTTATAAATGAGTGATGGAAGTCAGAAAAGAGAGAATCTCATGCTATTTAATAATCAAGTAATACTAGTACAGGGAATGTATCTCTTTTTTTCCTTCTGATAGGAAATACCATATGCAGAAGTGTTAATTGAAACAAAGCAGTCAGGAAACAAAATGGTAAAATTCAAAAAATTGAAGCAACAGGTGGGAATAAGGAACTACCCACTTTGGCAAATTTCAAATCTGTCTAATTTTATTGGAGGAAATCAGAACACAGTATAGAAGACAGGTAAGTTTTTTATTCCAATGTCTAATGAACGAAGGTCTTATGGGTGTTGTATACTTGTATGTATTGCATGTATGTATGGAATTTTATTGGGGCCAGGAAGCAGGATCAGAGGGGCAATGATGAAGTGCAGATTAGAAAGGTTTTGCTGAAAGTTCATGCTCATTCTCTATTCTCTACATTGTGCTATTATGTGTTTTTAAATCTTAGAAACTTGAAGGTGGATAGGGTAAAATAGGGTGGATAGAAGAGAGACGAATGCCAGTACCAGTTAGCTACATGCCAGTTAATGTGGTTTATGATTTTGTTAGACTTTGTTTCAATAATGAAACAGGTGGCTAATGTCACTCATTAAAAAAAATGATTACTGTACTTTTCAAAGCATATTGCTATTACAAAAAAAACAGTATAAACATCAAATCATGCAATCCTAATGAACTGTTGTCAGAATATGACCAAGCTTCTTTACCTTGAGGTTGCCGGCAACATTGAAAGTCACAGCAGTGGTAGAATGAATCACATAAAATATGGAAAAGTTGAGGCAGAAAGCTGTAACTCCAGATCCAAATATTATTATCATAGCTGAAAGGATCTCTTCATGTGTATAAAACCAGTTTATGACGCCCCCGCCTTCTATAAGAATCGCTGGTACAGCTAATATCATGGTTGCAAACGGTGCCATGTAATACACCGTATTTATACTGTCCACAAATAATTAAATGGAAGTCATGGTACTGTGTAAAAGAAGAGTTAAAAGGCCTCTTTATCATCAAATTTTCAGGTAATAACAAGTATAGTTGCAAGAAACAGTTGTTATGGTACCAGTTCAAATACTAACTGCAATTTGACAGAATTATCTGAAATGGTTCTCTCTCTCACAGTGTCCACTACCATAATTGTCATGGCTACCACAGGTTTAGTAACAAATACAGTTTCTAGTTTATTATTAATTTGTACATTGGGACATTTCCCGAGATCTCAATCAGGCTTTCTGAACTTTTTACTTGATTCTCTTTTTAAACATTATGGAGTTCACCATTTTAACCAGTATTTATACCTTAAGAAAGAGAGTAGAAAGTTTGGAGAGTAAGAGAAACCTATCAAACTTGTAGCCATGAAGAAGGGATTCAGCCAAGATTGTCTTAGTTGAAGTGGCAAGGCAACCAAAAAGTGCAGCACAAAAACCAAACACATTGAAACTGAGTTCAGTGACTGAAGTCAGTAGTATACCTCCTACAATTGGCACCAAGGAGGCCCAAATGCGCCATTCGAAATACTTCCTCCACACCAACCACTGCAAAATAACTGCCAGAGAAGGGGGGGATAACCTTAATTTTAAATCTTCACTTGTAAGCAGATAAAATGTAGCAAGCACCAGCTGGTATGGTATACTATTTGTTTTTTTTTTGGGTAGATTTGAAGTTGTGAATTGTAGCTGTATAGGTGATATTTTTCATGTTTTTAAAGAAATAATATGAGCATTTTATTTGCAACAATATTGGTTCTATTTTGAGGCTCCATCTAGGGTATAACATGCAAAATTTACTTCAATTATTTATTCTTATATCAAGATCACCTCGTTACTGCAAGGTAATACCAACCTAGAAAAATAAAGCAGACTCCATGTATTCTTTTCAAATTCTCAACCAAACACACTGAAGTGAATATCAATCTATACTATTCCGATGATCACTAGACATCCTTGCAACATAAATAGAATAAATAAACAATTGGAAGCATGACAGACCTGTAGTAGCAGGTGTGAAAGATTTGATGGTTTGCATAAACGACACAGGAATATATCTCAAGCTCACATTTCCCAAAACTATATTTATGCAAAAAACAAAAGACATGGGAAATATTCTTCTCCACCTATCCTCTGGGTCGACCTCTATAAGCGGTTTCATTTTCAGCACTTTTATGGCAATGTAAGCGCCTATTGATGAGCATATGAAGTGCACACATGACACCGTCAGAGGGAACTTGAAATCCAATTTCTAGGAAAATGTCAAAATGACAAAAAAATAACTAATAAATTGATACAGTATATTGAACAGCAGATTAAATAATAGAAATCAAACATTGGAATTTTTGGTAATTAGACTTTTCAAGGATTTACAGTTTCATTGATCCCTTTTGATCTCTCTCCCAATTTACAAGTAGTCATAGACCCACTTGTCATTTTAAAGGGGCGTGGTGAACTTTCAAAGGATGAGTAGGAAATCAAAACTTGGGACGTGCTTGCAAAATTTCCATACAAAAAATTATTAACAGTTTCACAATTACATAGCACTGTGAAATATATGGAATTTCTTTTCTAGGGGAGAGGTCATAACATTCATGGTTCTACATTAAAACAATTTTAAAGATACAAAAAGAAAAGAAAAAAAGTCATAACAGCATCCAGCTAAATCTCTTTTCTTCCAGCACTCAATGCTGTCCTAACCTTAGAACCTACACCAACATCTTCTACACATTTAATTTCTAAAATTTCACATTATTTTTGTTTGAAACATTGGGAATTTCATGTTGTCCCCCAATAAAATACTTAAGGGAAAAACTTGGGTACGCCAAAGATAGGTACACTAGGTATTTTGAGTTACTCCTTACCATTCAATCTTGATCTACAGTGCAAACTTGATGTATCTAACTGTCTGGAGTGACTATCTAATGTACTTATCTTTGGTGTACCTAGGTTTTCCCCAATACTTAATTACACTATGCAACCCACTAAATTGCACAACTTCACCTGCTACATTTTATATGAATTATTATTAGTTATATCAAATATCTGAAACCCCTTCCCTGCAAATTTTCTATGAGAATATCCAGACCACTAAGTCCTAAAAATCTCCTTTTATTTACGATAAGTGAGAAAGGAAGGGTAGATTAGCAATTTCGAATGTATATAACACCTACTTAACATAAGATCAAAATGTACTCCACAACCATCCTGATCTCAATTTCTCTTTTGAACTGCAGATCTGATGTTGTAAGCGGAGAACTAATTTACAGTAGAAGCTCAAGCTTGCTCTCGTTTTACATTTTTTTCTCAGTTTCATAGCTTTATCTCCAATTCCACACTTATACTTATTTATGGCATGGTCTAATAAAACAATAAAACAGGAAAGTTAAACATTATAATGCAAAAGTAGAGAAAAGAGAGAGAGAAATTGACAAAATGGAGAGGGTAAGTTACTGCTATCTGACACCTAATCCTAGTCAAATCTTTCCAAAAACACACAAACATGAGAACTGAAAAGATTGTTCTTGTTTTTTTTTAAAAAAAAAGAGAACGTAAAACAAATAGAAATGAAATTCAAATCCAGAAACAAACCTGAAAGATCCATTTGTTCATGATGATGACTGTGACATTGAATCCCCACCATTGGAGAATCGCCAAAACAGCTGGAACCATGGCCCAATTCAAGGTGCCAAAAGCCGGTTTGCTCTCTTCCATGCTCTCGATCCGTTGCCTCTTTAAATAAACTTAAATCGCAGCAGAACCCCACCCGAAACCCTAGTTAGAGAACCTGCCGAGAGAAGAGAGAGACTGAAACGGAGAGGCAATTAAGAGAAATAGATCTAAAGGTAAAGGCCTTGATTTAATGAGCGATTCAGAAACTGGAAATTAATTAATAAAACGCCTCCCTTCTCTTTCTACCTATTAATTTGATGATTTCTCTCCAGTTTCTCTCAATCTCCCGCGAGAGAGAGAGAGAGAGAGAGAGAGAGAGGGGTAGTAGTGGTAGTAGTAACGCGAGAGAGAGGAAGGAGAGAAGAAGCAAATAGCTGTGGGGAAGGCGTCTTCTTTCCACGTGATTTGGTAAAGGAGAGAGAAAGAGAGATTGGATTAGTGAAGGGGACTGGTGAGGCGGGTCAAGGCCAAAGACAAATAACTAACTAGGATCGTTATATACTTATATCTTCGTACAAAAATTAATTGGTCACGAATTAATGAATTTAAAATGAATTTGATGAATTTATGATCAAGTCCTTTCTGAAAGTGAAATTTGAGAGGGGGACCATGATGGAAAAAGGACGAGATAACTTTATTCTACATCCCAAATTTATGGTTGTCAGTTTCTTCTTTTTTTTCCCTTGATTCGAATGGTAAATGGTAAATGTTTACACGGGCATGTTTTTATTTAATGAAAATTAAATTTGGAATTAAATTTCTAAAATATGAGAAAAGATCTTGCAAAGTAAAAGGATTCGAGTGGAATCTAAACCTCGAATGTTTTTTTCTTTTTACATAAAAACTAAAGAAAATTAAGGGGTTAGGATTTTTAAACCGATATCAAATAGGAGAAAAGAATTATACAAGTCAATCCATTTTCTATTCCTATAAGAAAAATCATCGTATAATATGAAGACACGTACAAAGGTGTGAAACGAAAAAATATCAATCATGTTGAAGAAAAAACATCAATTTTATACAATTTAAAAGATAGTCATTATTTTCTTTAGCTAGGATTCTCATTAAATTGATTCATCCTCCATGAACACTTTGCATTCTTTCTATTTTTAAGGAGCATGTTCTCTTTTCAGTTTTCACACTCTCTTTAACTTGCTATATCTATCTTTTCTATTTTGTCGGATTCTTTCTTGTCATTTTCATTTTTTATCGAAGTGCAAACATGTCAAATTATAGTATTTTGAATCCGAAATATCGATTTAATTGTAATGTTGGATATGACAGCTAATCTTCTGAATTAGGACATTACTATCATTCTTTTGGAAGAGAAGAGTTTATTTTATGTTCCTGAACTATTGATTTGATTCAATTAGATCCTTAAAAAAATCTTTGTTCAATTCACTCTTACATTATCGAATTTGGTTAAATATGCCCCTTTAAACTATTGATCTATGGTTCAATATGATAAATCTTAATTTATAATCTGGGATCACTTGTGGGAACTTTTAATGAGTGTGGAGTGATATCTTGTTTCATGATCGTTGTTTTTTTTTTAATCCCGCTTGAAGTTTGAACTTGTCGTTGTGTACACCGTCATTCTCGCTTCCTCTTGGTCTCTTCTTGTGTTTGCTGCAAGATCTTTCAAATGAATATTCTTCTATGTTATCAATACCCTCAGTTCTTGTTTAGTAACTCGATTACTGAATTTGATGGAGAGGTTCATTAATCTATCTCTTTTTCTTTCTCTTTTCCTTTTCTCTTTCTCTATTTTTTGTTGGAGAGAGTAATAACTTTATTTTGTGTTGTGTATACAGTATACTTGAAGAGAGAGACTTAGAATATATATATCACTTGAGGATCATGAGCTCTTTGATAGGGGTGACAATTATCCAATTCAATCCATCATAAAATGATAAATAGCAAACTCAATTTTCTGAACATATAAGGATTCATTCATGTAACACTTTATATCTATATTATTATATCTTATTGATCACTTATTATGAATATATTATGACATTTACTTAATATATATTTATACAACACATTATGTTCATAATTTATATAGTATGTATGACACTCACGTAGTCCATTAAATTGTTAAATCCAACACAATCTGCACCCCAAAATTTTAATAATTTAATTTGTCCTATAAATTATCAATTATTAGGTTTGGTCCAATTGCCATTAAACTATTGTGTGTGTTTTTTCAACATGTCTCCTAAGCTTTTTTTGTAACTCAAAATAGTCCGGAGGATAACATGAAATGGATCCAATAGTTCACAGGACTATTTGAATAAAATAAAAAGTAAGTTCATGAGATAAATTTTCTAATATAATAGTTTTGGAGGCAATGGAGCCCTAATTTTTTCAGAACATATCTTACCAAATTGAATAGTATAATAACCAATAGACATATTTTTCTCTCTATAATGAGATCACCTAATTTTTAATAATTTCATGCAAGCACGTCGTTTTTAACATGAATTAATATATATAAATAAACACATATAACAATAAGTTATAACACAATCTAGAAGATGTAAATATTTAGAACAACATCTATAATCACTTGGGACATTAACTATAAACACCTACAGCAATAACTATAAACACATATCACGTGGATGAGGCTTACTCGCTGTCATGATTTTCGACACTTATTTTACTGGTAAAATTGTTACTAAAAATCACATAAAATATGAGATAAGTTGGAAAGAAATTATTTGTTATAAATTTAGCATCTCTTTTATTTTAATTCTACTGAATTTACGGTGTTGTTTTCACTTTTCCTTTTTGCGTTGATTGTAATGGCAGAAGTCGCAAAGGATAATTTTCCTATTTAATGAAATTTTAATTCAATTTAAATCCTTATAAATTGTGACGTCGAATTTGACAGAAAAGTCGAGATTATGAAGAACCCAATTCCACATTATGATGCAAATAGGTGGGACCCAGTACGAATATTAACACATTTTTATCAATTTGAACTCATTTTAAAGTAATCAAATTGTAAATTTTTTTAACCACTAACTAGAGTGATTTTTAAATAATATGCTTCTTAGTTTAAAATTTTCAATATTTTGATTAAATATATATTTTGCATTATTAAGACACTCATTTATAAGAATATAAATGCATGATAAAAAAAATGTCTCATGCTCGCATATTTAATAATAAATTGAATAAATAAATGACTAATTGATAGGTCATTTTACCGATGGCTCGATAAACATAGATCCATTAAAGACTAGCAAGTGCAGAGGGAGTTAAACAAACTAAGTATTATTTTCCGAACAAAGGATCAGATTCAATATCCAAACAACCTTCCTAATGTATGGATAGAGGACGTCGCTTATAACTCCTCGAACACGCCTGACAACCAATTTCGAGAGGCAGTTACGGACGGTTATCACGCGACCTCTCACGATCAACAGAAGGACACAGTTATCCCACCTTCAGACACGATCTCATAACCACCCAGAACGCCTTTGAGAGCGATTAAAACATTGCATTATAAATATCGCTCACCAAAAACCATCGAGACAGAACAAATTTGCCAGGCAGAAACACTACCAAGATTCTTACGCTACTCACAAACACCATAAGAGACGGTTAAGTTCGTCACTTGACTGATTCTTGCAATACTCTCCATTAAAATCAGATGGGCTAACACTAGTTATACTGTATCACTAACCAACAGAAATAAAATTATGAAAAGAATATACATTTAAGATAAATTATTCTTGCATCTAATTTTTTCATCTTGTAACTGTATTTTGAAAAGTAAGTTTAACATCAAATTTATTTATATTTGACCCAAAAGTGTTTCTATCTAGTATACAACACATTTATCACCTTATTCTAAAATATTTTTAATAAGTAAAAATGCAGCTTTCAAAGTTTCTAATCTTGATAACCATAAATACATTTGTCTTCATGTGGAATGAATTTATCACTCATGGGGATCTAATAACATTGGATTAATATAATTTCAAAATATAAAAAATATGATTTTTAAATCCAACAATTTTGAATATAATCTTTAAATTATTTAATTACGCCATTAATGTGAAAATGGGAATTTTTTACAGAAAATTTGTTGTTCATCAAATAACAAGATATTTGCATTTATCCTTATTTGATACATTGATTGAATATCAAGCAACATTCAAGTCACATGTAATACAGAAACCAACTCTTTCAAGATTACCATATGTATACATTTTATTTTCTAAAAATGTATTTGACTTGGCAGAAGAAAGTATTGTCAGAATTATTAAATTAATCGCAAACATATAAAAAAAAATCCAACTATGCTATTATTTATGAGTCCTATCAGGTTCTCAATTGACGTAATTAAGTTATTGTAACGAGTTAATTATTTAATTTCAATTAACATTTTTTTTCAATAAGAGCTTTTTGTTAGTTTCAACAGTCGTTATTTATTTTATTATTTTTTGCAATATTAAACGTGCACATGGAGAGAAAAAATCTATAATAATCTGCAGTTGCCAATTGATGATCTCTGACTAAATAAGGTCTGGCTTCACTTGTTATATTGAATAAAGAAACTTTTGATGTGTTTGAATTTTTTTTTGTCAAGTGTGATTTCAAAATTTCAGACGAATCTTATTTGTTGATAGATATAACAAATTGTTGATCAGCTCATGTAGATATGAAAATTAACTCAGGAAAAGGCCAAAATTCAGCAAAACAAATTGAATACAATAATATTAAATTATAATGAATGAATGAATTAATTAATTAATTAAGAAAAAACATGATGCTCAGCATAAATAATCAGTAAAATGGTCGATAATCATGTTACATAAGAAGCAGGAGGAGCGGATCTAGGATTTTTGGTATGATAGGGCAAGATTTTAGTATTAGACATATTACTGTAATTATTTTGAGTTATATGTATATTTTATTGTAATTTTTTATTTAAAATAATAATTTTAGAGGTATGTTGCAAAAAAATCAGGATAAAACATATTTTTAAAAATTCTTTCAAATTGTAAGCATACTTTCAAAAATATTGTAATATGAATAGTACAGTTTTTTAAAAATTCTTTCAAAATAGAGTACTTGCCCTACTCTTCTGACAAGAGCTGAATCTGCTACTGATAAAAAAAAAAGAGTTTAATCAAACAGAAAATCAAGATAAATGCAAGGTAACTAACTTAATTTGGAGTTATCTTCATTTGAGATTTGGTAGACCTGTTCAAAGGACGATTCAGATCTTTTGTCGCGTGATACAGACAACGTAGAAAATTTGAATCATTCGAACTGCTTTAAAATTCGTGCTAATTAAATTTATAACATATAATCTCCTGAGTCAAATATGAGCCGATCATATCGTGCAACACAATAAATTCAAATCGTTCAGTGTGTGTTGTGCGATATAAGATCCGAACTCTCACATAACCCCTTCCAATTGTTGCTCCCCACAATATTCACGTGAGAATGGAATATTCTCGAAGGATCCAATATTTTTCTAATGGCATTTATATTTGAATGATTCTTTGAGAAAGAGACATAACGCAATTATTTGTCACGTTAGTCTCTCAATTACCTAACTTAGTGCAACATAACGCATCAGATTTATAAAATGAAATGTTTCCTCTCCAGTTACGGCTCATGACAGAGAAATTATTTATCCATTGCTCAATTAATCGACCATGTCATTAATACCTGATTCAAACTATACAGTCAATTTCTAACATTTATTTTCTATATAATAAAGAGAAAATAATAGCGTTTTAGTCAGTTAAGTGAGATGTGACTCTCACCATCATATCATATCTCAGAATTAAAAAAATTAAATAACATTTATTTTCTTAAGCTATCTAACAGTTGAAGTAATAATTGTTTGAATATGTCAATGCAACATGTTTAGGGTCTCTGTTTGTTTATATATAATTCCAGTTATAACTTGCTGATCAATATGTTACAACAATATTTAATTTTATGAAGATTTGATTTTGAATTCTGGTAGAGAACACAACACTGCACTAGCTAGGAGCTATAACAGAGAACTTGTAACGAACTTGGATTATCTCTTGTATATTGTATAGTGTACGATTGTGAAGTAAATCCAGGCACATTTTTAATGTAAGCTCAGGCACTCATCATTATTTCTTAAAAAAAATTCATTTTAAAATAGAAAATTAGATACTTTCTTACTTGCATCTGAAAATCAAGCTCAGGCACGTACCTCCGACGTAGCTCCGCCTCTGCTAGTGATAACAGTTTCGAAGCAGGTAAAAAATGAGAATTAAGCTATCTCTATATCTATGAATTGTAGCTAAGCATGACATTAAGTTTCATAAATTCTTGTGTTTTCTTATTTGATAGCTACATTTTTCGTATCAAAATTGATGTTTGGTGAGCTGACAATTCAGGCAAATTGAATCATCTTTGGTCGGATAAAGTTTTTTCGGATCATTTCAGATTCAGATAAATATCATTATCGGATTATTTCTTACAATTTATTTAAAATATTGTAAGACTATCAATTTGAACACTTATGTCATTCGAATAATTCGACCTGGATTTTATCAGGTTGCAAACCGATTTGAGTACGAGTTAACGTAGGTATCAGATTGTTTTAGTTCAAACACAGTGGGTTACGAATAATAAAGTTGTGGATTTCGAACGCAAATCAGATGAATCGAATTTTTTTAACGGATTAATTGATTAAGTTTGGTTATTAGGATCTATTTCGTATCTAGACTACTTCACCATGTATGATAAAATTGTGTAAGTAATTGTATAGCACATTATATTATATTTAATTCATAATGTCAAGATTTAAGTATTAATTTATGTGTTAGAGAATATCCAATTTCTGCAATATCTTAATAAAATTTATTTTTTTTGAATTAATCTAAGTAATATTTTGCCAACTTTCTCAAATTATTTCATCAGAGAATATTTTAACAATCAATAAATATTTTATGTATCTATATTAACATCAGTGGAAAACATTGATAATGATAAATTTCATAATCAGGACAAATGGATAATTTTAATTAGTATGTATGTACAAATATAATGCTAAACTCATTACTTTGAGAGTGTATATGTAAAATGTTATTGTTGTTAATAGAAGTGAAAAAACACATTGTCCTTGATCACCTGCAAGGATAAAATGAATACTATTAATAATAAGTGAAAAATGAAGTTGTATTAAAGGAAGAATATTTTATGAACTTGAATGATTATTCACCTACCAAATCCGATTAAATTATCAATTGAGTATTTAGATTGATTCAAATATAATAAATATGTACATAGAACATTTTTAAAATTACTAAAATATCATAAATATGAACATTTAGATTTCGATTGATTAGTTCTTAAATAAAATTAGTAAATATAACAATGTAAATGACATTAACAAGAACAATAACAAGAAGAAGAACAAAAATAAAAACAAGAATTGCAAGAAAAAACTAGTACAATAAATGCAAGAACAAAAACACGAACAAGAAAAATAAGAACGACGACAAGAACAAGTACAATAATAAGATCAATAGAATAAGAACAAAACGATAAGCGAGAAGAAAAATGACAAAAACAATGACAATGACAACAACAATAACAATATATTGAACAAGAACAACAATAATAATAAAAACAATAATAACAATAACTATAACTATAACTATAACCATAACTACAACTATAACCATCACAATAACAATCACAAATAACAATAACAATAACAATAGCAAAAACAACAACTATAACAATAAAAAGAACATGTCACGCCCCAGAATTTAATGAACAATTAGGTGCGACTGATCTCGTCATGTGTGCACGCTCAAGCGAGCACACAAAAGGCTAAATAAGCAAATAAATAAACAAGTCATCAATACAACACATAACATGATAACAATAGTCCAAAATGATCACAATACATCCACAATTCATAAATATAATAATGTATCAGAGTAGCGGAAGCAGAATAAGAAAACGAAAAGAGTAGGACCTCGTTGGTAGATCGAAAGCCCTAACTCTATCTACCCTAGTTTCTAACTGGAAAATAACTAAAATAATGCAAATCTTCAAGAGATGATGTATTTTTATCAGTGCTAATAAATACTCTAGATTATATCTAATTCGGTTGCAAGCGCATGGTCTAGTCGGATAGTACTTGGAATGTCAAATCCATAGGAACAATTTGATTTACTAATTCAAAAACATTTTACTAGTCTAAGCAATTTGTAATTGGTTGAGTTTAATTTTGAATTCAATTAAAAACTAAAGGAATTTACAATTTAAGAAAACTAATTTGATTAAGACCTAAATTTTCAGACTTCAACTGTCCACTTAGTTATTTATCTAGTCGCTATACATAACTTGAATATGATTCTTGTCTCGGGGTATGAAATAAAAATCGATTAACCGATATTACATTCAATTTCTTGATTTAATATCATATTCATATTCAATATCACCATTTTGGTACTAATTGATATAATCTAAATTCATTAAATGTAGATTGATTGATTTAATATTTACTACACGTACATCTCATTTCGATTCTTAATAAGATAACGACAACTGAATTAATCAAACCCCAAATCGCCGCATCATCTTCCGATAAATAAGAAGTTTGGATCATATAATTTTCTACTTTAAAGGTTCAAATCTATTTTAAATGTCGTCTAAGTCAATTGAACTATTTTGTTCGAATTAGATTTTGCCATTCTAAGTTTCAACAAAAGATTAACATAAAGTCGTAAACCACGATCTACTTCAAAAGAAAATTCTTTTTAGAAAAATTACTTTACGTGATATTAAAGACTCTTTTGGTGGCAGCTTTACTGTTTGTAGAAAGCATCTTCTACTTGATCGATTTTTTGGGATTTAATAAACTCAACAGCCTTTTACGTAGCAAATAAGGCAATGGTTTGTTTTTCCCTTCTAAAATCACAGTTCAAATATTGACACCCGATCTCTACGCAATATCGGAAGGATCAAGAAGCATTGCGTTAAAAGCCACCAAATTGTCTGCTTGCTTTAAATCTACACTGCTTTGAAATAATACAAATTGACCAAAACGAAAAAGAAAATACTTGAAGAATGAAGAAAGGCAAAAGGAAAAGACGAGAATAATAATAACAGCTACTAAGAAATCGTGTCATTCAAATCATCAAATGTGATTAAATTTCTTCGTCATCAAAAGGGTCTCTCTCCGGGAAGTCACCCACCTATTAATGAGAAAAAAAAGGGAACTCTGTCACAAAATAAAGTTCAATTCACTATTAATTGTAATAAAAAAAAGACTTGAAAATAATTAAAAGTGTTAATGAATGAAAGGAAAAACAACAAGGTAATAACAGGGAAAATTGACAAAAGAAAAAAAAATTACCTTGACTTTATCAGGCCTAACTATACCACCATGTGCAGGTGGGCACTGGAAAAACCGGACCCCTTTTACCCTACAATAATTAATAGTCTTAAATGCATTACATGCTTTTACATCTATAGGACAAAACCCACCCGGTAAAAGAACTTAATTCCAATCCACTCGTTTCATATAAAATTCACATTCCAATTCAAAGGGTAAGTGTACCATGTAACTACTGAAATAGAATATCATTAAAACATGAGCACAAAAAAAGAGGACCATATTTGACAAAAAACTGAGCCCATCCTTGTTGAACACCATCAAACTAAAAGAAAACCAGCTTAAATAAATATTGCACAGACTCCCTTTTTTATCGTTATGTAAGAGTCAACCCCCCCCCCCCCCCACCCATCCTTTTTGCATTTTCCCTTCAAACATTTACAATGCCTTTGTATCTAAGTGAACAATATGTCAAATAGGCTAATAAAGAGAGACAGAAAAAAAAATCAACTTACATGCCATCATGCTTTCCCAAGGGTTCATCATATTGGATCCCAACCCAAAATCCTGGTCCCAAAGCCTCTCCTTTGCCTACAAATTTTACAACTCCCCTCTTTGCACCTGGTTCCACTTCGCATCTGTCCCCTACCTATTTGTTTTCAAAAAGAAAATATCTTCTCAAAATTATCAAAAAATGATATCTGCATAAATAAATTATACATATACTAAATTAGAAAATTGAAAAAGAAAATGTAAGAAACCTTGATGTTGGCACATAGATCCTCCATGTAGTTTTCTGGTAGCTGAAGTAATTTGAAAGAATAAAATATAAGCAATTAAACAACTAGACAGAGAAAGAGATAAGCTTAGTGCTGCAATTAAGAACAAAATTTAAATATTCTAAAATACTGCCCCTCATCAAGAAATTTAGCTGCTGTTTATCTGATATACTAAGGTAATCAACATGTACTCGGATTACAATTGCAAGTTCATTGTAACTTTAGAAAGTACAAAAAGTTCATCTGACCTGTGAAATGTATGAATACAAATATAGCATATATCCAATGTATAAAATTTTAGCTTGATCAAGAACTAAATATTTACCTTCTTACTGGAAGCAGTTGGATTCTGAGAGACCATTTTCTCCTTGAATTTCCTAAAATTTGCTGTATCATTAAGTGCAAAAGCACATCACATTTTTGTAGCCAGTTCAGAAAATCAAAGTAGGTATAGTACTATAGTGTGAACGTAAAGGTACAATTTTCCTAGCAAAATATGAAGCACCAACAGTAGTGATACCAGATTGCATGTACTCTATCAAATGGTACAGTTACTGACTGAAAATTCAGTGCTCACTTTTGGGCTTTGGAGTTGAACAAAAGTTCAAATAAACACAAACACAGTGCAAAAGAAAAAAAATGTTTAGAACTGGTGGAGTAATGCAGAACCAGATGGCAATTTGAATATATATCTATTTATCATAGGAGGTAGAAAAAGAAAGTAGCAAAAGAAATACTTCCATAGAAATTAGAGGCACAGAACAAACATACAATCTAGCTTATTATAGGCCTCATCAGATATAGTATACTTCTCTACAAGAGAGGTGTCATCTAACCAGCCACCAGAGGTCACTGACTGTGGGTCCAAATCAACTATATGCAGGCGGTACCTTCAGAATTATCATACTTTCAGAAAACTTGCAGAAAGACAACAGAATGAGTAATGTTTGACGTATCACTGCAAAAACTCAAAGTACCTTCTACACACTAAATGCTTAGAATCTCACCATCCAACGACCTCAATATTTTTGAAAAGAATGGCAAAATACTCCTCCCTTTCAATTTTATCGGATGTCTTCGAAGGGAGGAGTATTTTTTGTTTAATTGCTGAGCCCTACCTAGTGTAGTGGTGAGGCACAAGGCCTCCATGGAGGAGGTCTGGGGGGTTCACGTCCCGCCAGGGGCTACTTTTAGAGGGGGGGGGGGGGTTTCCAAGTTCATTTTCTGCTTTGTTTGTGGGTGTGTGTGTTGTAAGCCTGCGGGCAATGAATCAAAAAACTATATACTCCTCCCTTTCAGTAGTGTTGGGAGAGGATCAGAGGATTTATTCTATGAGTATGGGGGTCAATTGACCCCCATTTTTTCAAATTTTGTTAGATTGTGTAGTGTTATTGCAATTTTTGGTACAAACCATAAGAAAAAATTGAAGTTTGACCCCCATAACTTTAATTAGATTTTCTTCTTATAACCCAATATTTCTTAGAGTAAGAGATTGATATTAAAAAATTATAGTACACAATTAGTAAAAGTGTATCACTGACCCCCATTAAAACATA
This sequence comes from Eleocharis quinqueflora, assembly GCA_964058865.1. Lineage (NCBI taxonomy): Eukaryota > Viridiplantae > Streptophyta > Magnoliopsida > Poales > Cyperaceae > Eleocharis > Eleocharis quinqueflora. The sequence goes on from CAXKVX010005099.1 coordinate 115,097, forward strand.
TTCTGCCTCCAGCCCTGGAGAGGACAGTGGATGGGAAGGTTCGGCATTTTATTGCAAGGACAAATAGCAGTAAATGATGAAAATAATAGAACCTAGAATAACCAGGAAACAAAATATATATTACCCATTGTGAGGGGAGTAAAAACCAAGAGGTCTGAAATCATCGTTTAAATCACCAATTTTCGAGCCAGTATCATCATATAATTCGAGCCGCATGGAATCCATCGCAGTGCCACTTTTCTTCCATAGTTTATCCTTCACTGTCTCCACAGTTGTCTACATATATGTCAAACAAACCAACCATTATTTAACTGACAGAAAATAACAGTTCACTAATACAAGAAACTAAACCGTGCATGGATGCAGGTATCTATATGACCAGATAAAAGGTAAAATTTAATCAACTCATACTGATACTAAACCAGACTTCAATTGCTTAATAAATGCAATCCCTTATCTTGTTCCATATCACCACAATCTCTGATTTACCAGTTTACAGAGGCGGAACCACAGTTGGGGCCAGTCTGGTCCCTGGCCCCCCTTAACCCAGTAAAATTTATGAAGGCCTTTGAAGAAATATATGTGTGGCTGCTGATTCCGTTTCTCTTCGCATCACTCGTTATCGTGCCGCCCCAGATTTTGTCTCTCTCTCTCTCTCTCTCTCTCCGCAGCAACAAGACTAATGAGTAACGGCCCCGATATTTCCGTCTCTCTCTGTATGCTTTTTTCATTTGATCCATCTGATAATACTAGTTGGGATATGAAACTAGTAGCCTATTTAAGTTTATAATAGATGTTGGCTAGTGTCGTGTAAATTTGAATGGTTTGAAGGTAAGCCCAATTTAGTCTCACCAACTGATGTGCAAAGTTAACGAGAGTTCAAGCTATTGCGAGAAATAGTACTGAATTATTTGGAAACAAATTTGCTTGTTGTCTCTTCAAAATACCACTATATTAGCGCTATTTTGTTCTCTCCTAATTTTGAACATATCTAGGTAACCTAACCATACCAGTTACCAGAATGGTACGTACCAGCTAAAACCCTAAAGTTCACCGCTGAAAACTCGGCATTCAATCCTTTCAATCTTTAACACAATTTCAGATTTACTTAGTCTTGAGTGTAAAAAATATCTTCTGTGTACTTTGATTTTAATTGAATCAGATGGTTAATTTAACTTTTTTTTGTTATTAAAACTTTGCAAGTGTGATACTGAATATGGGTTTCTTGTGCACAAAGGTGGCCAACTGTAAATCTTAGAGTTCTAGCTTCAAAACAAACTGCATGTAATCTCTCTCTCTCCCCTTCTTTTTTGGAAAACCATGACAGTAGTTGTAAGGTGTGAAAGATAAAAGAAAAGCAGCACGAACATTAACATTTGAGCATCTCAGCACGCAACATTGCAGCACACAGTCCCATCTCAGTATGTCAGCACACAACATCTCAGAAGAAACAGAACTGTAAGTAACTAAGCTGTACTAGTGCAGGCAGTCCACCGACTAGAACCTCAGCAGCATCTCCCATCTACTCTTAGCAGTATATCAGACACAAACTGATAGCACTTTCGTGGCTGTCAGTGCAAGGGCAAAAGCAACTCCAGCTAGTGCAACCAGCATATCTCTCTCTAAATTAGAAACAAACTTTACTTAATCTCTCTCTCATACACACAAATTGGGTTATGCATACACAAAGTGAGCTTCTGCCCCAGTTTGTAGAGCTTAGTGCATCCACTTGCAAATTCAGTACCAATTGAAACGTACCAATACATTGCGGTGTAGTTATTTTGTCCAGACCCAGCATTGGAGATGGGCTACGCGGTATCATGGTTACACGGCCCAATTAAGAAGGAAGAGAGTTGGCCCTGTACTGTGAGCTATCTGTGTGTCAGGAAGGACCTAGCTGATATTACAAGGATGATGGCCACAAAAGATCTAAGAAGGTGCTGAGTTAATTAGTTAGCAACAGTGAGCTTGATTGTTAGGGGCTGCTCTTTACCTTTCAATTACTGTTTTTACTTGTACAATTACTATAGTTAACTTGTTTGGCTTTAAATAGGCGATATATGCCTTCATGGTGTCTGTTCAAGAGTTCTGCTGAAACTCATTCTCTTATTCTATCCTCTTAGCTTTACTGTTTTTGTAACTTCAGTTGAAATTCAATAAAAATTCTTATTCAATCCCAATTATCCCTCATTATCTAGCAATTTCTTTCAATTTCCCTTTCAATTCCTTACAATAACCAAACCAGGTTATTACATATTTGATGAGAAAAAGAAAGGATCAAGAGAAAGTAGTGAAAATGGTGAAGTAGGGTACATTGATCCAGTACCTGGAGAGAGAAGCGTATCTCAGCAGAGAATGTCTTGATGTTAGAGTGGGTCGCTAATAACTGCACAGCATCGTCAGATGGAAGATGGAGCAGCGACGACGCCATTTGCGGTGCACGAAGTACAGCGTGTAACGCTCAAGCCTCGGTTTGATCTCAGACAATTGCAAGGGAGAAAGAGAATAGAACGAACTCGAAGAAGATTAAAGAACGATTACAATTTACACAGAGGATTCCGATTCTTTTCTCAGTGTGGAGGATTTCGTTTCGGAGGACTGGACCGACTCCGATCTGAATTTTATGAGCTTAGAAAGAGGCGCTCGCTTAATTTAATGGAAGGTTTTGGTAAAGGCCCATATACCTGTGGGCTTTACCAAAGTGAACTCATGTATGGGCTGAACTTAAGTATTATTAATGGGCCTCCCATGAACCTGGCCGTTCTGTCCTGCGGGTCCCACTTGTCATCGACCCATTATGTAATAATAAGAGACGTGTTGTGTACACAGGATTGACCTCGCCTTTCTCTACTCCAGATATATCCAATCCACCTCCCTCCCATGAACTCTGAGCTCTAAAACCTCGCAAAACCCCTCTCACTGTCTCACAAGTTCAAAATTAGAAATAACAAAGCGAAATGACACCAATTCAATTTCGCGCCAACTCTCTCGGTCCAGTCACCTTCCCATTTCCCACTCGAACCAGTGTCTCCTTGTCCCAATTCCCACGGTTCTCCACGCAACCAGCCACGTGGCACTCTGTGGCCCCACTTCGCGCCGTTAAACAACAGCATGAGAGAACAAAGGCGGCGGGTCCAGTGAAGGACAGGAGGAAGAAGGACAAGAATAAGGCCGGAGGAAGGAGGAGATTTCGCGATGTGGAGGAAGAAGAAGAGGATGAGGATGAGGATGATGGTGATGTGACACCTGCGCCTTTGCCCAAAGCACCAGCTGGCTTCGTGGTCGATCTATCAGGGAAGGTTCTTATGGTCTCTTCCAAAAGACTCATATCAATTGTGAGTATTTTATTTTTGTTATTTATAATTATGTAGCATTTACAAGACCTGGTGGAATTTACTGATATTCAGCTCGGATAATCTTGTAAGTGTATTTTCTAGTTATGCCGATGCCTGATATGATTGGTACAGTACATATAAATTATAACTGTGCATTTTATTGGATAACCTCAATAATGTACAACTCATTTTCAGCAATAACTTGTGTAAATTAGTTTTATTATAACTTGTTATTGGTGAGCTGTATAAATATTAGTTTTAACTGCAGGTTGATCCAATTAATAATGCTCCGCTAGATTGTGTAATTAGGCGAGTATTTAAAAGTTCGCAAGGCCATGACTGCATGCTTCTTTGCCCAGTTGATATGTGAGCATATTCCCTCTTTGGATTCTTATATTATGTTGTAAGCTTGTAATCCACTCATGCAGTGAACTGAGAAGTTACCTAATATTGTAGCAACTTCATTGAACTGCCGACTGCGCAATTATAGCTGTTTAACAACAGCAAAATAGAGAATTAAGAACAAAGAACTCTTCCGTTATATAGGCAGATCTATGAACAGGGAAGGGCCTATGCACAAAATTTATGGTTTGACAATCCATCTGGTTTGACAATTTACCCAAATCTCTGTATGCCATTATATCCAGTGGTGTTTGGCAACTATTCGGCCTTCTTTATGTAAATTTACCCTACTGGGCAGCCTTTTAATTTAGGTGTCCATTTTAAATGGAAATATTGAGTTACTATAGGATACTTTTGCCCTTCTTTGGAAGGGCAGATGCAAATATAACAGTAAATGATGTCCTATGGACGACTTTCTCAATTGATTTTTTAAAGAAAAAAATGTTGTTTTCTTAGGCCAGTGCTGATCTTAAGGAGCTCTAACTTCAGTGGATGGACAACAGTATTCTCTCTCTCTCTTACCCACCCACCCATCCACCACACACACCACACACACAGAGAAACACATGATGGATTTGAAAACCTAATGTATCTCACTTTTATGGCAGATAAGTGATGAAGAAACGGAATCTGTGATTCCATCAGCAGCATATGCCCTTGCAAAAATCCATATGCATCTTGTAAATAGTGGGTAATTGCTGTCATGTCCCTTTTCTTATTAAAATATCCTTCTCTTTTTTGTCCTTCTCTTAACTACATGTTTGTTGGGATTCTCTATAGTTTTTACTTGACGTCCAGGGGAAATTTTTGCTATGGTGAGGAAGATATATTTGAATTTAACACAGGTAATATTTTTCTTGTCCTACCTTAAAGTTCAATACATTTTTTCTTTTTCTTTGGAAATTTTTGGTTCAAAGGAACATGTAATCTATAATTTTTCATATACAAAAAGCAAGGCAGAATGTCCAGTTGTGTCTCAAAAGTCTTAATATCTGAAAGAAAAAATAACAGTAAATATTTGCTTAATATCTCTGTAATGGTAGATGATGACGTGGCTCTCGATGGGATGTCTAATGAAGGTGTTGAAGTTACTAGTTTCGATCTTGTAAGTTACACTTTCTATGTATTGTTAATTTATTTGTTTCACGGTTTATTTATTTATTTGCTTATCTATTATTTATTGGTTACATCAAAATTAATGTGAATTTCAGGATGGGGCTCACTATATGATCTACACACCATGTGATCCTGTTCTATTTGTTTCTGTTAAGGTACCTCTTAAGCTTGCACTCGCAGAAATTTGACATTTATCCCTTTCTACTTGTAGTAGCATAGCTACTAGTATCAAATCTATATATATGGTAAAGTAAGAACTTGACAACTCTCACACATAATCAAAATATTATATATATTTTATTTCTCACTCCAAAAATAGAAAGCAGGAATGCAGGATACTACTTTCTTTTATTTCTTTCTTCCTCTCTTTGAATACAAATATATTTGATTTCTCTTCATTTATAGGAGGATGGTTTTGCTAAGCAATTATCAATCGAACAATATCAACCACTCAACTTAATTTCTTGTTGACATTAATTAGGATGAGGTTTTGGTTATAGTTGTATCTCTCTCTCTCCCCCTAACAAAATATGTTAAAAGTTGAAACCCATTTCTATATTTAGTACGAAGGATATTGACAGTCTTCCCGGATCAATGGGATAGATAGTTCCAAATTATTTCTTTAGCTACTTTTAAACTGCAAATTACTTTATTTTACTTTTTGTGCAGGACAACAATGGTGTGCTAAAAGTTGCAGATGATGTAAGTTGCCTAATTAATGTTGACTTTGTACAAATATTTCTTCCATGTATTTAGCCAAATTTTTAAGAGAATATGATATTGCTAAAGTTTCTATCTTGTAAGTAATACTGTTAGGAGCTGACTAAATACAAGAGTTACACCATTTGATCTTCAAATGCTTTTAGCCGATTTCTCCAGAACTTGAGTTTTTTGGGGTTTTTAGCACTGGTTCGGCGGAACAGGCTATGGTAAAAGGATATTTTCTAATGTACTTTATGTGCAAAATAGGATTTAATGAATGATCCAGCTGTATTGGATGCAGTCAATGAAGAATCTGAATTCAATGCCATGGTGGTATGATACCTGCTTTCAACCTTTTTTTTGGCACTTTGCCTTTGATTCGTTCACTTCTTCGCATCTAGATTTTGTACTTGCATGGAGCAATTGAATGGCTAATATTTTTACAAATTATGATTGTTTTATATGTGTTTAGCTGGATTTGAGTTCCAGGAATGATTAATCCACAATAATCTGTGTATTGCTAATAAAGCAAGCAGAAAACAAAACCTGAAACAAAAAAGAAAACAACAAAAAAAAACAATGTAGGAGTGAAACCGGCATGGTCTTCATGTCAGAAGGTACCTGCAGGTGCTGGGCCTGATGATGTTTATTTCCACATGATAAACATGGGGAACAAATTTTTGAACCATTTTATCTGACTACTGAAAATTATTTGCAACAAGTTCTAATTATCAGTGTATGTAGTAGTGTCAATATGTATGAATTTTCTTACAAATTACCCTATTACCCTTTTGAACCTATTGTAGGAGGAAGAGATTGAACTTCGTGAATCTGTCATGGGAGAGAGAGAATGATGCTTTCTGGTATTGTGGAATATTGCAATCTAATCCTGGAAAAGCTACTCAACCATAATTGCATTTAAATGTTATGTCAAGATGGCCCTGTCATTTATTTGATTAAGAGAAATCAGTATGTTATTATGTGTTCACTTTGTTGATGCACGTTACTAAGCAGACCAAATTGTGTACTCTCTGTCTTTCCAAAAATAAACAGAGAATTATGTTTGTAAAGTCTGTAGAGAGGAAGAGGTGTTTGTGAGTTTGTCACAAACTGTCATATCTGTTTCTGTTAGAATTTCTTCAATGAAAAAGGAAGATAAATATTAATTATGTTTCGTGTCAATCTGGTCACTTTTTGGCTGAAATGTGTGAACTGATCAATTCTGTTTGAATCTTTCAATCCTATTTTGGACTCGATGGAAATCTATCAAAATTTCTAAAAAGAAAAAAAAAAGGAAAAAAGGCTAGCTTAGCTGAGAGTAAACCCCAGATGCTCACATACAACTATACAAAGACTGTAACCTTGCCACATGATTTACACGAGTGATCCGAGCTTGTAATGAAATTTAGTATACAAAAAAAAATTCTCCAGTGAAATTGATATGTTCAATGTTCAAATGCTCAAAAGGTGCTGTAAATGTTCAAATTCTCCAGTGAAATTGATATGAATTATAGTATTGATATCGTACCAGCAAATTATCTGAAAGGATTCAACTCTGAAAAGTGAATTTTCAAAGGAACCGAATCCTTTGGCCCCATGAGAAATGGACCCGGATCTTCTATCTTAACATAAATGTTATATTAATAGCTGGATTGTTACGAATTGTCAGATTTAAATCATGAACAATGTATTGATGAGCGAGCAGCATTTTGGTAGAGAAGGAAGCGAATACTTTATTTTTTGTATTAATACACTGGACTGGATTCACGTGGAATTGGGAACAGGGAATTCCTGCTTGAGACCATAGGTGCTGGCGTGCGATTTCATATCAGCTGTTCGGATCTGAGATCGAGAACTGAGATTTTTCTGAAGAAAGAGAACCGAGGAGATAAGAAATGATCTGAATCATTCTTAATTGATCTCTCGGTGTCGAGAGAAAAAGCCGGATCTTTCGGTGCCGAGACAAAAATCTCATATTTTCTCAATCAAATTTGTTGTCTGCACCAGTAATTATTATACCGTTTTTATCTTTATACAATGTAAAATATTATTCATTTAGTATTACTGAAGAACCAACTCTGAATCTTTCAAAGGACACGGATCCAGATTTTACGGGAGCTAAGGTGGGTGCATCCACGGATGCACTTTATTCAAAATGGGTGCTCGAACTTTTAAACCGTTGGAAATATACTTCATTAAATAATTCTCTCTTCAACCAACTTTTTCTTATTTTTTTGCGCAAAAAAGATGAAAGAAAAACATTCAATTATTGTTGGTCTCATGAGTGACAAAGCTGCACGAGAGCAATTTTATACACTCATTAACTTAAATAAATAGTTGCTTTAACTTTTATATGTGCGCACCCTTATTCGCTTTAATATTAGTAAAGAAATTTTAAGAGCTTTTCTTATATGAAACTTACACGTTTCACATAGTACGCTCATACAAATTTTATATAATTAACAAAAAAGCAGGGGCGGAGCTACATGAGGTCAAGAAGGGACAACCGCTACTCTCTGAAAAAAAAATTTGCAAAATAATTTTGTGTATTGATACGATTGTTAATTTTTTTTTACAAAATAATCATGTATATTTAAAAATATGCATCATTTTGTTCTTTCTTGTAAAAAATAATAGATATTGCCCTTTCCTGACGGAAATCCTGAATCCGCCCCTTAACAAAAAGGTATTTTATAGACCTTATCGACATTATGTTTTTTCTTTTAATTGTTATATTTGATATTACTTTAAACTTAAATAATAATTTTATTTGAGACAATAACTCTTTCATAGTTATATACAAGGTGATATTTAGTAATTTGTATGTGACATTGATATTTTTTAAAAATTTAATTCATTCTGAGTTTATTTGAAAATTGAAAATATTAATTATAAATATATATATATATATATATATATATATATATATATAGTTTTAATAGTTCTAAATTAACTTTAATATTAATTAGCTCATTCTAGGTGCCTAACAATTCAATCAAAAGTACATGTTTATTTTGTATTTTAAGCATGAGGAACTAGTTATATTTTTTTTGTAACACATTTTTCTGCAAATTTATCGCATATCACTGTGTACAGAATTCTCCAAGTATAAAGCTTTGAAAAAAATTAACTTATGAAGTACCGAAGCTTTTTTTGCAAATGGCCTAATAACTCAGGTGATAACTAATTACGATGACTCCGGAGAGGTTATGGGTTCAAATGAGCATGAAACCGTAAAAGACATTTAAAAAGTAATAAATGACCGGTAGTAGCTTGTCCTTTATATAAAAAAAATTTGAATATTTAAGGTATGTATGTATGCATACAAATTTTAATTTATTTAAATTAAGAATGAGGCTCTGATACTTTAACAAAGCATCACTCATATCTCTAATTTCAAAGTGCAAACGATCGATTCAAATAATTGAACTTAATCTTCATATTAAATCTCCTATCAAATTCTACGTTTTTTTTAATCTTTTACTATTTCTTAGAGATGTGTAAAATTATTCTTATTAGATGATCTTGAATTCTTTAGATTAATCATCTTTTCATTTCTTTGGAAAATAATAAAAAATATCTAAATAAAAAAATTGATTTCTAAAATATATTTTGATATGAAAATTACGTTCAACGATTTAAATTTATTATTCGTTAAATTAACCATCTTTTCATTTCTTTGTGAAGTATCACGTCCTTACTCGTAAATTAATACTAAATTCAAAAAACTTCATGCATCATTTTACCCGTGGGGTCCACACCAAAGCAGTTTTTTTTGTTCTTTTAACTTCAATGCACGAAAAAAGGAAACTAGCTTCGTGATATAGATTCGGGGTCAGATTTTCTTTTCCGCTCTCTGAGAACTTGATTTGAATCATTAGATTAAAGATCAACGCTCGCTAATTAAATATATAATTCAAAAAATATATATATTATTAATTTAGACCATTGATCTTCAATCTAATGGTTCAAAACAAAAGTTAAAAAAAATTACGCATAGGATTTAATTTCCGGATTCGGGAGGGAGAGAAATTGACAGAAAGTCATTTAATTAATTCATGCTCAATGGTTTAAAAGGTAAAAGGTGCACTCATCATTGTATCTATCTTGCTTCCAATTTTTTTTTTTTATTCTTTAAGAATCAACTATACATTTCTAATGAATTTATGAAGTTGTTTATCGGCAAATTCAAAAGTGGTTTTGCAGTTATTATTAGCGAATTTTGTTTATTTCCTCACTATTTTATCAAAATTTGTACTTTGTTAGTACGTTTCAGTTATTTTTTATTTTTCATATTTTGTTCAAAATTTGCATTAACCCCTTAATGAGTTGAGCTTGTAGAAATATTAAAACAAACTCATTTGGTTCATAATCGAATGGATTCGAATAAAAAATATATGTATAATTTTAAATTTCTAAAATAACACTATTCGTAGATGTGAGATGAATTAAGCATGATGAAACAATCTTAAACGTGCATTTCTTAATTATTTTAATCATCTCATCCCCCCAAAAAATACAAGAATGGTATAGATAAAAATTGCAATGCATTTCAATTAGGGGCGGATCTAGGATTTTCGTCAAGGGAGGGCAAGATTTATAAATTTTTTTCAGGAGAGGGCAAAATAACACAAATTTTCAAATATACATGGTTATTTCACAAAAAATTTGACAAATCGCATAAATACATTAAATTATTTTGTAAATTTTTTTTCTAGGGGGACACTCCCCCCGAGACTACCTGCATCCGCCCCTGATGTCAATTGTGTAATAAAATTTGAAATAAAAAATTGGCCCCTTCTTTGTTAGTGTTCTGACTAGGGGTGTAAACGGATCGGATAATATCCAAATTTATCTGGATTTGTATCCGAAAATAATAAAATTATTCGATTTGTATCTGCATTCGAAGATTTTGTATCTATATACGGAAAATTTTAATGCATAAGAATATTGTTTGACTAGCATCTATATGTATCTGATCGTTTAACTATTATCTAATAGTATTCGAAATTATTCAAGGTATTCGTATCCATTATTCTCCGATTATATCCGAATTCATAATCAAAGAATGCCTATTATATCTATATTTTATTGAATTTTGTATGTAGATCACAAAACTAACTAATTTTAGATCTAGTTGTTGTTTATGCGTCATATTTTTTCTATAATTAATTGAGGCATTTGAATAAACATAAAGCAAACCAAGAATTTTTTAATTATTTGTATTTGTTCGATATTCGATCTATATTCGATATCCGATTAATATTCTATCCATATTTGTATCCGAGACAATCCGAATTTGAATTCTTATTTGAAATATTTTAACGAATAAAAATACAGTAAGACAATTATCTGTCCGTCTCCGATCCGTTTACATCACTATTTCTTACTCCATCACTTAATCTGATATGAAACTCGAATTGTGTGTGTGTGTGTGTGAAGGAGAGAAGGCATATAGCTCCTCATGCACGTATATATTCCATTTGAGGCTCAACAGGTAACACCGAACCTCTTAATCATTTCATTATATTTCACGAGCGAATTCAGAATTTTTTTTAGAGACACAAGATTTATAATTTTTTCAGAAGAGAATAAAATGACGTAAATTTTTAAATATATATGATGATTTTGCAAAAAAAATTAACAAATCGTACAAAAAATATTTTTTTTTTTTCAAAAAAAAACACTTGCCCCTAATTCTTACTAGATCCGCCTCTGATTATATCAAAGCAATGGACGTGACTTTTTCTTTAAAAAAAAAAAAGGCTATACTCGTATAGTTTTGGAGAGTACACTATGCAAGTATGGCCCTTTTGTTTTATAATTTTCCTCTAGTGATATTGGATGTCGTCAACTAGTTTCAAAGAATCATATATTAAATAATATTACTTTTTGTTTGTGCTTAAAATAATATTTTTAAACCTATAGTCACATATATTATCTCAATTATGTATTTTAAAAAGATCATAATTTTTTTATCTAATTCGATTGACCTCAAAAAATGGAGTAAAAATGTTAACCTTTGATCCGTTGGTTTTTTTTTATGCATAATCAAAGAAAATTGGAATGTTTTCTATTCTTGCCTACAACTTATAAAATCGTGTTACTAATTTTTTTTAAAGAACGATTACATCCATTAGTACCAATTAGTACCAGACTTTTAATATTGAATCACATATTACACTAACAACACCACCTAAATCCGAATATAATTTAATAAATGTGGTAAAGATGATGAAAACTGATGTTTCATCAGTTCAAATACAGTATCGTTTTTTTTTTTCAAGAATAACGTAAATCTCGTTCTGTTATCTTTTAATTGTTGTTGAGGTTTTGCTACGAATTTTCAAAACTTCAATTTTTGGGGAAAAAATAATATCAAATTATCAATTAATTTTTTTGAACCCTTTTGTGAACACTTACTTTACTGTGATAAATATTAGAAAAGAAACTACAAAGTGAAATCTCGTCCTCTACTTGAACCCTTTTCATATTTCCAGGTCCATTAGATTTATTTTTGCTCTCAGACTGTCAATATTAGAAATTCAAGGTCGCAATTGCACAATAAATAACATCAGAGGGGTGTGATTCTATCACTCGGTACTTTAAAAAAAATCGTTTGTTCTACTAATAGTTTCCTTTTTTTGAATAGTTCAAAGAGTTCCCAAGCGAGAGAAAAGTTCCTACCATAGGAAAAAGAGAAAGAAGTCGAATTAATTTAGAGTGGCAGTATATAATTTGACTCGGTGAATTAATTCTTCTCTCTGTTTTCATCTTTTTTTTTCGAATTTACTATTCACAACTAGGCCACTCTGAAAAGATGTTTACCTTTAAATGGAATTGCGAACTTTGGTTTTTCTGGGAAGATTTTTGGCACCAAACCGTTTGAAATATAATTAAATAAGCGCATTCTTCAAGAGAATTCCAAGGGTTATTTACGATTCTAAAATTGGTACAGAGTTATGTTCACAGTCTCAGTACTCGTTATTTACAGTATTTTTCTGATATAAGTTTACAATTTTCAGGTACTTAAAAAAGGAAAAGTTGAGGCTTGAAAATTTTGGAACTTGCAACTAAATGGGTAATGCTGTGGCATCACTAATTTCAAGTTTTACAAAATCTATCAGTGATCTACTTAGAGCCCCGTTAGACTTCCTTTCTGGTAAATCCTGCAGGTAAAAGGGACTATTTTGAAATATATTATTATCATTTTTTCTGACAATGTGATTTTTTGCATGTTGAAATATTAAACTGTTACCTACTATGTGCCCGTACCAGTCCGGCGCGTAAAGCAACAGAAATAAAACCACAGATCAATGTAGTTACCAAGTCCTGATAAAGTGATATATACTGGTCACCTAGTGAGTTTTTGTGTGTGGAATAGGCCTGTTGATTTTCTCTTTGTTGCTGTGTTTGATGTTTAAACAGATTTGCAGTATCTTAGTCTTTGATAGATAATAACTAATTTCAAATATATGCCTGATATATGTTTCCAGTTCGATGTGTGGTTCGACATGGGATGTGATATGCTACATTGAGAATTTCTGTGTGGCTAATTTAATAAAGCTACTCGCCGTGCTAGTTCTTCTTTATTTTGGTAATTTATTTTATTTTTATTTTTTGTATTCATTGCTCGTAGGCTTACACCACACACACCTACAAACAAACCAAAAAATAAACTTGGAAGTTGAAACCCTCTCTCTAAAAATAGCCTCTAGCGGAGCTGAGTCTCAAATCTCCCTCATGAAGGCTTTGTGCCTCACTAGTTACCACTACACTAGATAGGACTTGACGTGGTAACTTATATTTAAGCCATCTCATGTCATCTATATTTAAAAGGAACTTTTGCTTAATTACCTTCATAAGTTGTGTATTTTTCGAGCACTAATGTTTAACACCCTTAAGTATATTTCAGCCACTGGCACTCGGCACACTTATAAATTCTTTTTTATTTTATCTAAGCATTGCTTGTTTCTATTTATCCAAACATAGTTTTTTTCTTTTCTTTTTTACCTTTTCTTCTCATTCTGTTCGAGTAGGGAGATCAGCAACACTTTAGAATTTCTGGTTTAAGTTTTCTATGTTGTGGTTATTTGTTATGCTCTCTTATATAAGCTCATTTTCATGGGCTGGTACTTATTTCATACTCATACCCTTCTAAACATTATAGATTTTTTTTATTTGTATATCAAACATTCACAAGCAGTTAGTTTCAAATTCTATCCTCCTTTTCTAATAACTGATTTCATAATACAGTGCTATTGTTCATCTACCTACTGTACAAGATAGGCATATGCAAATGCATAGGCAGAGGCTTCAGCAGGATGTTGCGCGCATTTGTGTCATCATGCTTCCATACAAGTGAATATATATGCATGTACCTCTGGTACAAGATAAAAAGAGTTCGCATAATAAGGGAAGAACAGAGACAAATTGAAATGGAGGATTATCTTTACTCAAGTTCAACCAGTGAAGATGACATTGAAGAGGCACAATATGTCAGTTTTGGAAGGACCTTCTCACAAAAGTTGAGGGATGATAGAAGGCGGCTTTACATGCAGAGGTCACTGAAGCCGCGGTCCCACAGGATCAGAGTTGGTATCAGCAAGCATTCAATTGTCATGGATGATAGAGAGCCAAGGCTCAGACATAGCCATGGCAGATCGGTGCATAATATAAGAGTTACACATACATCGAGATTCGTGCAGAAGGCTCACGGGAGGAAGCTCCACCATAGGAGATGGTGAGATGTAATATTTGTTATATGTAGCAAAGTTTGTGATTTAAGATGTTTTATAGTTTGTTTCTGTAAGAAAAGTAGTGGTACATAAAATGGAAAAAGAAATTTGTTGTCCATTTCTAATGGAGTTCGGTTTTATTTAACACAAGTTGATGACTTTTTATTAGTTTAATAGGTTAGAAGTATAATAGCGCAATAGATGTAAGCTCACATTTGGAAAAACTGTTAAGAGAACCACAGCGAGTTCGAAACAGAAAAGAAAAAGTAAATAACAAAGAGGCATCACAACAGTATGCAAACAATAAGGAAGTAAACTAAAACAAATAAAAGATAAAATCAAACCACAGCATGTTGGGTTCAAAGTAACGTGCTACAAATCTCTCATATTTACAAGTTACAACATAATTCATACCTTCCAACTCCATAGCGACTCTGAAAGCAGAGATAGTTATTACTTGTTACTCTATTTTCTTTCAAGTGAACTTAGGAAGAACGAATGTTACGCGTACGAGAAACCCAAACTCCAAATACCAAAAACAAAAATGTGAATGAAATCATCCAGTAACGGGTTGGGCCGTACTTTGCCCTTGGTACTACCTGCAATGTGTTTATATAAACTGTCAGAAAATAGTTGCTTTTTAACCCTGGAAAATATAGTGTTCCTCATAATACATTCTAGAAATTAATCAGGCTACTTTTCCAGACGATATGGGCAAAATATTAATTCGGCCTTGTAGGTTTGAACGTATTTGCAAGGAAATAATATATGGCGCACAGCATTACGCCTCCTGAGGTGCCCCTATTTCTTTTCTTTTTTTTTTTCTTTTTTTTTTTTGGGGGGGGGGGGGGGGGGGGGTACAGGGAGCACTATATAAGCACTCATTTGTCAACTTACTAAAAAGATGTGCTGGGAAAAAAGGTACACTTACAAATCGAAGAAAGATTACAAGGGTCACACTGCATAATACACCAAGCAGTAGGTGCACTCCAATAACAGCAGCTATCTGTACATGAATGTAAGATAGGCAATTAGGCATAAACATTGTTGCATCAGAAACGGTGAACCACTAATTACTAAGTATCTGCTTGAAGTTGCATACCAGAATGTTCATAGAGATGTATAATTTATGCTTTAACATGGCCCATAGTACTTGCATATCACTTAACAAAATGAAGAACCAGTAGTTTCGTAATGTTATGATACAGGTGCATACAGTTCATAATTAAACTTCCGGAATTTGGTGCTTGCATTAACCCAACAAGAGAGGTTCCTCTTGCAGTGGCTGTATTATTTCAGACACGTGATATTGCATTTACTTTCAAGGGCGTAATTTGGTCATCTGGGCAAGTTTTCTGAAATAGTTATCTAATAGCTTCAATTGCTCAGATTTTTTCATGCCTTCATTTTCAAAATGTTTAATGATGACAATATAGAACTCAATAGAGTAGTAAAACCATTACAGGTAATCTACATCACTTCTTCTGCTGCAAGTAACATATTGTAGTATTTGCCTATTTGGCTTCATCCTGATGGATGTCAAGAGCATTAAAAATCAGTGCATAGAAATTGTTCGCATCAGTTGATTTTACAGACTTACTGGTGTTCATTAAAGTGATCCAAATGCCCAAATTATTTATATATTTGTATAGAAAGTAACAAAGGATTGTATTCAAGGGTTTCATAATTTTTTCCTAATTTAAGACTCTTTATATTAAGGGTTTCATAAATTAATTTCAAAGTTTGGAGCTATTTTTCTTCAACCCAACAGAGTATTATTTTCTCTTCATTTTACACATTAGAAATGGAGACAGATCAAGGCACAAAAAGTTGAATGTTGTCGAACCCTCCTCATCTACCAGCCTACTTAACATTATTTTGACCATGCAATGTAATTATTTTGAACATTAGAGATGTAGTGAGACCCTTTCTGTAATTCTTAGTCTGATATCAGTCAACCATAAACTTTGTGTTTGTGGGTGGAAAGAAAGAACAATACAATTACCAATTACAAATTAACTACCTACTGCATTGAATATAGATGTCCTACCAATCAACAATAAAAAAAATAAAAAAAAAAGTAAGAAGCAAACCTTAGAAACATGAGGAGCGATAAGCCATGCAAGAATAGACAAAATGAAGCCCACGGCAACAAAAGCTCCTGTTCCCTCCAGTCCCCGTCTCATGTTTTCTCGTGCATCCCATACAGTACCCTCCCTCCAGAACTCTCCATTATTTACATTGTCACCATTGCTGGGGCTACTTACATGCAACTCATCTTGCCCCTGAGAAACCGCAACTACTGAACTAGAGTTACGTGGGTTGAACCAAGACGAGATCTCACTGAGCCTCTGCCGTCTTATGCCTGCCACTGCATCTGGGTCTACCCCCCTATTACCATTCTCAAGCCGCAACTGGGTCAACCCGCCTGTAATTATACTTGTGCGCAATTCGTCGTAGTCATTTAGAGAAGCCAGGACCTTTTTGAAATCTGTCATCCTAACATTTTTTGCAACCGTCCCACAAATTTCACAAATTGTGGATCCATGGCTGACGAACCATTTTAGAGCACATGAATAGTGAGCTAGGGAGAGCTCATTTTTGCAAGAACAACCTAGCTCTGTTAAAGAATCCTCCTGGCATGTTGGGCCTGCCTCAATGTCACTGCTGCTGCATACAAAGATCTCCCCATCTGGGCTGACTAGCTCAACAAAGGAGGTGTCTTTAGTTATACATTTTTCACTTGAACTCAAGTTGGAGTTTGAATTTGGATTTGGAGTTGAATTTTGAATTTCAGGTTGTTCTTGCAAAGGGGGAACAATGCCTAGAAAGGCTAAGGCCAACTCGCCTCGTAAATCAGATTCTGTACAGTGACAGACTCGGCACATTGCCTGACCTGCATCACTCTCCGTGCTGGAACTGGACAAGCGTGCAGGGTCTAGATTCTGACTATGAACTGGAGAAGATGAGTTCGTAGTACTTTTGGAATTGTTGGTGTCAGCTTCCTGTTGTGTTCTCTCTTCTTCCTTCGGTCCCATCACCAAATAGAGAATTTATTACTTCCTGAGGCATTAAAGTTCACAATTTAAAAAACCATATTTTAATCTCATAAAAAAATCTACTTCAGGTATATTCGAAATGAGACCAACTTTTCAAATTCAAATATGACATATTCTAAATCCAATAGATTGGAGACACAAACATGCATCTAATTCACTTAAATAGTTGACAAAAAGTCTAAATTAGTGATTGTGAAGCTGGAATTTTTGCACACAAAAAAAACGTTCATTAAGCTTATACTTATCTAGCTGATCTATCCTACAAGGAAAAGGTAAGTTCTAGTAGTTTCAATGTACCTGGATTTAGCAAAATATTTCAAATTGATGTCAAATTCAGCCAAGTTAATAATAAGTGACAAGAACAATTGAGTACTGATACACTAAAGCACAATTGAGTGGTCATGTCAGAAAAACTTCACACCAGTTCAGGGTTATCCCTAAATCCAATACAAGATTGAAACAAAAGACCAAGGTTTAACACCAGCTACATAGCAAATAGCCACGATGAGATCCAAAACCCACCAAAAACACTAAACGATTATTATATCATGCTAAAAGGGAGCCAACCATCCGTGACAGCTATGGATCACCTAAATCTAAAGATTACCAATTGAGTGATTCAATGGCTACACGGGATGGACAAGCAATTACAGTCTCGAATGCACTTTTAACACAAATTAATCGAAAAAAACAATTTCTAACTAACATCGAACGAAATTAAGAGATCTTTGGTTCAATTTCGATGTTTCGATCCACCTATACACAAGTGGCTTCAATATGACAGTGAAAGGAGGCTCAATTTTTAAGCAAACGCACCTTTTTCGAACTCCTTAGAATTTAATTCATGAGAGCCCTATCCAAACGGCGATGCATCGAGAGAGAAAGAGAGATGTCTCGAATTCTCTGATGAAGATGCCACAGTGGAGGATAGGCACTGTGAGCGAAAATGGGGACGAAGCCGCGAAGCGGCGCAGGGCGAAAAAAGAAAAAGGAGACTTCAATAACTTGAACTACGAGTTGTTTCGACAACTTTCATATAATTATTATTTAATTATTGAATAATGTTTCGTTGATATCATATTTGATATTATTATTCGATACCGATTTATTGTGCACATTTAGTTGAATTATTGTACATATTATTTGAGTTATTATGGATGTTATTTCAATATTTCATGTGTATTGAAAAAATTAGTATGCATGTTAACAAAACAATGTGCATAATAACTCAAATAGCATGCATAATTATTTTAGTACAAAAAATAACATGTATAACTATTTCAGTACAAAAAATAACATGCATAATAACTCAAATAATATACATAATAACATCGGTATCGATAGTCGGTATCAATATTAGTATCTATGTATTAGCTCCCTTAATTATTTATAAATTTAATATTTTTACTTGCATAGAAAAATCAAATGTGTTATCATATGACATATACTAGGCGTGCAAACGCGCTCCGCGCATATACAGGAGATATCATTACTGCGCGTCGAGTAGCGGAGGGAGCACAGAGGCGGCAGGAAAAATCAACGAAAAAGGAAATTGGCGTTGTTGCGAATGAGAAACGAAGAAGCGGTGGCACTGTCTTCTTTACTGGAAGACGAAATACAGAGGACACGCGTCAACCATCCGAACAAACACACAGCGAGCGGTAGAAGAAATCGACAGAAAAAGTTCTGCATTGTTGCGAATGGACAGTACAAGTGTACAAGTGTACAACGCATCAACCATATAAAGAAACATGCAGACAGAGGCAGAAGAAATCGCGAAAAAAAACTGTGCCAGAAAAAAAGAACCTGCGCAAAAAAAAACAAAATGGCACTGTTCACGAATGAACAGTGTTTGGTATCGGAGAATGATATATAGTAATAGATATAGGTTTGCGCTTCGCGCGAAGAAAAAAATGTTCGACGACAGCAAAAAAAATCCAATGACGAAAAAAAAGAAATTTTGACGGCAAAGAAAAAAATTTAATAATAATTTTACCATAGCGATTTACTATTACAAATCACTGTGTAGTCTTCAATAGCAGATATCGAAATTTTATATTAATTATATATCTCATAAAATATATGGTAAGATTGATAAATAGTAGGATTTAGATGGACGTGATAATGTGCATTTGGAGAACAGATTTATAGAAATCGAGCAGTGGAGAAAACTGTGGAAACATAAGCCTATCACGATCAAATAATATAGAAAGCTACTGAAAATTTTGGGGCCACTAAAGTTAAATGCAGAGCTGGGTCGGTTTTTGTAGCATTACATACATTGCATGTAGATATTGATTTCAGTTATAGCCTATTAGCCTAATGAACGGACGACTGCGTCAAAAGAAAAGAAAAAAATCGCACGGTCCTGTGGACGCGTGGCAGAGATAGTGTTGTGCTAGACGGGCTGGGCCGGGACCCGGGATGAACAGTTACGGGTCCCACGGGTCCGGTCAACTCACGGACGGCGGGGGTCAATGGGTTTTCACGGGCGGGTTCCGACGGGCGCGTTCGGAAAAATTTCCAGAAAGCCCGCCCTTGACCCGGGACGGGTCCCACGGGTCGGCGGACGGGACCCTCGGAAGCGGGTTTTTGAACCAATTTTTGTTTAAAAAATAAAAAAATTATTTAAAAAAACAGAATTTTTTTTAAATGGAAATTGAGAAAATGAGGTAAAAAACATTTAAAAATTAAAAAAAATGCCAAAATGAGTTAAAAATTTAATTGAAAATCGGGAAAATTAAGTATTAAATATGGAAAAAAATATATATATATATTAATTTTATTAAGAAAAAAATTTAAAGATATAAAAAATGGTTTAAAAACTTGAAAATCGGATTAATTAATTAAAAACTCTTGAGAAACATAAAAAATCACAAGAAAGGAATTAAAATTAGATTAAAATTCGAAAAAATAAATATTAAATCTGGAAAAAAATAATTTAATTTTTAATATGAAGAAAATTTAAAGATATCATAAAATTTTAAAAAGGCATAAAAATAGGAATAAAATATGAAACTATTTGAAAGCATGTAAACTAATAAAAGATGTGAATTGTGATTTGTGAATGAAGAAGTGAAGAGTATATTTCTTTTAAAAATTATGAGTTTAAAAATGTGAATTTTTTAATTAGAAACATATTTCTTTGTATTAGCACACTTATCAAGTTATCATTCTCATCGAATGTCTGCTCAAAGTATTTCCAAAACCATGCGTTAAATCTTGCGTCTCTTGCCTTCTTTCTTTTCCTTGATGTCGATGGTGCCCCTTGTACGTCTACTCGAATTTCTTCGGACGCGGTGCTCGTGCCATCAATGGTTGTGCTAGATCCGGCCGCTCCACTCGAGAAGTTAGGTCTTGGAGAGGGTTGTGAGAAAAAATTGAACTCGTGGAATTGTGGTGTTTGTTGGAAATATGGAGAAGGAAAATTGAGGTTTGTTGGATTTTGTTGATAGTTCGGATTTGGTTGATAATTGGGAATTTGTTGATAAGTAGGAGGGATAGGATTTTGTGGATAAGTAGGAGGGATAGGATTTTGTAGATAAGTAGGAGGGATAGGATTGTGTGGATAGGGATTGCTCGGACCGAAAAAAGCATCGCTCAATCGTCGACCAATATCTTCGGTGTTTTCTTCAAAATTGTTTAGCGGGTTGTTTGATGAAGATGCCATTTTTCTATACAAAAAAAACAATTCCAATTTTAACTATATAACTAATTGAATTTTTTTTTAAAATACATACTCACTAATTAAAAAAACCAAATTTACATAACAATTTCGTAGTTAAATTTTTTTTTTTTAAATTACATATTAACTATAAGCTTTTTTAATCAAGTAAAATAACTAACATGTTTTGTAGTAAACTTTTTTTTAAAGTTACATATTTACTAATTTACAAAACCGAATTTACATATCAAATTTTTTTTATCTAAATAACAAGTTTTGTAGTTAACTTGTTTTTCAAATACAAGTTTAAATAACTAAAAGTGCAAAAAAGAATTTAAAGAACTTATAGTTTAATCAAGTAAAATAAATTCTATTAGTAGTGAACTTTTTTTTGTTACAGATTACATATTAACTCAATATAAAAAAATCGAATTTAAATAACATGTTCTTTTAAAGTAAAATAATTAAATAACTACAAATCGAATTTAACTTTTTTTTAAATTACATATTAACTATATATAAAAAAACGAAACTATTGTCTTATGGGCTTATGACAAGTAACAATTTTTTGGCTTAAGAATTATTGGTTTAAAAAAATTAATAAGTAAATTAGTAAGGAACTAAGCAAATTATTGGCTTAAACAAGTAATAGGCTTAATAATTGGCTTAAACAATTAACAATTGGCTTACGATTTTTGGCTTAATAATTATTGGCTTAAAAAAACTAACAAGTAAAGAAGTAAAGAACTAAAGAATTAACAAGTAATGGCCTTAACGATTATTGGCTTAAAAAATTGTTGGTTTAACAATTATTGGAATAAAATATTGGTATTTATTGGCTTATGGCAAGTAATAAACAAATTATTGGCTTAAGAAAAATAAATAATAAAATTAGAATTGCGTACCTCGTCTTTTTGCAATGCTCCTTGTAGATTGTAAACAAGTGAAGAACTAAAGATGGCTAAAATAACTAATATATGGAAAAATAAATAAATGCTAAATAAGAATAACTAATATAAATAATATTTTTTTTCGATTTTTTGTAGAAATGAACTGAAAAAAAATATGGAAAATAAATAATAAATAATATTATGACTAATGAGAGCTTGAGAGTTTGAGAGTTGAGAGTTTGAGAATTGATAGATTGAGAGTTGAGAGTAAAAAACAAGCCTTGTATGGTATTTATAGAGGTGCAACACGGGGGGGCACACAACTAGCCGTTACACAGAAGCAACGGCTAGTTGCTGCGCGCGGGTCGGGGCGTGCGGACACGGGTCCCGCGGGTCGGGCGGGGTCGGGCGGGTCGACCGTTGGGATTTTGAGAACCGTTGGATCAAAATCCAACGGTCCAAATCGCACCCCTCCAAAAAATTCAAAATTTGTAACTGGCGGGTCTGTGCGGGTCGGGGCGGGCGGACACGGGTCCCGCGGGTCGGGCGAGTCGACCGTTGGGATTTTGAGAACCGTTGGATCAAAATCCAACGGTCCAAATCGCATCCCTCCAAAAAAAATTCAAAATTTGTGGATCTGTGCGGGTCGGGCGGGCGGGCGGGTCCCGTCACGGGTCACGGGTCACGACAGGTGCGACGGGTGCGGGTCGGACGGGTTCTGACGTGGGTCTGACACGGGCGGGTCTAATACGGGTCGAGTTGGGAACCGGGGGAAAAACCCGCCCTTGACCCGTCACGGGTTTGACCCGCGGGTTTCGACCCGTCTGGCAGACGGGCGGGTTTGGGACCCGGCGGACACGGGCGGGTCGTAACGGGCGGGACCCGGCGCGGGTTTAGCACAACACTAGGCAGAGAAAAGAAAGCAGGCATCACAAAGCAGAAGCTGCGCGGAAAAACAAACCATGGCGACACGTGGCCAAAAAATGCTGCGAAAAAAAGAAATGTTATGTTCATTCAGATGTTAGACAATGATATAGTTTAATTTTGCAATAATATTTGGCGGCTTTTATTTTAGAAAAAATAACTTTTGTAAATAAAAAAAAGTGAAGACAATATTCGATGACCTCAAAAATGGTATTGCAATGCGGGTTATTTATTAACTTCTTTTTAAAAAGAAACTGTGCGCCATGTATATTAGTCCTTTGTGTTTCTATTTACTCCTCTGCACTCCACTAGTATTTTTTCTTGTTGTAGAAAATTCACAATTTATAAAAATCTCATCAATGACTTTTAGGCTGTGCTCCAGCGAAATAAAGACGAAGGAAGACAACATAACAAATGATAGGAAAAAAAAGTAAAAAATGATAAAAAAAATGAAAGTTTGAGTTAAAACCATTTATCCTCTCATTCGAGACGTAACAAAAATAACTCATTTAATGAAATAATTTAACATAAGTCAAGTTTCTTTCTTTCTTCGAAAGAGTATTTGGAGCAAGTAACAATAATTTTTCACCTCACTTTTTTTAACCTCTCCTTCTTATTTAGTGTGCTGGAGCACATTTTAGAGTCTGCTCCAGATAGAAAAAAAGGAAGAAAGGAAGAATAAGAAAATGAAAGGAATGGAAGAGAAGGAAAGGAAAGAAAAGGAAAAATGTTACATTTCAAATTGAAGGATAAGAAAATCTATTGTTTGAATTAAAAGATTTAACATCTGAACCTCTTTAATTCCTTCCGTTGACACTCCTGAAGCATGTTACATTTAATTTATTCCGTAAATTCTCCTTTCTTTCTTCCAAAAATTAGATCTGAAGCACAGTCTTAAGGACACTGACATATCTACATAATGAGAATAGGATGTAGTGAACCTTTTTGTTAAAAATATATTGCTTCTTTGTGTATTGTATATATATTAAGACTTAGAATAAGATATTATCCATATGACATAGAGCGCTAAAATTAATCATTCAGATTGTTTCAAAATTTGTGTTGCACGAACCTTGAACTAATCGAATGCTCCATAATTAGCGTCATATGTCATGTACGTCGTATGTTAGTAATGCTCGTATATTCTTTTTTTTTTGAGAAAAAGATGGGGGTCAAGCCTCTCAAATTTCATATATGTGATCACATAAATGTGATATTTTGGATTATAGGAAAAAAATGAGAGGAAATACACGAAACAAGAAAAAACACGAACAAAAAAATACGAAATAAAAAGAAACTAAGAATGAATTACAAAGCACCACACAAATAAAGCCTAGGTTTTGAGAAGATAAGGAGATTCTTCTCAATCGCTACCGGACTCCCAAGACCTAAACCGCTCCTCGCGACCTACCACCGTCCATTGCGGCCTTTCATCATCATATTTCTTGGGTACACCTCACTTGTTGTTTGTGGGCGAATACCGGCACCTCACGGATCTCCGACGCTTGTTGCCAAACAATCATGTTTGGTTATGCTTGTAGAGGCTCGCACCTCCTAATGACCCTGTTGGATGTAAGGAGTCGCTGCCCGTCCAACTACATCTACATTGGGTGCTGCAGGTCGCGGATCTCTTTCGGTTAGGGTTAGGATTCCGATTATCTTCTCACAGCCGCCTCCTCAATTTGGAGCTCGGTACCGCCTCTGTTGAGGAGAAATCTATCAGGTGGTGCTGAAGGGGAAGAGGAAATGGAGGAAAAGATGAGTGGAGTGTGAGGCCGAGTCGGGAAGAAGAGGTAGCTACTGGAAGGAACCGACGGTTTGGTTTTCCTCATCTTTTCCTTCATGACAGAGGGCTTTGAGCAAAAAAGAGGCTAGATCGGAGTGAGAAGCGACCACTATAAGAACTCGTTGTGCAGTTCCCTCTTCTCTATCTTCTCCGACGACTAGTTACTCTCGATTTTGGTGGTAGAAGAAAAAAGACGGAGAGAAGCTGGAGGAAAAGGGGGGAAGAGGAAGAAGGTAGAAGGGGGAGGCGGGAGGAGGTCAGCGAATTATTCTAGTGACCGACGACGCGACCTCCCCACCTAAGATTAGGTTTTGGAAAACGCCTTTTTTTCCTCTTTTTCGCTTTTGTGTGCCAATCTAGGTGAAGATCTTGTCTACGAGATACCAAAACAGTAAAACTAAATGAAATTAGCAAGATGAGAGCTTGGAAACGAGGGAGGGAGAGAGAGAGAGGCGTATAACTTTGAAGATGTTAGATGAATGCTCGTATATTCATTGATATTGTTATATGTTCACGTAAAGCAACAAATACTGTTATATGAATCATAACCTAGTTTCATTCAAAAAACTTTATTAAGATCTTTTGTGATTGTTGGTGGTACGCAAGGTCATCGGCTGTCCATTTGTAGTAAGAGTGTGATTCGAAGTTGTATTGTTACATTGTTGTATAGTAAGCGGTTCAATGTTGAAATTATATTTGATCAAGATTTATTTATTCAGCTCGCAAAAATGAGACGAGAATTGTAGAAACTAAAATAGACAATAAAATGCCATAAACTATTATAAAGGCATATTTCGAGTCATAATACTTATGATGCTTTCGAGATTAATAAAAATACGAGGGGTCACCCTAGAAATATCGAATTGAGATTTTATATTTTTTTTAAATCTGAATTGTTAATTTATAATGAAGAAATTAAATAAATAACAAAAAGTTCTTCTGAATTTTAACTGTATCTATCCGTCCGTCAATTTTTAATCGAATGATATATAATAAATAATGTGATATATAATAAATGTTGGTGTAACTTAAATTTCCGGTGTGGCAAGAATCTAAGCAACAACTTTTACAAAAGCATATTATATATATATACTATACAGTACAAAGGCCCGTAGCGGGTATCCTCCCCGAGTTCAATGTTTCATTCCCTTTGTCTTTTCCGCCCGCCGGAAGCTTCTTCCTCTATTTCAATCGGTGAACCTTCGCGTGCTATTAGTAAACCTAGCCGGTGTTTTGGGTTGTCCCCACGATCGCTGATACGACCTATCTATAAGATGGTCTGTAGGTGATTTTAGGTGGAATTAGGTGGAGGACAGTTAAACAAAGAGTCTAATTGTCCATTTTATCTAGAATTGCTTGGTGCCTTTTTCTCTTAGCAATATGTAGCTTTGTCTTCTTTCACCTGATGCCCTCTATGTTATGTTTCAGTGTTGTCGGTTGACTGTCCTACCGATCATAGGAAGTTATTAGGACATGGGTTACATGTTGAGAACGTGCAGTAACCGCCATCAGAAGTGAATTCGTCAGGTGGCTATTTTTGGGTACTAGGTGGCTAAATCAGGAAGTCCCTCTCTTCGGATACGGAAGCCAATTCAGGTAGTATCGGTAGTTGTTTTTGGACTTTCGGGTGGTCCGTGCTTTCATTATGGGCCTCAATGTTGGGCTATTGGCAAAATGACATATCCGACAAATTTTGCACGAGTTTGGGCAGCTTTTGACGGGTTTTGCATGGATTTGGGACGGGTTGACGAGTCAGGTCTATCCGGACTAGTCCAATTTCAGGTCGATTTTAATACGAGTTTTTTCCAAAAAAAATTGTCGCAACCCCTATTTTTTTTGGACGAGTCCGCACGGGTTTGCCCTCGAGTCGGGTTGGGTCAGGTCGCGGCCACAAATTTCCCGTCTTTGGTCCAATTTCGGGCTGGATTTAACACGAGATTTTTCCAAAAATTTTGGCCACAATTCGTCTTTGACCCCCCATTTTTTTTGGACGGATCCGCACAGATTTATCATCATATCGAGGCGCTGCCACGAATTTCCCGGACTGGTTCGTCAAATCCCTACTATACGAGGGCCAAGGGGTTAATTTGTCACGCGAGTCCGCGACGAAACTGCTCTATAGAAATAATAAAAAATAAAATAAGGATAATGTTTCGTAAATACCACATTTGATACCAACTATTGATACCGATTTTATTATGCACATTTAGTTGAGTTATAATGCAAATTATTTGAGTTATTATGCATGCTATACCATAACTATTTCAGTACAAAAAATAACATGTATAACTATTTCATTACAAAAAATAACATGCATAATAATTCAAATAATGTGCACGATAACTCAACTAAAGGTGCATAATAAAATCGACAACATGTATAACTATTTCATTACGAAAAATAACATGCATAATAATTCAAATAATGTGCACGATAACTCAACTAAAGATGCATAATAAAATCGACAACATGTATAACTATTTCATTACGAAAAATAACATGCATAATAACTCAAATAATGTGCACGATAACTCAAGTAAAGATGTATTGATATCAAATATGGAATCAGCTTTCATAAAAAAATAAACAATTGTTTACAGTTTACCCTCCAGGCCTCCATCACTCCATGGCTCCATTACTGTACCTTTGCCACGTCATTAATCTGTGTGACATTCTTTCTACGCACTATTCATCGTTCGATCTACATCGCCGAAAATAATCATGTCCGTCCACCACTATCCCTTCTCATTTCGTTCCCAAAACAAAACCAGAACTTAAAAAAAAGAAAAAATAAAAGAGAAAGAGAAACCTTACTGCTTTATGTATTCTCCCCCTCCCATCCAAACCAAGGCCTCTCCTTTTTAAACCGGATTCAATTTTTTTGGTTGCTTTTGAAAGAGTTTCTATCCATCCATGGCGACTGAGAATGAAGAACCCGCTCGTTCCTCTTTACCTCCTTACCCTGAGGTACAGTACAACTTCGTCACTGTTCTTTCTTTTTCCATTTCTTTTCTCATTTTTTTTTCTATTTTTTTTTCTTTTTTAGATGATCTTGACGGCCCTAAAAACACTGAACGAGAAAAATGGCTCAAATAAATCAGCAATTTCAAAATTCATCGAATCAAAGTATGGTGAGCTCCCCGAGTCACACACTTCTCTCCTGACAGCACACCTAGCGCGAATGAAGGAAGGCGGTGAATTAATCTTTCTGAAAAACAACTATCTCATAGCTGGACCTGGTTCACCACCTAAGCGAGGTCGCGGTCGTCCTCCGAAACCCAAGGACCCACTTGCCCCGGCAACAAACACACCTTCATCTCCCAAGCCTCGTGGCAGACCACCAAAGCCAAAGGATGTAGTTGCGGAGGCTGTGGCGAAGGCAAGCAGCGGCATGCCGAAAGCACGAGGGAGACGACCTCGTCCCCAAAATGACGCACCAACTGAAGGAGGCAACGCACCAACCGAAGGAGGCGACGCTGATGCTGCTCCTGTTGCAAAGAAGGGAAGGGGTCGACCGCCTAAGGTAAAGCGCATTGAACCACAACAAGCATAAGCTCAAGTCTAATTTGGGGTATGTTTGTGTAATGTGTGGTTGTTTAGGCTTATTTGGTGTAGCTTTTTTTTTCTTTTTTCATTTTTCTTGTTAATTTGTGCAAGTTTGTTCCTGTTATTAGTGTGCTTGTGCTGTTGTGTAAGCTAATTTGGAGAAGTGAAATGAATGTGAACCGTTTGGTGGATGATGTTTAGTTATTTTTATTGATTTACTGTTCACGACTTGGAATTAATCATGTTCGTTGTTAGTGTAGCTTGACTCTGTTTTCTTCTTTGAATTATGTTTGGTTCTCTCATGCTCTAATTATTGCTGTCTGGCATGGCTGGTTTCAAGACTATGTAGTTGAATTCTTTACAGCAGATAGGTTCTGCTCTGTTCTTTATCTTAATTGTAATTTTTTTTATTATTCATGGTCCCTAAGTTTACAACACAAATTTAAATAAAAATAACCATGAAAAAAGCACAGCACACGAAGGACCTGCATTATAAAATATTCGGCATCTTAATGCTACTTGTTAGACTGTAGCACTGTAGCAGTGGTGCAGGAATAAATAGTAAACTATAGTAATATTTTTATAAAAAGATTTGAAAAAGATTAAATGGATATAATAAAGCTATTTGTTTGTCTCTTTGCTGATCGTCGCTTCCCCATTACGTTGCCCGTGAAATTGTTAGTATTACTTAAAATTGACGGTGTCTGGACCACTTTGTTCGGAAAATTTTCATAGAGGGCCAAGCAGCAAAAAATTTTAACAGATAGGGCCAGAGGTATCTTAATAATTGCACAGAGGGCCAAGGGCGCGATTAATAGTCGCGCCCCTAAGGAATTTTCGATTTTTTCCTGAAATCAAGGCATTTTGCATGTGCTTTTGCAGTTGTGGGCCCGAACACTTAGGGGCGCGACTATTAATCACGCTCTTATGATTCTGAATTTTTTTTTAAGTACTAATATATAATTTTTTATTATTTGTTAATATATCCATAAAAGTAGTATATTCATATAATATTTATTATTAAAGTAAATTAATGATAATTTCAATATACAATAAATTTTTAATATATGTATAGTTGTAATATAATACTATTAATTTGTCTTGTTAATTTTTTTGGGTTAAGTTATAATTATTTATACCCTTTAATATAATAATTAGGTAGTACTAATATATTACTTTTGGGTATTTGTTAATATATGTATATTAATATATATATATATATATATATATACTACAATTATTATTAAGCAAATTAATAGTCACACCCCTATGTTTTGCTGATAATTTTTTTGGTTAAGTTATTATTCATACATTATTTATTATTAAGCAAATTAATATATGTATAGTTATAATATCATACTATTAAATATTGCATATGTTATTTATACACAATATGTTACAAGAAATAATAAATTGATGATATATTGAAGATATAACAAAATTAAAGTATATTCTCAAACCACCTTAAGATATAATAACATAAATTAAAGTTCATAAAATCCTCAAACACAAAATATTTTGCAATAATCTCCAAGATAAATATACATATCCAAGTCTCCTAAATAAACATACATATCCAAATGTTTGAGATACACGTATAAACTAATTAATAATGCATGAAACAAAATTACATAATCTTAAACTAAATAAAAGAACAAGCTTCATCTTCTCCTTGCTAATTACCTGCGATAACGAACTCTCAAGCATTACAAAATTGAAACCAATGTTGTTTTGTGAAATAAATAATACTAGTATTACCTTCGTCGTTTGGGGGTGTTGTGCAGGTGTGCCTGCTGTGTCCTGTTTGTTTGCATCGCCCACAAGTGTATGCTTGTCGATGTGTATTCTCTTCATCCATTTCATTTCTAATCCTTATATGTTGACGTCTCCCCTTCTTAACAGCATACCTTGTCGGGTCCGGCACTAGCTTTGGTCGTGGAATTTCAGGCCATGTGTCAGAATTGCCGAATGGCTCAAATTCTGGCGTCCATGTTGCCATCAACTCTTGAACGCGATAAACAGGAGATACGCACACATTGCTACTTATGCCCCCTTGAGCACAACATGCTACGATATGAGAACAAGGGATACCTGTTAGTTGCGGTTTTTGACAAGTGCATGTACCCCCGGGCACTTCTAAACGCACTGTATGTATTCTATTCCCTTTGATCTTGTTCCCAACGAATCTTTGACCTGTTTGAACCTCATATTTTCGCTCGTTCCGGTACGCTCGCAACGTATGTGTATTTCCCTGATATCTCTAAAGCATGTGTTGAACTTGAAATCCCCATCCATCGGTACAGCTCCGTCTCCAGTTCACCGAGTGTTATGTCGTCATTCACTGTAAAACTACCGGTAGCTTTTTTCGAGTAATGCACACCATGAGGACCGTTCTGGATGGATCCTCCAGTGTAGAAACTAATAATAAACATTTTATATGTAAGATTTTGGGAGGAGAAGTGTGAAAATTTGATTTAGGGTTTGTGGAGAGGAAAGGGGCTGTTGGGAGAAGAAGAGATAAGATTGAAATAATGGTTGGAGAGAGAAGAAAAGAAAGGTGATGCTGTATATATTTTGTTCATTTAGGGGACATGTGGACCCCTCATCTGAAAAAAATCGTGCAAGATTCAGACTTATCTGCAAAAAAGGCATCTTCTTAGGGGCGCAACTAAATAATTGCGCCCCTATGTTAATTCAGAAAAAATGGTGAAAAATGCATCTTCTTACTAGGTTGTAATCTTTCTAATATATTTAAATAATAATAATAATAATAATAATAATAATAAGTATATAATAATATTAATATTTATAGTATTATATTACAAATATTAAAATTACAAATTTATTTTATGTTTAAATTATTATTAATTTGCTTAATAATAATTGTAGTTTATATATATATATATATATATATATATATATATATATATATTAATATACATATATTAACAAGAGCATGGCTAAAATAATATGCATAGTACACCACATTTTGTACTATGCATATAGATATAGGTCATTAAATTGAGATTTAAGTTGCTCAATAAATTCTTCATATGAAAATATTGTAGGAAATAAAATTTCGTGATTTTTAGAGCTTTCTAGCTATTTTTAAAATATTTTTTAAAAACAGTCCAGATTTAATACTACAAAAGTGTCATTTCTGGACTGTTTTTAAAAAATATTTAAAAAATAGCAAGAAAGCTCTAAAAATCACGAAATTTTATTTCCTACAAGATTTTGATATGAAGAATTTATTGAGCAACTTAAATATCAATTTAATGACCAAATTAAATACAAATGGGCGCATAGTACGTTATGTGGTGTACTATGCATATTATTTTAGCCATGCTCTATTAACAAATACCCAAAAGTAATATATTAGTACTACCTAATTATTATATTAAAGGGTATAAATAATTATAACTTAACCCAAAAAAATTAACAAGACAAATTAATAGTATTATATTATAACTATACATATATTAAAAATTTATTGTATATTGAAATTATCATTAATTTGCTTTAATAATAAATATTATATGAATATACTACTTTTATTGATATATTAACAAATAATAAAAAATTATATATTAGTACTTAAAAAAAAATTCAGAATCATAGGGGCGTGATTAATAATCGCGCCCCTAAGTGCCCGGGCCCACAACTGCAAAAGCACATGCAGAATGCCTTGATTTCAGGAAAAAATCGAAAATTCCTTAGGGGCGCGCCTATTAATCACGCCCTTGGCCCTCTATGCAATTATTAGGGTGGCTCTGGCCCTATCTGTTGAAATTTTTTGCTGCTTGGCCCTCTATGAAAATTTTCCCTTTGTTCTTGTCAATGAATCAAGATATTTATTTTTATTTGCGTTCTCTAGTGGTTATGGAGTAATGTCATGGAATACCATTAAATTTGTTATTTGTGAAAATATGCCCTCTGGATTTTCAATTTAAATTTTCGGGTATAAATTTATTATTTAATGCTCTAATTAAGTGTAAAATGATTAAAATATCTTCCAAGTGTATTAATACAACAAAACATTTATGTTAATAAATTTTTATCTTTGAAGAATTTGTAATGTTTATAAAATAAATGATGATAATTAAATATTTGTAATTTATGTCGCGTTTGTCATTTGTTGTTATTTTGGTGTGATTTATTGTTGTTTTGGTATGAGTCATATTATTTGAATGAACATATATTTTATATTTTATACATTGTATATTTTGTATTTGAAAGTTATTTTATTTAAATTAAATATTAAATATTATAAAGCATATGATTCATAAATGCATTAAGTCGCACGAAATAAATTGAATCTTCAAAGAAAGAGAAATTTTTTCAAAATGCCACTACAAAACTTGGCAATTGTCAAAATGCCACTAAAAATACCATATTTGTCAAAATGCCATTAAAATGCATTATCTATTTTAATTATGTCATTATCCTATTTTCAATTAAATTTTCAGTTTTTGACTCTTGTTTATACCCATTTTACCCTTGTCTCTCTAGACAGAACCGAATACACACGGTACCAGAGAGAGGAAATAGCATGCTGATAGCATGAGCAAGCAAGTTTTCATGAAATTTTTTCAATAGAAAAGTAATCTAACATCTCTCTTAAAGGAGGAAAAGAAAAACAGAAAGTGTGTTTTACTGGTACTATTCAATGCTTTATTGGTGTTATTCAATGCCTTATCTTCGCGCCTTTCTATCTTTTCTTCTACACTCAAAACAACCAGAACCTGGCATGTCATAAGCATAAGCAATTTTCTTGTTCTTGCGGTATCCTTGGAGCCTATGAGGTGAAACTCTCAAGTCTTCAACAAATATCTCACACAGTTTTTCATTTTCCTCCCTCAATTCTGCTTCAGTAGCATCTTAAGCATGTTATTTTCTGATCGATAACTTGTTGGTGCTGGTATCGCCCCCAAATAAATGGGATTCCCAACCTCGATGCCGATACCACAGCCTACACCCACGCCAGTGAAGATCTGCGCGACCTTCAAGCTAAACGGGTTCTCAAATTGAAATCCTTGATTCTGCTTCAGACTCCATGGCGGCGTCCCCATTAGAGAGGCAAGGGAGCAGGAAACATAAAGTAGTCGATGTGAACCGTGAAAAAGTCGAGGTGAGGCGATTTCAGCGCTAGCGAGGTGAGCTCAGACGACTTCCTCGAGACTTCCTCTCTCTCAGTGATCTTTCCTCTCTCAGGCGACCACACTTGGCATACATACCATTGCACAAATAGAGGTATAATGGGTACCTGTGTCGGTAAGCAAACGCATGTACCTGTCAAGCCAGACTTTGACTTGAACAGAAGGAAATGGGTACTTGTGTCGATTTCTGCCAAGTTGCGTGTATCGGTTCGATTCCGTGTGTACTCTTCTGCATAAATCGACAGGGACAGGGGTAAGATGGGTATAAACAAGAATAAAAAACTGAAAATTTAATTGAAAATGAGATAATGACATAATTAAAATAGGTAATGTATTTTAATGGCATTTTGACAAATATGGTATTCGTAGTGGCATTTTGACAATTGCCAAGTTTTGTAGTGGCATTTTGAAAAATTTCCCTTAAAGAAAGGAATTTTTTTGTAAGAAAAAAAAATAGAAATAGCAAACTTGTTATGTATTATGTGTTATGTATATCGCGTTAATTATCTATTATTTAAAAATATCATGAATTTTAAACGAATTAAAACTTCATAAAGCATAAACAATTTGACATTATACACAAATATGCAGTGACATTACAGTTATTTGTATTTAAAGTTGAGCATTAGATTGGAAATTACCATCTAAGAGTCGTTGATTTTATTGCTCGCGAAGGTGTTGTCAAAATTCGAGAAGCAAATTATTACAACCAAAAAATTGAGGGTCTTCAAAGCACTACTCAAATAATTAGGGTCCAACTAAAAGTTCATCAATCTTCGTCCTCCACTTCGGCCTCTCTAACTAACTTTTTAAAAAGAAAAAGTCAAACAATCAAACACTTTCTAAAAATGAAAAGTTAAACAATCAAACGTGAATAAAAATGAAAAGTTGGATCGCGCATTCTTCTGAACGTTTCTGCCCTACACTATCATGAATGTTTTACAAATAATGCATAGAGTGCAAACTAAATAAAACATGTGTTCAGACTAAATAAAACAGATGTTTAGACTAGCTGTTTCGAGTCTGTTTTGCACTGTTTCAAGTATGCTTTGCACATAATGCAGGCTAAACAACACATGTGTTCAGACTAAATAAAACATGTTCTTATACTAGCTGTTTCGAGTATGTTTTGCATTGTTTCAAGTCTGCTTTGCATACAATGCAGGAGGTGCAAATTAAACAAAATATGTGTTTAGACTAAATAAAACATGCGTTCAGACTAAATAAAAAAGGTGTTCAGACTAGCTGTTTTGAGTCTGTTTTGCACTATTTCAAGTCTGCTTTGCACAAAATGCATGCGGTGCAAACTAACAAAACAAGTGTTCATACTAGCTGTTTCGAGTTTATTTTGCACTGTTTCAAGTCTGCTTTGCAACAAAAATCGTCTAAATGCAGATCATCAATTGGAGGTTTACAACAGAAATTGTCTACCTCAAGTATTGAAATTGTCTAACTCAGACGATTAGACAGAGAAATCAGAGAATAATAATGGGAGCTTACCAAAATAGCAGAAATGGAACTTTGAGTTGAGCGGATGAAGACCAAACTTGAGCTTGGAGGCGGGCGTCAGATGATGGTGGTGGAGACGAGCGATGGGGAGGGGTCAGACGAGGGTGGCGAAGGCGGAAACCCTTCCGTCTCCCCTCCTGTCAAGTGGGGAGGGCTAGGGTTACGCTGGTTTTGGTTTGGGTCGAGTAGACTCGATCTGTTGAATCGATCGACCTACTAGTTGTTTGATTTTTGCCCAAATAAAAAAAACAAAATTCTCACAGGGATATTATTGATATTTAGAAAGTTCAGAAATTTTAAATTGAATTAAAAAAGAAATAATGACATAATTAAAATATGTGTTGGATTTTAATGGTATTTTGACAAATATAGAATTCGTAATCGCATTTTGACAATTGCACAATTTTATAATGACATTTTTAAAATTTTCCCTAGAAATAACATGCATAATAATACAATTAACATGCACAATTCAAATTAATTAAGTTCTTATGCACATTATTTGAACTGTTATGCATGTTATTAGATGCATAATAACAAAAACAACATGCATAATAATCAATACAACATGCATAATAAATAAATAATTTTTGAACTCAACTGTACGCATACAGTGCATATCGATGCGCAGATTGACGAAACATTTTCCTATATTAATAGAAAGAAGTGTCTCTGAGACTCTGGATCTATATTTCTCATGTGATGGAATCAATCTTATTGGGCCGTACTCTTGTTGGAAGGATTTAGTCGTATCAAGAATTCAAAATTCATCTCGAGTCTTCACGACGAATCCGAATCCTCTACACCCCTTTTTTTCAACGTTCTCTGCACCCCTTTTTTTTCAACCGTTCGATCGGATCTAACGAACATAAATTAGATCGCTACAGAAAATAAGAGAAGAGGAAATTTGATGTCGTAGCTTCCAAAGTCTTCCATCGTTCCGCCATTAGAGAGAGATCGAGCTGGATTTCGTTCGAGTCGGAGCGAACAGAAGAGCAAACCCAGCTTCCTTGTTCGATTCGTTGAGCGCATAGTCATCTCAGAGCGACGCAGAGTTCAAGCACTGAACCAAACCCTAGCTTCTCGCGATTCGACAGCGATCACTGTCACCTCAAACAGGAAGCTTGAATTCATCGAAGAAGTGGAGGCGAAGTCTAGTCCTGCCCATCTAAGGATATATACTGCCTATTGCTCAAACTGTCCGCCCTCTCAATGCCAGTTTCCTTTGCTCGCTCACACTACTGGTAACTGTATTGGCCACCTTGATGCTGGCAAGAAGACTGAGCACACACCATACTGGCACAAGCTTCTCCAGCAAGATTAGATCTTTCAAACTAAACTAGGGTGATAAGCATGAATTTGAGAAAAGTCGCAGGGAATTACCGGGTCTTCTTCTTATGAGGAACCAGGTAAGCATGTTGGATTGGGCTTGCTTACTCCATTCGCTAAAGTAGCTCTTGGGCAGACAAACCCCTTAGCCCGGTAGTGTCTATCAGCAGCTTGAGTGGTTCTGAGCTCAAATCCAAGTACCAATTTGTACAGGTGATAATTATTGTTCTTCTTAGTCACCAGTGATGTAAATGAAGTCTGCAGGGTTGCCATTTACTTCACCAAACTGCACGGTACTCGAATATAAAATTTCCCTTTTTTTATACCAATGTCATATGACAGCAGAATTAACAATGAAATTAGGAAAGTATATACATATGAAATTAGTAAAATAACTGCATTATATCTTCTTAATCCAATGATCTCTTTCATTTTTTTTATATTTCCTTCTATTTAGCTATTTCACTAAAAATCCAGCATGCTGATAGGATACACCAAAATTATTGTGCAGTTTGGTGAAGTTAATGGCACTGAATACCGCGGGGTACACTGCATTTTTATACTAGCAAAACATCGACCCTACTACTACGATCGCGACAACTTCTGGAAAGATATTTTACAGCCATGGTTTCCTGAATGGATATCTAGTCCTGCCCATCATCTATCTAAGTACAGAGGTATTTACCAGCAGTGGAATGAAAGCAATGGGAATAAGCTCATGAGAAGGTTGTGCAATCATATAAAATTTTGGTGTAATTGCAACTTGATATGCATTGAATTCTAATTAAACTTGACAATATTTGGGTGTAATTTTATTTCAGTTATGTATTTTTTTTTAATTCATATCCGAATCATGGATTCATATGTTGTGTAAAGGATTAGTTTCTTTTGCAAAATTGTTGATATTCAGGAACCAGGTGCCTCAAAAAATTGCAAGAGTAACTTAGAGATAAAATTAAACTGAACCAGGTTCACATTCAAAAGGTACCAGCCAACATGAAAAAACTGCATATCGACTAAAGATGTGTTATACTCCAGTAAACTCCATACCGACAAAAAATGCTGCCAACTTTGCATCAATACAAAAAAAAAATAGAAATATATTTTTTCATGAATGTCTGCGCTATACTCCAGTAACCTCCAGTAATATAAAACAACACATCATGCTTCTAATCTTGAGTAATCTCCAAATTACTATCACAAAAAAAATAATTAGACATTTCAGAAGTTTCATATTATGTTGAAATATGTAGACATTATTTAGAATAGTGCACTTACTACAGATCTTCAAGGTTACCATAGCATCCGAAATTTTCCTCTGATGTATCTTGCGATAAATTAGTGCTCGATCTATATTTAAGAAAAAAAAATATTAGCTAAGAGATCTTATAAAACAAATTTAAATTTTGTTAAAATAATTTACCTTAATGAATCTTGACTATTTGAGATAATTTGTCTTTTGCCTTTCTTGGTTCTTGCCAATTTCTCAACCCAAGGAGCATTCCGTTTTGAACGATTATCGCCACCATTCTTCTTCTTTAGATGAAGTGAGTGTTCGGGAGTTGGATTGTGTCACACCCCAGAAATAATGACAAGCTTAAGGGTGTTAATCCCGCCACGTGTACTTAATTTCCAAGTACACGAAAGGCTTAGTTGACCACTTGAAATATAAATAAGAATAGTTTATTATACTTTATTTAAGGAAAAGCACACACATTTCACACACAATACGTGAACATCCAACAAATACATATATTATATAATTCAACGTCTGAACACAAAGTTTACAGCGGAAGCTAAACAAAAATAAAATACATACATAGGAGGACGATCCCATCAAAGGATGTGGGATCGACCCTAACTAACCTACTACAAACTAATCCTAACAAAAGAATAACCAGGAAACAACTAAAGTGATCTTCAAAACGGAAGACGCCGAACTCCATCCTAACGCTCTCCTCTGGACATCAAAAGAGACTCCTGCTCTTTACCTGGACCCCACAACCAACCGTGGAACGTGAGTAAATTATAAAAATTTACTCAGTGTGGATTAAGGTCCAGCCTTTGAGATTATATCCGATTCAAGGTTGGACCAATCACTTTTACTGAGATTAACTTAACATTCAATGCTACACCTAAAT
This sequence comes from Eleocharis quinqueflora, assembly GCA_964058865.1. NCBI lineage: Eukaryota > Viridiplantae > Streptophyta > Magnoliopsida > Poales > Cyperaceae > Eleocharis > Eleocharis quinqueflora. Next base: position 153,397 of record CAXKVX010005099.1, read on the forward strand.
GTGCATTTGTAAACCATTTCCAAGTTAAATAAATATTTAAAATCTATCCAAAAGACGATATGAGGAAGAAACCCAAAAATATCATGAGGAATAATAATATATATAGATAGTAAGAATAATATCAAGGCTCCCAGACAAGAAAGGATTTGTCAAATTAGAAAATCCAAGGTGTAGGACTTCAGGATTCGCCCCCTTAGACGGGTCGCAACCACAAGCCTAAGGGTATTGTTAGGCGGGTCCCAAATCAACCACAAGCCCAACGTAATCGTTGGACGGGTCTCAAATCAACCACAACCTAACTAAAATCTGAGTTTCCAGAACGAAACGCCCTGGTAAATGCAGAGCGGCTATAAAAGCACACACTCGATCAAAAAGCGAACCGAGATGCCTACCCTCACAAAAGATAAGAAAATAAATTAAACTCTCGGTCTCAGCCGTCATACGGAAATAAGGAACCGACTACCCGTTTGAGTAACAATAATAAAAGGGAACTCCCTGTACCAACCAGGGGCCAAAGGGGAGCCCCAGACTTCCTCTGTACCAACCAGGGGCCAAAGGAGGAAGTCCTTCGAATATTAGGAGATCCCGAAACATCGGCTAATAGAAATATAAAGAACGGAATAGCTCCAATACGTCACATATGACACGCATACTCTAAACTGAGAAACCGAACCTTAATCACTCAAAGGAAGATATTATAATATTTATACTAGTAAGGATCTTGAAAATTAAACACTCGAACTGGCACTACGAGCCACCAAGTGATGGTCATCGATGGTGAGCAGTGGTCGAATGTCCTTAGGGACATCCCGAGAAATGGACCCCACGGGCGAAACCGTTTACCGTACGTAATCCATCCTCACGATGCCCCCAGACTACATCCGTCCTAGCTAGACTCACCAGCCCGACTCTCATCACTCCCAACGAAAATATATAAATAATATTTGATACACATCTACCTATAAGTAGTCTAATAGCCTATACGATCCATATAACAGATCTCACGTGCAATATGAATACAGGTGACATGCAATGCAGGTTGGTCAAAATAATTGGTTCAGTTACCAGTATGAATTCATGACAGTTCAAGATCTACGGGCCTGATTATAAGTTGTTGGTAATTTGGTACTGCAGTTCAATTTAGGTAAGACTGGTAGGTCCTAAAGAAGAGAGAAAGGAATATAATCCCCAGGAATCCACACCTGGAAAGAAGCGCTAGCTACTCTATCGAAGGATCTGTTGCGTCCACGCTGACCTCAGCGTCGTATGCAGCTGCGTCAGTCTCGTCCCCTGTGTGCGGGTCCGAGTCGACTAGGTCTCCTATTTATTTATTTCGAGTTTGTTTAATTAGTCGAGGGACTTGTAACATATTAAGTGAAATCAAATGACAAGGTAACGGCGTTTGAGACGTCCTTGATGCTCCTAATTTATTTTATTCAATATTATCACTTAGTCAAGTCTTGCGTGCAGTGTTCCCGGCTGCACAGTGAGTGTGGGTACAATCACTTGTTTCTGTCCTTTTAATTTAAATGTGGTTCTGAGTGTGTTACTATTCTCATTATTCAATGTGACGTCCGGACGATAAGGCAAAGAATGTAAATAACACATCACGATGAAAACATGTTATAAAATCAACTACTTTTAGTTGGACTTTATTATTTAACTAATCAAAAGAAGAAACAAAAATAGTTAATTATATACTAACGAATATGTGTAATTATATTAGTTATGCGTTTATAGAGGAATTGATCAATATATAATATTATTTATATAATTATACTTAGTTCAATATGGTTGGTGGTGATTCGAGTGTACTTAATTAAATATATATTTATATATATAGAAGTTCATATATAAGTATATGTAAAATATATAATCATATCTATAAACTTATATACATGCTCGTATATATGTAATTTATTATTTGGTTATTTTGTATATATATTTATGTGTATATATATATCTATATCTATATATATATTTATATCTATACATTACACTTAGTAACACTTATAATTACTTAAATTATATTGTTTAGTATTATGTCAAGTTTAGTTACTTAATTTATTCGTTACGCATTATTAATAAATCAAGTGTCATCATGTCAAATACGACGTCGTGCCAAACTACTATCCTACTATGTAACTGAGCCGTATATTATACGTTATATTGTTTATTGTGATAAATATAGTATAGAAAATATATAGAAACACAAGTTGGTTATTTTTAATTTATGTTTGGTTTGTGTTAATCCTGAGTGGGATCGGAAGCCCGAGACTCATACGTCATCGCCGTAGCTCTCGCTGCACGGGCTTATAATCGTCATTTCCCTATTTATACCTTTCTCGGTCATTTTTCTTATTCGGGTCTTAGTTACTAAATATTATGGGCTAAACCTACTAGTTGTGTAATATCTGTATAATACCAACTCAGCCCAACTAGGGTCAAGGCCCACAATACCTAGAACTAAAATTTGTTCATTTACAATCTATTGAAATTGCTGTGTAGTAACTTGATGGGCCAAGTGGGCTCAGCAGGCCCAAATTATTATTCAAATTAATTTTCTAAAAGGGGTCCAGCATGGTCAAGGTCCATCAGGCCTTTAGCCCATTTATTATTTAAAACCTGAAGGGGGCCCGTAAATCATAACAATATAAGTCCAGCAGGGTCAATAAAGCCCAAATCCGCTTAGGGGCCCAGGCCTCAATTCTGGGCCCAATATTCTGGGTCGAGCGCTAATACAACCCAGCAAACCTAGCAATAAAAATCGATTACCAGTTCTGGTACGAGCTGTACCATTATGGGTACAGAGGCCAGTTCACAAGCACGACAGTGGCTCGATGGCCACCGTCATCAGAGTGCTCTAACCACAACCCAAGACACCCGACAACAATACATAACAGCATAGCAAAACAAGAGTACAAGAAATCACAACAGCAAACAGAAAATCGAATCAACAACAAGGCAGCCAATATAATCGTTTTAGGGTTTTTACCAGTAACAGGGGCAGACAGAGGAATATAGAGCCTGTCGTGCGTTGCTACACCCTACGTCTCCTCCCGGCCTCCCTTCCTCTTCCTTGGTTTCCTCGATTTTTAGCCTCACTGTCTTTCTATTTTGTGAAACGAAGGCTACAGGCTCAACACATGAGCAAATCGTCCAAACAGACAGGGAGGAACGAGGTTGCCCCATTTTATAGGGGGAGCGGGGGCCAGGGAGGTCGTGGGTATGCCAAGGGTAAGTCTAGGTGTCATGATTGTTTCTAGCCATCAGGGGTGAACGGTCGGGTGTACTAAGTCAAAGAAGGACGATAGAAAGGATGGCTACGAGAGAGAGAGTTCACTGTGTGAGTTGAGAGGTCGGGGATGGGAAAGCGTGAGGTGACAGAGAGAGGAAATCGAGGGAGCGATTTCTAGGGAGAGAAGCAGACCGCGACGTGTTGTCTCGAGGAGAAAGTCAGAAAGGAGGCGAAACAGAAGCTAGTGAGAGCAGAGAGAAAGAAAGGGGAGAAATCGGCATCAAGTGCGGAGAACAACAAGGACGGGTGGCATTAATTGCCGGAGAGAGGAGACGAGACAGAAAGGAGAGAGTTCGAGAGAGAGAGCGAGAGACATAAGGAGTGGGACAACGAAGAAAATAAGGGAAGGGAGAGAGTGAGTGGTGATTGGGATTTTCTGTGGCTTCGTTTTCTTGATAGATCAGAATTTGTGTCATTACCCAAAGGATTTCGACTCGTTCCATAAAAAAGATTTGGGTTTGGTCTCAGAGGAACTGAACTGGGCGGAGGCTTCTAGGTAACCCTTCCCAAGGTGTCGGTTGGGGGTCTTCTGCCCCTTTTTTCTTTATGTGCTTCCGTGTGCAAACCCAGCTTCAAGCCTGAGTCGACCCGTCTAGACCCGCTCCGCCTTGTTATGAAATGTTTAATTACAGATGAACTGGCATGGCGATGAGTGGGATAGTGGGATGAGGAGAATGGCCCCTTCTTTGTATACCAACGTGTAGCGTGTAACTGCCCGATCCAACCATGACCCAATGAGTCGAATTCTGTTGCAGCAAGGTTTACAACTGATCCTTAGCATTTATAATTTCGATCTTGGGTCTGCAGAGGCCAAATTCAGGCACCTGATTTGTTGCGGGTCGTTTTGATTTGGGAACGAAATGTATAATCCGTTATATGACTTTCAGTTTAGTAGCGAATTAATTTAGGTAGTTTTGCTAGTGAAATAAGCATAATAAACTATTTACTAACTGTTTAATTTAAGTGTTGGATTGCTTTCATATTTTATTTATTGTCATCTTGGACAAAATGCGTACCTATATATGTTTAATTATATTTGTGTGTGTGTATATATATATATATATGTATATATATATTTAGTTATACTCGTACCTTTATTTCATTTATTCTTGTAGAATTCTTTTGGCACTTGGTTTATTTGATTTTATTTCCGTAATAAATAAAAAAAAAAATTTTGGGTTTATGGTCATTATTATTTATATTGACCTTAAACGTTTCTTAACATAAAACTTGTGAAATTTTATGGTTAATTAGGAGTTAAAATTTCACGGGTTTTCACAGATTGACTTCACCATTTGTTCTTGGAACGTTCTCAAATTTCTCTTCATATCTCTTTCGAACCAAAAGCAATTCGTTGCGCAAAAACTGGGTTTGTTCTTTGTTATGGGCCGCCTTAGCACAAGTCGGTGCTAATATACGAACCAAATCCCCGTTACGATTTCTAATATCCAACATGGCATCTTCAATCACACTTCTTCCCTCTAAATCCATAACGGTATCATCTTTTGCGGCTTTAGTCCAACGCTTGAGAATGTACCTCGGTGGTATGACCTTAATGTCCTCTCGATCCAACACTTTTAGTGCATGCCAACACAAAATACCTTCTCTCTCAAACTTCTTACAAGAACATAAAATCGTTTGGTCATCCCGATTCCAAGCAACTTGTCTACTCTTTCGTTGGGTTTCATTATCAATGTCACACATACCAACCGTGTACGTATTACCCTCTAGGCATTCTATGTGAGCCGATCCGACTAACTCAAACTCTGCTTGAAATAATTCGAACACTTTGGGTGTATACAACTTACCGGCTTCACGTAGAATAGGAAAATTCAACTTGATCCTTGGTAACTTGCTTCTCATTTCATACTCGAATTTGATCTCTTTCTCACGATTTTCATCAAGAACCCTATCAAAGTGCTCCAAAAATAGATATAGATCTAACTTACAATTTAAATAGTTCTTCAAAGTCGAATTAATGCTCTCACTAGCTTGTGTGCTACGAATTCCTAAAGTATATGCATCCTTCATGTAACAATATGCCCATTTTTTTCTGCTAGCATATATAAATTTCAACCACGAATTGTCATCCAATTTTTCCATGAGAGCATTGAAGGCTTCCTCGAACTCATTTTCTTCATCGTACCTGATCATACAAACCGACAAATAATGACATAGTAAAAGAAAGATATCATATTCGTTAAATTTATAAAAACTTCAAATCTAAAAGTACCTAAACATACAAGCCGAAAATTCTCCCGTTATGCTCATCCCATCCTTGTTATAACGCGACAAATGTTTGAGACAATTTTGACCAATATGCCATACACATAAAGCATGCCTTGTATCCGGCATTATTTTCTCTAAAGCAACCCCCATTGCAATATCTTGATCAGTAAATATGGTGATGGGCTTTTTGCCACCATGCACCTCAAGAAACTTTGTAAACACCCATTCGAAAGAGTCTTTTGTTTGGTCACACATGAGAGTCGCACCAAAAATCACAATCTCTCTAAAATGATTAAATCCAACGAAAACACCAAATGCCCACTTTTCATTATTGGTGCCAAATGTAGTATCAAAAACAACTACATCTCCAAACCGAGCATAAGCCGCAATCATTTTGCCATCCGCCCAAATTATATTAGCAATTTCTTGATCTTCGGTGGTATCCTCAAAATGTTTGAAAGATGGATTTTCCAAAGCACGCCTTGCAAAATACTTCGTCACAGCAACTGCTGCCCCATATTTCATTGCTTGTTTTCGCTGATCCCTCAAACAATTACTATGATCTACCGTTGTGTAACCAATACCTCTAATTCCACCAGATTGTCTACTATGTAGTTCATGAGCCGCTTTTGGCCGAATTCCTGAACGATCGGCTAGTTCAATGTCAATGCACGCAACTTCAGGCACTTTGCGTTGGCTAGGTATTAGATAATAAGCTTCGGGCTTTTGGAGAGGATGGTTGTGTTCGAAAACAAACCCAACGACTTTGTACTTTTGGGATCTTCTATCAAGTTTTATTTTCAAGCGAACTTGACAGTTTGTTCGCGTCTCTGCTCGAGGATTATTCGTCATATGATCTCGCATATCTTTTCGTCGTGTACCTTCGCAATTACACAACAAAATTTTCGACGTAATCACATCATCTTTTCCACTCTTATGTTCTTGACCTTTTCTTACTCCAAAGCCTTTTCTTCCACCATAGTAATTCCAAAAAGCCCATGCTTCGTCTATTGTTTGAAATTCCATACCCAAATTAGGCACAAGATCTGAGTCTTCAATATCATCTTGAATCAAAGCAGTATTGCCCTGAAAAAAAATTAGTGTTTGTAAGCATTAAAAAATCTAAGCATGAAAATCGATTTTTTTAATCATGTAATCCTTACTGAGTGTGTGATCCGATTTTATGTAAACTAATCAATATGGTGTTTGTAAACAAATATGCCTAAAAAAGCTTATTAAATTATGTAAAACAGACATCCATTTCATCCGAGTCCGTATTCATATATTTTGGATGTCTCTATATCTTATGGATTTATGTAATTAGTAAAGTTCTTGACCAGAGGAATTATGTTTGCATTTGTATGTTTGCATTTGTCGCATTATAAAGTTCTTGACCCAAAATGGCCAATGCAATATATTCTGCTTGTATGTTTGCTTTTATCGCATTCTATTGGATTTTGCAATGCAATATACTGATGGTACCAAATGTTGAATCTCTGATTTAGCAAATTCTCTGTAAGGCCAATCAATGCTACCAAAGTGCAGAAATTGTGCAATATAGACTTCTAGTCAAGATATTTTACATCTTCAAAGTGCACAAAATACCTTCTCGGAAAGGAGGGGCTTCAGACTTCAAACACAAATTTGAAGAGACTTCGGCCCAAAAAAATTTATGGCAAAATAAAAAAATTTATGTATTTAATGAAGAAACTGGTAACTTACCTCCATATTCGATTTTGATGGCAATGAATATAAGAAGAGGTGATGATAGCCTTCTCTAGTGTTGAAGAGATGAATTTACTGATCGGCAGAATAAAAAGGGGTGGCGATGAATTGACTGATAGGGAAAGATAGGGTAAAAGACCAGGCGCGCGGGAAAGGAAAGTGGGCTGCATTTTTTTTTTTTGTTTCTGATTCTGTTTCTGAAGCTAAACTCATCCAGACCGTCTATTCTGATCGAACGGTTGGAAAAAAAGGGGTGCAGAGAACGCTGAAAAAAAAAGAGGTGCAGAGGATTCGGATTCCTTGAGGACCCTCTCGCGTTTCCTTCTCATTTGAATTTTCTTTGCTGGATGACTGGATCCGCTAGTTTTCAACTTTTCACTTTTTCTTTTGAAAATGATATATAAAATTTATGCCTCTTTTAATATTCCCATTTTTTCTATCTTGCATGTTTTTTCTGGCACATTTGCATTAGTGTGACTTGTGTTCAGTAATTTTAACTTTTAAGTGAGGAAAACAAGCCAAACTTTACTAAATCACATGTCAATTGTTTTGTGTTAAATCATGCATTCTTTAGAAAAAAATGGGATTAACAGATAGTGCAAACAAATGTTGTTAGCTGTCTGCCTGTCTGTGCTTATAATGGTACAAAATAAAACTTCTGATTTGAGTCAAGCATATAACGATATCTTCTCTTCATCGTTTATTAATGCTAATTTCATCTAATTGTTAATAAACTCGGTACTTGATTTTTCAACTCATACTTTCATTTATATCTTATCATTTAAAATCTTCATTTTTATTTTTTTCCTGACATATAAGTTCTTCTTTGAATCAAATAAATTAGTGAGATTAATGACTAATTCAGCATAGAATTAAATTAATAAAATAAAAAATAATTTATTAACTCAATACTAAAAAATAATTTATTATCAAATAACTATTTTGTTCGTTCAAATCCGACGTATCACCACTATTTAATGCTATTATCGTCTCCAAAGACATTAATCTTTCGTTCAAATCCGAACACATTAATCTTTCACGTCTTAATCTGTCGGTGTGCTGTCGAACGGGCCCCACAAGATTTATTATTGCCATTGGCACGAAGCATTCTCACTTTTTATAGAGTTATAGATGTCGGTCGGTTCGGTTTAATTCAGTTCAGTTCGCCTCTTTTTGACTTTCCAGTCTCCGCTCGGCTGTCACTAGCTGTGCCTGACGCACTTTCTATTTCTTCTCTACATCGCTTCAATCCAAACACAGACACTGAAGCATCCATCGGTTGACCTCGATTCAGCACCAGTACGAGGTTTTGTATCTCGATCTTCGACGAAGTCGAAATTTGACACGGGCTGATTAGCGAGTAGCCCTTTCCCTTCTTGCGATTTCGAGTTGGATTTCAGGTAATTCGAAGTAAGGATTTCTTTAATGCTTCTTGTAAGGTTTACCTTGCGGTTTTAGTTGTAGTATCTTATCGCTTGATTTCTGTTGTTAATTATACTTTGGCATGGCCTCCATTAGCGTCTGATCTGATGTTTTTGCGTGTTAGATCTTTCATAAATTGAAGTTCATAGGTTCTGTTTTGGATTGTCTTTATTTCTTGATGTTAATCGGGTCAGTTGTGTATTCCTCTGCCTTAAGACATTTCTTATAGCACTGCAATGAGCTCACTTTTTTCCCCTGGAAGCACTTAATCTAGCTCTTATGCTTCTATTAGGTTTATCTGCACAGTTATTCACACACAAAAATCTACTAAACGATAATGTATGATTTCATTATTATACTTTGAACTAGTTTAGGATTTTATTTAAAATAATAAGCTAGTTTGAGATGTTAAGTATGTGAAGGAAAGAATGTAGCCAGCTCACTGGTTAACACAATTTCACTTGTATTTTCTGTATATAAACTTTCAATGATCTTACCTGATAATGTGTTTTGGATAATATTCAGAGGAATCCATTAGATGCCAAGAAATGGCATCTGACAAGCGGGGTTCAAGAAATGACTCTCGGAGGAGCTTATCATCGTATTGCTCTGGGATCTCCATTGTATTATTTGTTGCTTTCTGTTTGGTCGGGGCATGGATGATGACATCAGCAACTGTGGTCCCAGTGCAATTCTCTCTGGCTGATACCAACAGATCAGAAAATAGAGACAACAAAATGCCAGCAGATTCGGGTCCAGGCCTATCTAAGGGCAATTCTGATAATAAACCCGAAGAATTTAGAGAGGACCCCGTGCAGAGAGCAGAAGAGGAGCTCAATTTGAATAATGATCAGGATGTGCTGAAATCAAATTCAAATAATTTTGAGAGACAAGAAACCAATGAAATGAGTGATAACCAGGAATTAGAGAATTCTGAGATGGAGAAGAAATCACAAGAAGCTGGTAAGGTGGAAGAAAACCTGCCTGACGTGGCCCAGACAGAGCTGTTGAATGAGACAAGTACACAAAACGGGTCATGGTTGACTCAAGATACCGAATCAAAGAATGAGAAGGAAAAGATTCAAGAATCAAATCCTAATTATCTAGGTATTCCAAACAAAAAAATTAGTCATAGCTGGAAACTATGTAACATCACAGCTGGTGCAGATTACATACCATGTCTTGACAATATAAAGGCGATAAAGATGCTTCGAAGTACAAAACATTATGAGCATAGAGAGAGGCATTGTCCTGAATTGGGTCCCACTTGTCTGGTACCGCTTCCAAATGGGTATAAAAGCTCAATAAAATGGCCAATTAGCCGGGATAAGGTATGTGTATCATTGTTGTTATGTTTTTTAAGCAAAACTAAAATGAGCTTAATCTCACTAAAAAGAACTGCGAGTTTTACTTCAAAAAAGAGTTAGATCAGCTTCAAATGACAGTTTGAAATGGTTGATGTTGATCTACCTCAGGAACTGTGTTCAAGTTTCAAAATAGTAATTTTTCAATTTTGCTTGCACAAGATCAAGAGTTCAAAAGTTGTTGAAAAAAGAGGACAGAAAAATAGCTTCTCAGGCTTCATTTTTCAACCTCATGATCATCTACAAAATGAACTGAAAAATTAGAATATTTGAATGTAAACAGGGGGCTTGTGAAATAGATAGATGGTTCTTATTCATTGTTTGAATCTGAACAGACTACATTTGAGGTGATGCCCATAAAAATATTACCTTGGTGAGCTTAAGTTCACTCTAGCTTTGATAACTTTCATATATAATGTGCTTTTCTGGATATCAAAACCAGGATTAGTCATTTTATTAGCTTTTGGTGTCAGATATGGTACAATAATGTGCCCCACACACAGCTTGTAAAGTATAAAGGACACCAGAACTGGATAAAGGTCTCTGGTGAATACCTCACCTTTCCTGGTGGCGGGACACAGTTCAAGCATGGCGTCTCACACTACATTGATTTCATCCAAGCGGTACCATTCCTCTTTAAGTTGTTTACCTTTTCTTATTTTTTCTGGATCAGGAGCATTAGAATAAGCATGACAAGAAGACTACCATCTCAATGACCCTAAAATAAATGATTGGAGGAGTCGATTTACTGGTATAAAACTTGCTTCTTCTATGTTTATGCGCTTATTAGCCAATGCCATCACCCAGTCGTTATTGTATGGTACCAACTTCTGTGGTAATAATCATAACATTAAACCATCCAATGTAGCCAGTATGTATTAATGGAAATGCTTCTTTGGTTAGCTTAAAAATAATTACCCATTGAGCTTCATCTGCAGATGTGTATGCAGGAGTCTAAAATAGAAAGCAACATAAGCATATAAATCTGATAATATCACTAACAAATTCTAGAAATCCTCCATACCAGTGATATATTCTTCTTTGTTGACAAACTTCATGCTCTCTTTGTAGTCACACAGAGACATTGCATGGGGAAAGAGAACGCGAGTAATTCTTGATGTGGGATGTGGAGTTGCAAGCTTTGGAGGCTACTTATTCGACAAAGATGTGCTGACAATGTCTTTTGCACCTAAGGATGAGCATGAGGCACAGGTACAGTTTGCTCTAGAAAGAGGTATACCAGCTATCTCAGCTGTTATGGGAACCAAGAGACTTCCTTTCCCCAGTGCTGTTTTTGATGCTATACACTGTGCCCGGTGCAGAGTGCCATGGCATATTGAAGGTTACTTCTTAGCTTCCCTTCTTCTCTTTCTTTCCTTTCCTTAACATAGGCTGCTTATGTTATGATAGTTGTACGACACAGGTCTTTTATTGTGTTCTCATGATGGTTTCCTTTTCCAAATTACGTTTGCATTATGCATTCATGGTCTTTTTGTACCTTTCCGGCAGTGCATTACTGAAATAATATGCCGTTGCTTTTATTTATGGATGACTGCTAATCTTTGAAATTTTTTCAGGAAGCAGTAATTACGCAATATAGTTATAATGTGTTTTTTTTTTTTTTTTTTTTACTTTGCTTGCGAAGTTAAGTTTGTTTCTGGCGTTCTGGATTTTTTTTTGTTTCTTCAGTTGTTTTAACACTCTTCTCATCTTTACATGAAACAATTACTCAACTTGGAAATTTGCAAATCCTAAGAGTTCATATTTCTTGCAATTAAATTGATAATCTTTTATGGAGCTTTTATGTAACTATTGGTTGAGCAGGTGGTAAACTTCTGCTGGAGTTGAACCGACTTTTACGTCCTGGTGGCTATTTTCTCTGGTCCGCTACTCCTGTTTATCAGAAGTTTCCAGAAGACGTCGGGATATGGGAATGTACTAACATTTTTTCCCTCTCTTTTTGCCATTTTTGTTCCACCAGTTACTAAAAGTGCTCGTTATTTCTTAATATGTAGGGCCAATATATTTGTGGAAAGGTTGCCACAGATAAAATGCTACATAGTTACAGAACTTCTATTCAATTTACTTTTTCCTTTTTTTTTTAATTGGGCAGCAATGTTAGCTTTGACAAAGTCAATGTGTTGGAAAATGGTTAGTAGAACCAAAGACAAGGTGAATGGAGTTGGGCTTGCCATTTTTGAAAAGCCGACTGATAACAGTTGCTATGAGACAAGAATGGAGGCAGATCCACCTCTTTGCAAATATAACGATGACCTGGATGCATCTTGGTACATGTATTTTCTAAATCATATTTGCTTATTGAATTGCCATCTAATATGCATGTCCCTGTTGACTACATCACAAATATACAATGAAAGAAAAGAAAAAAAAATAATAGGGAAAAAAGTGGATTATTTTGATAATACACATGTCACAGGTTAATCGAATAAGTCTCTTATATGCTGGTTTCACTGGTATCCTTTTCATTTAGTTTTTTTTTTGAAGGATCAGTGTATTTGTGCAAATGTAGAATGCTGTATCTCTTCTCATGAACATTGGTTTCCTATACTAAATTAATGACACGCAGGAATGTACCATTGCAAACTTGCATGCACAAAGTGTCTGTGGACCCCACTGTGCATGGTACACAATGGCCGCAAGAGTGGCCTCAGAGGCTGGTGGAGGTACCATATTGGCTCAAGAAGTCGTCCCAAATTGGTGTCTATGGAAAACAAGGTTCAGAGGATTTTCAATCAGATTATGAGCACTGGAGACGCGTTGTGTCCAAGTCCTATCTAAATGGTCTGGGAATTGATTGGTCAACTATTCGTAATGTCATGGACATGAGAGCTGTTTATGGAGGGTAAGCATATTACTTCTGAAAGATTTGCAATGTTCGTTTGTTTCGTAGAAATTGCAGAAAAGGATCTTCTGCAAAAGGAACCATGACTTAAGATTTAGGGAACTAATGTTTTTCTGTTTGATATAAGGTTCCAGCTTTCTTTTTTTTTTCTCCTCTTAAGTTGCCTTTGGTGGGATTTGAATATGGGTCTCTTCATAGAGAGGTGGGGCATATCACCATAAGTGCGAGAGTTGTAAAATTATTCTAAACTACAATAATCTTTCTGCTATAAGCATGGCTGAAGTCTGATGGAGTAAAAACAGCTCATTATGTCAAGTTCCATAATGCGTAATCTTACAAGTATATATAACATAAAATGGTCCTGTGAATCTTTTTCATAGGTTTTTAGAGAGAAATCATGGCTGAAGATGGACCAAAATTAGCAGAAATCATTTTATATTACTTTCAACTATAATAAATTAATGATATTAAAGGAGGTTTTTTTTTTCAGTTCTACAATAATTTTGGTCGCTTATTTGCAAACCTCTCTTGTTGAATTGTTTTAGATGTCAACCTTTATAATTGTCTTCTCCTATCTGATAGATTCGCAGCAGCATTGAGGAACATGCAAGTGTGGGTGATGAATGTGGTAACCACTGACGCACCAGATACACTACCAATTATATATGAACGAGGTCTGTTCGGCTTATATCATGATTGGTGCGAGTCATTCAGCACGTACCCTCGAACCTATGATTTGCTTCATGCTGACCATCTCTTCTCCAAGCTCAAATCCAGGTAAGCCTATTCTTTTCTAATTCGAATTGAACAGCTGAAATTATTATTTTTTTTTTCTGTAGATTTTGCAGAAAGTAAAAGGTGGCAAACTCCAATATTTGTCATATTTGTTAGTAGCCCTGAGGCCCCTGACATAATTGGTCTTTGCAAAAACACTCTACTGTAAAGCCAGGATTTGTGCAGCAAAAAAAATGACTGCTGCTAGTTTCTAGTGTTTTTTATATTACACATGAATTCAATCGCTTCAGGGTCACTTTAGAACTTTTATGCTGACATTATTAGTTGATTAGATTTATTTAAAGAGTAAATATAACTGTCCCCCATATTAGCGTCCCCCTTACGCGCCCCCCCACTCAAATGCAATGATAAATTATTTTTAATTCTTTGTATAAATATTTTATTGAACAAATGCAATGATAATCATTTTTTAGTATAAAGACATATACTAAAAAATATAAAGACTACTACATTTGAGTATAAAGACTTATATGGGGGCGTGTAAGAGGGGACAGTTAGTTGCTTTCTTATTTAAATTGAATCAGGCTAATGTAGCATGGTCGTCTAATAATTGAAGACATATTATCTACTTCACTAATTTTCCTGATGGTTGCCTGCAAAAAAAAAAATGAATACTCTAGGTCAGAGATAATCTTGCAGTGTTGGGTATTTTGGGAAGTACCGTAAGCTACTTCTGTTTAGATTGACAAAAACAATAAAAGATTGTAAAGTTATTAAATACCTTTCTTATTACAAATTATTAGCGCAGAAACTAATTGCTGTTTTGTTTCCTGCTTTGTAGATGTGATTTGCTGCCTGTCATTGCTGAAGTGGATCGGATCCTGCGACCTGAGGGTAAGCTGATTGTGAGGGACAAAGCTGAGACGATTAGCGAACTGGAGGCAATGGCCAGATCCTTAAACTGGGAAGTTCGCATAACCTACAGCAAGGATGCGGAAGGTTTGCTTTGTGTTCAAAAAACCACATGGCGGCCCACTGAATATGAGGCAAACATGTAATTTTTGGTATTTCTTCTGTAGCAATAACAAAAGATTGGTAGATTCAGGTTACTAGGCCAATATGTAATTTGGTTATTGATTTTAATATTCATCATAAAAGGTTAGATTCGGGTTGGGTTCTATTTTTCAGCAAAAGTTTATGTTGCTTCTGCTGCTCTCTTCCAACTGAGAGAGCTTATTTTTGTTGCGTTAATATTTTGAATTCGTTTAGGACTAATAAGAATGGAGATCTTAATTTTTGTTTTCTTTTTGTGAATTTGCTTGGTTAGCAACATGGAATTGTTCGTATAAGTATATGCTATGTGGTCTCTGGAGAGCCAAATTTCACCTGCCTATCCCCACATTTACTTATCATATATTAAAAATAATCTACATGGGTTGGCTATATTATATTCAGCCGCACATTTAGTGCATGTAATTTGATCAACAAAAAAAGAAGGCATGCCCTTTATTTACGCGATGAGTGATTCATGTGAATAATTTACACTCTGCCTGGTGCTGGGTAGCTTACAGAAATGTCCAATCTATAGATATGCAACAGCTTCACGTCTCAAGTTACAGTGGCTACATTGCTGTATTCAAGCATACAACATATTTCCGAGCACTTGTGATTTGTGAATATATCAGAGAAAGCTTTTATAAGTGTTTTCTTTTAATTTAAAAAAAAATATATACGTTCTTCTAAAAACTAAAATGGATTATGGATGTGTGATAAAACTAAAGCGATTGTTCTCCGTGGTCCGTGTAGACGTATGATTGAACATGGACGAATGGGAGAACAATTAGTCACGTTTTAAGAAAATCTAACGGCTTGGGTGAATTTGATTAAATCCAGCCGGAATTCCAGATCTAAGATACGTTTCGCACTCAAGGTTTAGTGCAATAGAGTGCTATTCTATTTCAAGCAAGTGTCAAATAACTCTTTAGATGATCGGAATAGTGCAAAAAGTTATTTCGGTATTCCTACCAATATGTGGTATAGCGGTTTAGCAATTGTAAAATAACAATTAGTATTTGATTGCGTTGTATTATATTTAGTAATTAACAATATTTTATTATATTTAGTAATTAGCAACTATTTATTACTATTTATTATTTTTAAAATTATTATTTATTTTTATTAGTATTATAATATTTCATCATCATTATTATTATTTATCATTATCATCATCATCATCATCATTATTATTATTATTATTATTATTTTATTAGCATTATAATATTTCATCATTATCATTATTATTTTATCATTATTTATTATTATTACTATTTTATTAGTATTATAATATTTCATCATTATTTTATTATTATTATTATTATTATTATATTTTATTATTTATGATTATTATTATCTTTATTAGTATTATGATATTTCATCATTATTTTTATCATTTTATATTATTATTTTATTAGCATTATAATATTTTATCATTAATATTGTTATTACTATTATTACTATTATTATTTTATTAGTATTATAATATTTCATCATTGTGATTATTATTATTATGTTATTATTGTTACTATAATAATATTATTGTAATTATGATTAGTATTATATTATGAGTAAGGCTACGGTGCTTGGCCAAGCACCAAGCCTCCCGTGCTTGGGCGTCAAATCTCACAAAGGGACCGCTAAAATTTCGATTTATCATTCTCAATAATTTCTTTATATCAAAATCTCCTCGGATACAAATTTTTTCTATTTTTGGAGTTTTTTAAATACGTGTTTCGGATTTTTGAAAGTGTCATACTTTTATGCATAAACATTGCTTATTGTATTACTATTTTTATGCCATTTTAAAAAAATCCAAAACAAATACTTAAAAACTCCAAAAATTGAATTTTTGTGTATCCGAGGATATTTTGATATAAAGAAATTATTGAGAATGATAAATCGAAATTTTAGCGGTTCCTTTATGAGATTTGACGCCCAAACACGGAAGGCTCGGTGCTTGGCCAAGCACCGTAGCCTTACTCTTATATTATTATTATATTATAGTATCACGTTGTATCATAATTATTACCACTTATTTCAAATAACAAGTGTCAAATGGTAAAACGACATTTTTACTCTTTCAAAATAATATATTCTAAACACTATTCTACTTTTGTCATTATTTTATTAGAGTAAAATCCTATTTTATTACTATTTCCTGATTTGCCGAATGAAGCTCCAGTGCATTCGGACACCGTTTTTAGACTTCCAACTGTAAAGAAATGGACTCGATGACATATGGGCCCAGGAACATGTTTGCCCCCACCTGTCAGTGAGAGCCGGGTCTCCTGTCCCAACTTACAGCCAAACTATTTGAGATAGCACCAGGAAAGAAGAGACGGAGCCACGGAGGTGTTTCTCCTTCCTCCTTCCTCCTTCCATGTCTCCAATTTAGATATATAGCGCTACAAAAGTAAAAGGAAAAGAAAAGAAAAGAGAAGATGCCACTGGCAGGGGGCAGTCTCTGTGCCCCTTCTCTCCACCTTATAATCCCTTCCCTTCACCGTCGGTACCCTGCTCTCCGCCTCCTCTCTTTCGTGCCTTCCATCAAACACTCATCCTCCCTCTCCGCCTCCGCTGTTTTCACAAACCCCACCACCAAACCCTCTCATTCCAAATCCCCGAACTCCCCTTCTCCCTCCTCACGCACCAAGCACAAGCCCTTTTCACCTAACTCCGATGTTTCCTCTCAGAGGCATTCTATCGAACAACCTCCGAGCAATCCCAATAAGTTCAGAACCAAACAAACCGAGCCTCGGAGCAAGCCTTCGAACAGCCCTCAACCGTCTCAAACTAAATCAACCAAAAGAGCCTCGGGGAGGAAGTTGCGCATGGAGTACCGCCAGTCTCCGGCCGGCTTGCTCCAGCAGAACCTTGACCAATGCTCGAAACGGGGCGATACCGTCAGAGCCCTTGAGCTCTATGACTCTGCCGTGGCTTCCGGAATTCCTCTTACCCTTCGCAACTATAACTGCCTCCTATACCTCTGTTCCCTCCCCTCTAGTTCATCTGATGGTACCAGTAAAGTGGCAGGTACCAGGAATGGAAAAAGTGATATCAATGGTTACGACAATGCATCAAAAGATGCTGAAGCCAAATTTAATGATCCTGAAATTAGCAAAATGGCAGTTGAGAGAGGATTTGAGATATACAAGAGCATGTGTGAGGATTCTAGTGTGGAGCCCAATGAGGCAACCTTTACATCCATGGCCAGGCTGGCAGCTGTGAAGGGGGACGCACACTTGGCATTCGACATCCTGAAACAAATGGTGAAAAAGGGGATGCCACCTAAGCTAAGGAGCTATTGGCCAGCATTGCATGGTTTTTGTGATGCATTGGATGTAGAGATGGCCCATGAGGCTGAGACCCACATGGATGCACATGGTGTGTTGTTTTTTTTTTCTTCTGGTTTCTATGGACCCGAGCATGTTGATTAGGATGTGCTAGTACTGGTTGAGATTGTAGTTACTGGTAAACATAGACATCTCTTGGTACTACATGTTTACTACAATGCCATCTAAATTATAATAATATTGATTTATACCCTGAACATAGTTAAGCATGATTTATCATAGAAGTAAAAAAGGAAGAAAAGAAAGTTGTGACCTCAGGTAGAATGCCGTGCAAATTTGTCTGTCTAAGTTGTTAGATTCTCAAACTTTGCTTATGTTTTGTGTATTCTCAGGGATTGTGCCAGAGGATGCTGATCTGGCAGCTCTCTTTCATGCTAACTCCACCAAAGGGAGAGCTGATCAAGTGTACCGGCTTCTTCACAAGATGCGAACCGTCATTCGCCAGGTCTCAGAACCGACAGCTGAGGTCATCCAATCATGGTTCAGATCTGATACCGCAGCTGCAGCGGGTGCCTCCAAATGGGACATTGACAAGATTAAGCAAGGGGTGGCACAAGGTGGGGGCGGCTGGCATGGGCAGGGTTGGCTCGGTTATGGACACTGGAGGATTGAGAGAAGTTTGATGAGTGAAAGTGGTGTGTGCAAGAACTGTCGTGAGAAGTTGATCTGTATAGACATTGATCCGCTAGAGACTGAGGGTTTTGCTAAGTCTTTGATTGAGTTGCCCTATTTTAAGGAAAATAGAGACGAGTTTCTTCGATTTGAGGTTTGGCTTTGATTGAATGTTTCATTGCGAGTGTGAAATTCTGTTGAGCTAATCAAGTGAGAGATAACCACCAATTAAATTAATGTTATAGGGGTGGCTTCGAAGAAATGGACCATTTGATGCAGTTATCGATGCAGCTAATGTCGGGCTTTGCAACCAAAGAGAGTTCAACTTTTTCCAAGTAACATTCATCTTATTCATATTTACACATTTATCCAGCCAATAATTTTCCATGTAGTATGGTTAATTTGTCTGGCTCCTTTTGGCTCTTTGGGTGTAATACAGTTTGATTTTGCCACCTGTCTTGAACAATCTCGCAATGATATCATCACTACCGAAATTATGTGGTTCAAACCTCAATCTTTAATTCAACAAAAAATATGTTTTTCTTAATTTTATTATTTTCTACTAATGTCTTATCCATTTTCAATTTAAGGTAAATTCAGTTATAAAAAAAATAAGGGAATTGAGTCCTTCAAAAAAGATGCCACTAATAATTGTGCATCAACGGCGGCTGTATGATGATATAGCAAGAGATCCTAGGAATAAAAGAATTATTGAAAGCTGGAAAAATGCAGGTTGTGTCTATTCCACCCCTCGAGGTTCAAATGATGATTGGTATATCAAATTCCTCACCTTTTTTCGTTATTTTTCTCATGAAATACACATTGTCTTTTTTACCACCATATTAACTGGACCTTTATTGATTTGACTTGACATATACTACATTTAAAATGTTCGTACCTTCTTTTTGAGAGGTGCACTTTTTTGCACCACTTATTGGATTTTCTGAAAAGATGTCACTATATATAAAAAAAGGCTGAAAATGCATTGTTGTAATTGTTATTGGTAACTTTGCTTGTTTGTAGGTATTGGCTGTATGCAGCTGTTAGCAATAAATGCTTGCTGGTCACAAATGATGAGATGAGAGACCATTTGTTTCAGCTTCTTGGCACTAGTTTCTTTCCGCGCTGGCAAGAGAAGCATCAGGTCAACACCCCATCTCCTGTCCCTGGCCTTGACAATAAGTTCTATTTTCCTATTTTCATTAGTGTTTTCCTTGTGTCTCTAACAGAGGTTGTGCAACTTTGTGTAGGTGAGGATGACATTCTCGCGCAGAGGTTTAAATCTCCATATGCCCCCTCCATATTCAATGGTTATTCAGGTATTTGAATTAATTTAGTTACTCTTTTTTAACTTTACAGGTACAATTCAAGGTTGAAACTAGTATTATACCAATTAAAAAGACCACCTGCAAATAACCCAAAAGCAAAATCTAATTACTGCCTAGTACCAGCCATTGGTCTAGTGACCAATGCAACTCATTTCGCGTGGGCGTTCAAATTCAGTTAGGATTCATTCATGGATATTTGATGTAGGAAGTTTTACCCCATCTTTTATCTCAGAAAAAACAATCTAATTACTGTTATGGAGCCACCACCTTTTGTAATCGTCAGAACCTGGCAATCTGCCTTAACTGTCATGACCCCTTTCATGAGGTATAATTGTCATTTGATATTCAAGACCACATGACATTTTGATGCAACTTTCAGGAGTCCGAAACTGGAAATTGGCACATACCGACAACTACTGGAGATGATTTAGAGACGCCTCGTCAGTGGATTTGCGTAACCAGAAACATGACTTAACAATGCTGCGAGTACTACTACTTCAGCTGCAAGTAACATTGACAAACTAAAGCCCACTCCACCGGTTCGTAAGCTGAGCCAGATGGGATATGGTAACCTGGCAGCAATTTTGTCTTGTTTAGAGTAGTATTTGTATTTTTTACTAGTAAAATTTGATATGAATTTGTATTTAGGTTCCTTCATTTTCATTGGATATGGATCTAATGATCCAATCAGAATGGGATAATTTACCAAACCTGGTAAACCAGTGTGTTAAATATATTTATTTTGTTTTGTTTTTTACTTCGAACTCGTGTACGAGCAGTTTTCACATGGGGATTTTTTTGTAACAGTTGTGTAATTGTCTCAATTTTGCTTCATGGATATGAATTTCATACAGCTTAAGAGAATAAATTTGAAGCAGTTTGAGAATAAATTGCAAATCCGAGAAATACAAAGAGGTCAAAGAGGATCGGGTACGCACGGACTCGTTATCCTTCCACTTGTCTCCAGCCTGCGCCGGAAACACTTACATCAGCAGATCAGCTGCCCGACTTGGAACAGGCGGGCCAACTATGAGCGAAACCAAATCCGACCTCTAAAATCGAACTGACCCCCCGCTTGGGTTACAAGCTCACGCTACTGAGCTCGGCGAAGGAGCTTAGGAGAAAAGTATATATATATATATATATATATATATATATATATATATATCCCTGGAAGCGATTGTGTTTTCTTATGTGGGACTAAGAAAGCGCATCTGGAACAAACTACATGATCTCCCTGTGGCGTCCCAAAAAATGATCTTTGCCACTTGTTTTTCTTGCATTTTACTTGCTGATCAGAGAGAGATATATACTGCATGCTCTCGCACGTAAGTGTACTTTGGAGCACTCACATTCAATTTTTGAATTTTGTTGTCGTTTCTTTGCGTATGTGTAGATATATTCCATATTTCTATGGCTAATAAATACTCTTTTTTAGGAGTTAGGAGACCTTTTCTATTTTAATGTTTGTTATTTCAATATTGATTTCCTTTTCGATTTGTTGTCGTTTTTTTTCGTATGCACATATATTTCTTTTTTTTAATACTTGTTGTGAGCTTTGACATCACTTCAAGTCACCTTCTAAATATACTGTCTAATTTAAAATTAGTTTATGTAATTAATATGTGGTCATATTTATTATTATTTTATGAAAAACGAAAACAAGATGAATTGTGTGGACTCTCACAAGAGCAAGAAGTTTGTGAGCTGTGTTGTTTTGATGGTCACGCATGTTTTATTCTTTTCAATTTTTCATGTTTGCATGAATTTCAATGAAATTTGTTACATCTCTCTATTAGTTATAGACTTAATTAATAATTATAATGATTTTATCAAACAACTAAAAAACATATTTCTAAATTGTAATTTGTTCTTTCTCGTCTTTGCAACAATTGAAGGAAGTTGTGCAAAACAACAAATGCACAAGTCTAACTTGACAACTGAAGTTATGCGCAGGCTACTTAATTAGTTAAAAAGTATATACTATCTCTAGTTCTCAATTACTTTTACATTTTAATCTTATTTTGTCTTTGTAATTTGAATAATTGAAGACCCACTTATTTGTGCAAGACATTTGAATTGTTTGATATTTCTTTTTCTGCTAACTTTGATCTTGAATTTTATATTTTAAAATATTAGAAACGAACAAGTACTTTAAGAAGGTTGGTTCGATTTACGGTCATCGACTTGATTTGATTTTGTAGGTGTTATTATATTTTAGTTATATTTGATTTTTTATATGTAAAATACACTCATTTATTAATATTTGATTTTGTAGGTGCCACTCCCGACACAAATTATGCAAATTATGCATCTCCCACAGTTAGTGTCTAATATAAAAGTCTCGGATTTAAGCTCTGATGGACAATGAGGAGAGAGGATAATTAGAGGGTTTTAAAAAATCGAGCATCAAATTCAATGCATATTTACATTAACGTAAATAGGACCTTCAATAAATAAATAAATACAACACATTGTTTACGTAATTACGTTGGTCACTCACTCACTCACTCTTCACTCTTCACTCTTCTAATGAGATTATGAGATGACTTTGAACTTTGAACTACTACTCTGAAATCTTATCAATCCAATACAAATACAATGGCTGCTTTCCTAGGGATTTTGTTGGACACATTTCCACTTATCTCGTTATCTCCGTCTTTTAAAACCTGCCAATTGTGACTTGCCACCTGTCCCACCTCTTCCCCTATCAGAATTTCATTCTGGTTCTGGGCCCACCCTCCCGCGCCTCTCGATTCTCAACCCACAAGAAATAAGGAAAACAAAAGGAGTTGAATAAAAAAATTTCTAAAAGTTCCTCAATCTCCCTTCCAAGTTCCATCCACACCTCTCTTTCTGTTTCCCTCAAGCCGCCACGTCAGCGCAAAATCCCAAGGCCATAGGCGTCAGAGAAGAGGTGGCGCTTGACTGCTTGAGCATGCAACGAGGCCATGAAACAAAAGATGAGTAGCAAACAATACAATTAGGTCTGAATTTTAATTGAGAGAAGAAGAAAGAGAATAATGGTGTGATGGTCCCTAAGAGTGCATTCAATGGCTTCTCTGTTAGTGTAGCTTCTTCCTCCTCTTCGTCTTCTTCAGTGGTTGGTAGGAGGAAAAAGGGATGTGTCTCTGTTAGACCTCTTAAGACCACCAATTATGACTGGAGTGACTTCTATCAATCTCTGGTACCCAACAAATTTTTGTTCCTTGCATTTTATCCTACATTTTCTATTTTGCATTGTTTTAGTTCTTAAAATTAAGCGTTTTGCTGGACCAATATTGATTTTAGGAGGAAATTTGTGGGATAGAATAAATATGTCGATTCTACTTGTTCAAATTAAAACCAACACGTACAGATTACTCTAAAATCTAAATTATGAAAAAAATTAGATTAATAATTTAATATGATCCAACTTTTGTCTGCAACGACTAAAAGAAGGGCCTAAATGAATTGTAGGTTATAGATTATTTGATTGTTTTTTTTATACTTCAAGCATTCTAAATTAATTTTAATAATCCTTGCAAAATATCAGGCGGCAAGGTTGTTGGGACCGCCGGCAACATTTGAAGCATCAAAGCTGAAAGTAGAATTTAATGAAGAAGAAGAAAACAGAAAACCCCTTTGTACCAATCCTAGAGTTTATACTCTCACACACTGTGACTGGACTGCCAATTTGACATTAGCCATCTCAAATTCTATCAGCAGTGAAAAGGTACATATCTTATCCTGTATTTTTTTTAATAATATAATGCATAAAATTGAACTAAAAGTTTGTGGAATATGAGTGAAATATTCAATTCTGTTCGCTCTTGGCCAAGTCACTCTCTAAAACTAGTAGTTCTACCTGCAAATATGGTTTAATCTTCATTTGTGATGTTTGAACAATTCATTACCAATTCTATCAAATACTCATATTGATTAGATTAAAGTTTGATCAATACAAGAGTAGTTCAATTCCTGTTTCTGATCCACTTCTTTCGATAAACCTAAATTCAATATTTCATCTTCGATCAGTACATGACTGATTCAGCACTGGACTGACAAAAACAACAGTGGTAGTCTTTTTTCTCTCTCGTTATAGACGGTATGAACATTTTATCTTTGGTTATCATCATTTTTTATGGCAATTCCAGTTGCAGAGTTGGAGAACGACATTGCAGAGAGATGATGTGGTGGCTGAGTGGAAAAAAGTGAAAGAAGAGATGTCTTTGCATGTGCATTGTTTTGTCAGTGGAGCAAATTTATTACAAGATCTGGCTGCCGGTTTTAGATATTATGTCTTCACAAAAGAACTACCATTGGTATGTTACTAGGTTTGGTGATACTCTCAGCCCAATTGGGGAAGTTGCATTCCTTTGGTATATAGGAATGAACACTTTAAGCCACTGGGTCAGTTGGGCTTTAACAAGTTTACTTCAATGTTTGCACAAACAAATATAAATTCAGATTTCATAATCAAGTTTAAACAATCGTGTCAGGGCTGAAATTTCTTATGGGTGAAGTTATAGTGCTTGCGCATGCACCGTACTTGTACATCTGGACCCTCTGATGTGCTTCGAGATTCGATTCGATTCACATGAATCTTTACAAATCTCAATACACATCAGAGGGTCCAGATGCACAAACACGGTGCATGCGCAAAAGCGCAAGCACCATAGTTTTGCTCATTTCTTATAATGCAAACCAGCTAGTGCTAATATCATATCCATACTTAATTTGTGTGCCTTCGTACTTACTAGTACTTAGATCAATAGTTACCAAAAATAGCAATTAAATACAAACTTATTTTGCAGGAATAGGTTATATCAGCCACAAACTTATTTAGCAAATGTGACAAACAAACAACTGGTACCAATATAAAAAACAATAAAACTATAATTATGTTCTCTACAATGTAAATAGGCTGTCTACCTAATTTGGAAAATTGAGAAACTGATCTGCCAACCAGGAAACTGGCTGTACAACAAATGATTCAGATTTATTTGAAACTTGATTAGTGGCCAAATTCACTTAATTATAATTATCACACATACCTTCCCTAATTATAAACCTTTATGTTATCCATTTAGGTTTTGCAAGCTGTGATATATGGAGATGCAACATTATTCAAGGAACATCCTGAGTTGATGGATTCAGAGGTTTTTGTTTACTTCCACTCTAATACAAAGAAATACAACAGGATTGAATGCTGGGGCCCACTAAAAGAGGCTACCAAGGTAAAAGAAAAAAAAACCTTTAACCAAGACAATTTTCTTTAATATGGCTCCAAAATATATTTCCCATGTTTTTTTAATTCTGGTAAACAGTCTCCACAAAATTTATTTGAGAATTATTCTGAAAGCTGAGATTTGTAAAAAGCTAACTCAATCATGGATTTTACAAAATATATGACAGGAAGTAAAAGAAAAACTTCCCATTCAATTTAAGAATAATAGAAATTGTAACTGCCACATTATTTGTTTAACAGAGAACACTTGATGAGCAATCCGACGGCTTAAAATGGACCATCACAGAAAAGATTAAAGAAGTTCTTATTCCAGGAACAATCCTTACTGCATTTGTGACAATAATTGGTGTAAGTATCACTGACTTTGAAGAAGGAAATTTATACAGTCCATTCTTTGATATAATGTTATCTATTTATAGATGGGCTTTTATTCAAATTGTAACGTTTCTGTTGCAAATTGCTAATGGACTTCTTTGAGTTATTAAAGTGCAAATTGAACAAATTTGTTCTGAAGTACATATGAGATATGACATAAAATACATAATGCATTCTTTTCTTGACTTTTTTATTTTATTAGTTATTTTTCTATTTCTTTTTTCTCAATGTACTCTGATAGAATACAACTAAACTTTTCTACGGCTCACTGGAAATATGCAATAAATTATAATATTGCAATTGCAAATCCAAGTTAGCTAATACCAAGAGAAAGATGTATATACGGTTTTTTTTTTCTTTCAGACAGTTTAACTAGTATAGTAGAGTGTGTATTAAATTAGGACCAACTTAAAAGTCATTTAGCTTTGCATCAAATGATTTGACATCTTTTAATGGTTGAATTTTAACAATTTTTTTATTAATGACTAATAAATATGGATTACATTTACACCAAAGGAAATGATTGAGGGGCTCCCTTCATTGTCGAAGTTACTATTGCTGTCACTGTACCGAATTGGTTAAGGATAAATCATTCAAAAAAAATAATTATAAAACCATTAAACTGAATAAAAACACTATATTTTTTTTATTCACTATTGATTTTTTTAGTTCAGTAGTTGATCATGTCCTATACAAATAAAGTGAATTACGAAGCTGCTAAATTGAATTAATAAATATATTATTGACTTGAATTATAAGCATGATATTGAAATTGCTACAATGAAGGTTCAGACGTCAGCTTCTTAGACTAAAATGTTTAAATGATCAACGCCATATTTTTTAATTTAAGTTATTTCAATATTGTAAATGTAAAAAATATGGAAGAAGTAATTATAAAGTAGCCGTGAAATAGAACTATATATTTCCTTTGACACAATTCTTTTTCTTTCCGTAGGAACAATTGATCCGAAATTGACAATCATTGTTGCAGGATAAAATTTGTGGCTACTAATCCCAACGGTTAATAAAAAAAATTAAACTATAATTCTAGGAATGTCAGTTGGGATTGTAATCAGGGACGAATTTAGAATTTTCGTCAGGCAAATTCAAGATTTATGGGTTTTTTCTAGAGGGGTTCGAAATGATGCTTATTCTTAAAAAAATTATCTTATATGATCTATTTGTACAAAAAAACTTTAATACATGATAATTTCTGGAAAAACGTCAAACATATGATCACTTTTGAATTTTTTTTTCAGAGAGTTCAGCTGTATTCCTGAATGCATGTGGCTCCACCACTGATTGTAACCTAATAAAGAGACAAATAAGCAATAGTGTGGTTCAAAACGTTGAAAAAACTAAAATCATTTTTTGTCTTCAAGATTTATGTGAATATGCTGTTTGATTAAAATTCTCATGCTATTTAGACATACCTTACATTTTCGCATTTGATAATGGCTGGAGAAGACTTAATAAGCAGAAGAAGAAAAAAATAAACTTCCCATTTTAATTAAATTTTATATGAAGATTTCCTAACATAGATAACTAGTTTGAGGAAGGAAAAGACATATAATATCCGTATTTTTCTATCTCATTTTTCCTTATAATTATCTTGACTGATTTCAGTGTGAAAAAAATTACTCATTTCAATTCACGGTGTACACAAAATTCTAATAACCGAAATTGCTCAAATTTTAAGCAGATATATTTTTCAAATTATGTTTCCAAAATTATATGAATCATAATTTTCAAGAATTTATCTAGTTTGCTCCGAAACAGAAATAGGGCCCCACAGTCCAGGAGTCCAGACCCACCAAACAAATCCTATAGCAATAAATTGGAGAGCAATTAATACCTAAGTCAGATCCTCTGCATCCCTCTCATTTTGCTTCGTTTGATCCTAACATATCTGAGACGCTTATTTTAAATCAAACAGCCCAAAAATCTCCGATTGTCACATGCACGTGGATCCTATCTTTACAAACTCCAGTTAGAGCAACGTAAACCGTTCGATCTAAAAAAACAACCCAGATTTCTGTGACAGTACCTTTTTTCAACTACTACAAAGAGAAGGGAACCCTTTAATCCTACTAATGCACCTTTTCTGGTACTAAAACTACATGTGACCTAAATAATAGAAGTATATGAATAAAAAATAATAATAATAATAATAATAGAAGTATCCATCATCAGTTCATCACTCGAAAAAAGTATTCACATTTCACAACATCTTATCAAACCAGATCTTCTACCGCGCAGCACAAACACTGTGCGTGTTGCGCGGTAAATCGCAGTCTTTTATTTGCATCAAGATCCGTGCAAGTTAAATTTTATAATATCAGACTCCCTCTGAATCAAATCTGAGTCGTCTGTTGCCTACAACGCAGGAAATTTTGGACGTTCGTTACTGCTGCACGGCAGAGAATCCGCTTCCATCTTATTGGCCGTTGATTAAGGGACACTTTAACCACTTTAACCTTTTTATTTTGTATTTATATGTAATGAAGCTATAGTGCTAAGAAAAGTTATGAAATCACATGATAAAGGCTGTGAACTGTGAAGCATCATTGCATGCACAATATATCCGTTATTCAACGGTGCTTTCTTTCATTCTTTGCTTTGCATATACTCCCCGCCGCAGCAATTTAAACTTCATCACATATTTTCCATGGTAACAAGAAATATTGCACTTATATTAAATTGTCTTTGGTTTTTCGTGGCACTTCCAATGTAGCACTCTGTACGGTGAGTTCTGCGGCAATGAAAGCCCACCTGTTTATTTGATAAAAAGGCTTTATAAAATAAATTACTTGAACGCTATATAATTCTGTTTCTGTGTTTAGATTTAATTAGAGAGATTAGATTAGTTTAGGATATAGATTGTGAGTATGTGTTGGTTGATGACATGCGATTGTTCTATGTTGAATGTAATTTCGTTTTTGTTATAAAAATGAAGCGATGAACGCTCTGCACTTATTTCGAAAAGAAAAAGAAATTACTTGATAAAAGAGTAAGAAGAGCATTTCATGTTCTGATGAAGCAAATAAAGAAGGAAAGGAATTTTGTTGGTTTAATTAATTGGTTGTAGCCTTGCAGGCTCTTTAAAAGAAATATAATAATTTTTGGCCATTGATTTGTTTACAAGACAAATTCTCAACTGTTGAAAAGTTTTTCATTGTAATATAAAAAAGGTCTAATGGATAAATGTCAAAGCAAAATAACTGACATCAAAGAAAGTTTGGTTCTTTTTTCTTTTCTATTTCTTCCTTTTTTCTGCACTAATATATTATTGTATATTTTTTTCTAATGATGCTTTGAAAAAAAAGAAATCCACCTAATTGTTCACTGCTCTCCTAAATGACATAAAATATAAGGTTCGAAATGTTTTACTTTTATTTTGCATTATATATGAATTAGGATCTGTTTGCACTTTGCAGAAGACAAACATCAAATCTCAATAAACTTTGATTATAATTACACGTAAAATGATACATATGAAGAATGAATTGGTATCTTATTTTGCTGCTCATGAAATGATTTTTAAATTATATTGCTGGCATGTATTTAATAATTTTTGCGAGAATACAAAATATCACTCAGACTTATAGCATTTTGATGGACATACACTTACAAAATTTGACGAAAGAATAGTCCATATGACTAGCAACTATAAAAGAAATTAATTTTAATTTAATATATTTCCTTAATAATTTAAATGTCTGTCAATTTTTTTTATTGTCAACATGGTTTTGCCATAAAATTACGAAATTCCTTCTAGACTAAACAATTTACAAAATTTTACATGTTCAACATTGGAATTTCTTTTTTTGTAAACTATGTAATAAATTACAAGAGCCGTTTGTAGTACCATATAAGTTATGATATTTGAAAAATAAAATAAATTAAATTGGAAGAAAATGCAGAAATTAAAATATATCCAATCAACAAATACTAGCCATTGACCTAAGCAGCTTTCTCATTGGCCGTTTGTATCTGTTTCTTCTTTCATATTTTCACTCTCCATTCCCTTTTGAACCTTTCAATAGAGATAGAGAGAGAGACTTCTCTTCTTCTTAGCTCACATTCCATATCTCTGAGAGAGAGAGAGAGAGAGAGAGAGAGAGAGAGAGCTTCGCAGCTTCTGAGTTTCAAAGAGAGAGAGAGAGAGAGAGAGAGAGAGAATGGGTACATGTGGAAGCAAGTGCTGCTTCGAATCTCCAACTCCTACCATCTCTGATCCAGGGATCCCCCATGACAAGGCTGTTATCTCCTCTGACCCTCTCCCTTTCACCATGCCTCCTCCTCCCCCCAAGGACACTTTTTCAGAAAGCCCCAAAATTCAATCCAAATTCCAAGAACGCCCCTGTCCCGCTATTCCCTCTTCCTCTTCCTATTCTGCTACTCCTACCTCTTCATCTATCTCTACTAGCACAACCACCACCTCAAGCTATTCCTCCTCCTCTTATTCCACCACCAATTCCACTGACAATTCCTCTGATTTTCGAGCGAAGGATTCTGCCTTGACATGTCGGCCGGTGAAGAAGAAATCATTTTCGAACGAGTTTTTGTGGTCATGTGTCGAGAATTCCAACAGAGTGATCCTTGATCCGACCAAAACTATCAAAGAAAAAACAGTAGGATCCCAAATTTCAGAAATTTCAATTACACCTTCACAATGTCTCTCTGCTACTACAAGGGGTATTACAACATCTTCACTAAGGCAACGCACAAATTCAACAACGAGCATGAGAAACTACAACCAATCAAACAATGCCAAGCGGGCACGGTCCGTCTCACCGGCTAGTCGAACCGGGCGCAAGGTTATCAAGCCCGACCCGGCATCATGGAACCCTGTAAGTTCCAACATTACGAAACCAAGAACCGGGGATCTTCAACCCCCTCAATGGAGACCGGTAAACTCACACAGAGAATCATTAAATGGCTTAACGGGTCGGTTATCAAGACCCGATAGTGCCATTAAGAGGGATTGGAAGGGACCAACAATGGAGAAAGAGGCAAAAGAAAGACAAATTCAAGATGGAGATGTAGAGGTGATATCTAGAGAGAGAGTCAAAACACCACCACCTCTTGTGGAGGATTTGAATAACCCTCTCATAGCCATGGATTGCTTTATATTTCTATAATAATTAAGGTATGCTTATTTTCATTATAGGTTGTTTGTAGTGTATAATTGTAATGTATCATATATTTTTTTAGCCAGAAACATAAGATTGGTTATGTTTTACTTGGTTTTTCATGACCAAATGTTTATTTGGTCAATTAGATAGAGATGTTTGCTTTGATTTGTATCTACTAATTTAATCTTTTTTGAAAAAAAAATACATGTTAGGATGTCATTTTTCTACGATTATTATTTGTTATATATGTCAATTAGACCTGGATACACGCTTTCAATTTTTTAATTTGTATATTAAATATAACTAATTAATTTTTCAATAGACATGAATCATATCTCTTCCTGGAATATTAAATTTCCACGCAAAACGCTGGGGTTTTCAAATTCTAATTCGCTTGACCCAAAAAAAAAAAAAAATTCTCGGACAAAGATACAACTTACAATATTAGTTTTGAGGTGAGCGCAACACCCAGAATTTAAAACGATGGTTATTTGGACGATTTTGAAAATGCATTTTTACATAAATTCGAAAAATTAAACTAAAAAAGAAAGCAAATTATAGATGTGTTCTTCAGCTAATAGATTGATTGTGTTTCAAAATTTTATGTAATTTAAATATTATTTGAAATTTCATATAATTAAAATGGCACGAGAGTTACAACGATTCATATTTAATAGAGATGAGAGTATCAATGACAATTAAATTGTGTGAAAATAAAAAAAAAACACAGTCAATTTACAAGTTTAAAAATATATCTTTATTTATATATTTGAAAACTCATTGTGAAATTATAAAAACATGCATTGTGATACCTCGTGAATTATTATTTTTTTTTTTGTTTTGCAAAAATAGCAACCTCAAGCGTGTTCTGATGATTCGATATAATGAAATATATATATATATATATATATATATATATATATATATATATAACTGAGTTATGGTGCTTGAGCAAGCATCATATATACGGAATTCAAATTTACTATACCATCCAGCGTAGTAATGAACAATCTAGATCGATCGCCAGTAATGAAAAATAGAAAATTTTTTTTTAACTTTGACACAAATTTTGAATCAATTAAATCGTGCAGCCCGAAAATGCACAAGTTTGTTTGTTCGAAAATGCAAAAGTTTTTGTTTGAAAATACACAAGTACAGTGAAAAATATTTTATTTACAAACTGGGGTCTGGAAGTGTGTTATTGTTTGGGCTTATTCATTATTTATGTACGAACAATAGTGTTTAGCAGGTGGATTTGAGCAAGTTTAATAGTAGGTGTTGTATTTTTGTGGATCCGAATCTGCTGCTTGTTTTTGAGCAAGCAGCATCATGTTTGTTTCGATCTGACCGTTTGATCGTTATGAACGATTGTGATTTGATTCAGAAGCAAATGTTTTGACCGTTAAATGAGTTTTGAACAGTGGTTTTAACGAGCAGCAAATTTGGTTCCGTTATGTGATTGGAAGTTGAATATGAACAAATCCAAAACAGTTACATGCTACGTTGGGACTTGGGGCTTCAATACAAGTACAACATTTGTAATTCAATTTGGCAGATCAATGAAATTGTGTCTAACGGATGTCACTTGCCATCAGATCTTGTGCCGTGCGGTAAGTGTCGCACAAGAAATCTGAATTTTTCAATTGTATTAAAATTTGTGTAAATTAAACTTAAAAAATACGGACCCTCCTGAATTAAATCCACAGTGTTAGTTCCACGCGACACCAAATAAGCTCCCATGTCACTTGTGTTTTTTTGTGAATGAATGCCTACGGCCTACGGCCTTTCCCCTCAAAAATTAAAAATTGAAGTGATAATTGGAAAACAACAATAAAAACTTTATTTTTTTACTAAATACTCTAAATTAAAGTACAAACTTTCAATTTTTTTTTTCAGAAAATAAGTATTACATTCATGACTCTGATTTCAAACATTTAACAGTAATGATTCTATATTTTTGCATTCAGACGTGATTTCTAGACGCACGCATTTAGAAACAGAGATCACTTGAATTTACAAAGCAAAAAATATCAAGTACTTTTGAAATATGCATTCATGTCACAACGCTGCATGAACGCAGTGTTCAGAAGCAGCGTCCAGACATGAATGCAGATATGAAATTTTGCATCATACTTAATTATTTTGTCGTGTGTTTTTTCAGCGTGAACGCATGCATTTAGTCTGAACGCTGAACGCAGAAAAATAAAATCATGAATATCAAATTTTTGAAATGAGGATGCATTCTTATTTTTTTTAAGGATCAAACAAAAAAAAAAAATCAATACTTTCACCCACTCAACGACAATAAAAAAACAAGAAAAAAAACGTCAAGTTTGTTTTTTCCCCAAAATTAGTACAAAGAGTACACGCGAACAGAGCCAATAAAAAGGCATTTCCATTTTCTTAGCTCTTCAAGCTGTGAAAGGTGAAGAAGTAAAAAAAAAGAAAGAGTTTCTGTCAATTATGCCTCGTCAGATCTTCATCCACCATATAATTGTTTTTTTTTTTGTTGAAGATTTGATATTTAAAAAATGTCTAAATAAAATTGTACATGATTGATATTTTTTGTCTATAGAATTAACGTCTTTCTTTCCGCTGAAGAAATAACACTTCAAAAAATTCTAAAAAAGTTATACAAAACTATTTTTCGACTTAAGAATTGGAAGACCTCCTCAACTATTTTCCCTTGCAATAACATACATAGTCCGACTCTGTTGTTATTACGAGGAAAACATGATCATGTTATTCTCCTTGAAATCGTAAAATTAATTATGAACTGTTCGAATTATTTTTTCTCTCTCTTCGATTTTCATTATTCGAAAAAAGCAAGACCTTTCATCTTGTATCACGAACAGAGTCATATTACCCCCGAAATTGAAATAACACTCGATTTCTTTCTATAACCAACAAGCCTTCAGATATTTTATCTGGCAATAAAAGGCATCATTTTTTCATAATATTCTAAATTAACTTTTTATTGAAATTCTAAATTAAAGTTCAAAAATAAAAAGGCGTCAAAGTTGTTTTTTTTTCCCCCAAAATCAGTAGAAAGAGACCAGTAAAAAGGCATTTTCGTTTTGTATCGCTTCAAGAAGTAGAAATGGAAGTAGAAAAAGTAAACAACGAGGATTTTGATGCTTTGATCACTGGTTTCATTATTAGATCACTAGGATGGGAAAAGGAGCAAATAAAATAATTATGTGTAAATAACAAAGATGATATGAATTTCCGTTAACTACCATAAAATGTTAATTTATCAAATAATATCAAATTTTATGTGCGTGTTATCTAATATGAAGAGCTATGCTAATGTACTGATGTTAGCGCATCACTCTATAAGCTAAAGAGTTTAATCAACTTTTAATAGTCGAACCAAGCTGCTAAATGTATTTAGATATCAAAATCTTATAGAATATTTTTTATCTAAAAAAATCATATAGATATTTATCAATTTTTAAAATATTAAAAGTTGACTCTAAATTAATATAAAATATTATTGTATAATTTGTTATCATCTTTTCAATTCCCAGAAAAAAATACAAAAAAAGAAAAAAAAAACGTATTCTAATGCCAACTATTGTATTATATGGTTCTCAAAAAAAAAAGAAAAAAAAGAGAAAAAAAAGTACTATATTGGTTTTGAAATTTCAATTGCGATGCCGCAAGGTGGCAATTGTTGAATTGTATATTTGGGGCAAAAAAACAAGTCAGGATGAATGGCTGTGGCAATTGTTAAATCTTTAGGTGGATTCGTCACAAATAATTCATAATTTGCGAGTACACAAGTGCAGACATCCTACAAAAACCCAACACTCATTGTGATTATTATGTCGGTTTTGAAATTGTCATTTGTCAACAAAAAAAAATATTGTCAGTCACATCAGATCAAAAGCCTATACAAATAACTACAAAAACTGACTAATTAGCTTTGTCATAATTAGTGGGAATTTTCATATGTTTATCTTCAAATCAGAATAATGTCCATAAAGTAAAACAAATTATACATAACAAAATATTTATAACCTTACAAAAAATGTATTTGAAATTTAATTATACAATTTGAATCCCCAAATAACATATCACGTGACCATTTGAAATTATATGTTTAAATCATTTTTTACATTTGTATTTTGGACAATTAATTTTTTGAATTGCAAGCTCCTAACTATTGTCCACCAAATTTTAATTAAAAATATTATAAAGGGAAGATAAATGTATCCGAGAAAAATATAAGAGAGGTTAAGAAGTTGCATATTTAATATTTACTAAGAAATACTATCTAATATTCTTTACATCAAAAAATTTTGAACTTTTAGAAATTTTATTTTAAACTTAATTACTAACTATAATTTTTTTAAACATAAAAAACAAAGTTTTTGTTCGATTATGAAATTAAAGAGAAACTTAAATTTAATTTTGTACATAACTGAAAATATTATATGTTATTAAGCATTTAACTTATAAATTTGTTGATTTTCTCAATATCTTAATTGTACGTTTCAGAAATGTATATACATTTTTTATTTGAAATTTAGATAATAAATATGAAACCATTTGGCTAAGAATTTATTTCATGCAAAGACAATAAATAACACATGCATGATGATACATCATGCAAAACTCTCTGCCTCTCCCTTAGTCCCTTCTATATTACGGAACCGGATCTCCTGCTCGTAAATCTCTGCTTGCTTTTCTGCTTGTTTCGATTTGGACCGTTCAAAACTCATCTAACGGCCAAAGCATCTGCTTCCTGAATTAAATCACAACCGTTCGTGACGATCGAGCGGTCGGATCGAAAACAAACAGAAAAGCAAGCAGGAATTTACCAGCAGCAGATTCGGACCCCATATTACATCATATTTTGGCGCGTGTTATTGAAAAATAGGAAGAGTGACTATATCATTAAAAAGTGCTTGTTCTTAGTTGGAAAAATATGAGGCGTTTTATATATCTGAGACATTCCAGCGAAGATTCGTGAATTCTGAACAGTGTTGAATTTCTTTTTACATAGTTGATCAATTTCCATCAGCGTATATTAAATAATAAAAGACTAGATGTTGTGCAAAGGCTTGACGACAAGTTCAGATGTGAAAAGTCTCAGAATAGGAAATGAGGTTTTTACTGTAAGAGAGGTGTAAGACAGGGTGATTCAATATCTCCCTTTCTATTTGATCTTGTTGCTGATGTCTTAAATATTATATTAGCTAAGACTAAAAATGCTGGTTATCTAGAAGGTTTAGATGAATTTGAACAAATAGATAATATATTAAATCTACATTTTGCTGATGATATTTTACTCTTTTTAAAAGCTGATTTTCAAGAAATTAGTATACTGAAATGGTTACTGATAAGTTTTCAAAACTTATCAGGATTGAAAATAAATTTTGAAAAATGTGAAATGGTCCCTCTAAACATCAATGATAATTTGGGTAAATCTTTAGCAGAAATATTAGGATGCAACATAGTATCATTACCTATTAAGTATTTAGAAGTTTCACTACATCGGAAAAATTTGAACAAAGCAGATTGGGATGCTTTGATCAATAAAATTGAGAAAAAGCTTAATTGCTGGCAAGGTAGATTTCTATTCTTGGGGTGGGAGATTAACCTTGCAGAACTCAGTAATCACTGTTATACCATTATATTGGCTCTCCTTGTACATGTTACCAGTTAATGTGAGAAATATGATAGATAGAATTAGAAGTAAATTCTTTTGGTTTGGTGGCAATACTACTAGGAAAAAAATGATACTAGTAGCATGTGAGACAGTATGTAAGAGTAAAGACCAAGGTGGCTTAGGTGTGTTAGATTTAGACTTAATGAATAAAGCTTTATTAGCAAAATGGTGGTTCAGATATAATGATCCATCTGAAGAAGGGTTATGGAAAAATATTTTGATAAACATGTATAAAAACAAACATAGCATTAATCTATTTTCCCCATTTTGGAAAAGTATCAACTCTTTACAACATGAGATGTCTATTAGTGTTAATAAGAAAATTAGGAAATGGTTTACATATAACATTCTGGCAAGATAGATAGAAAGAGGAATTATCATTCTCCCTCTTATTTCCTAACCTGTTTCTGGTTTGTACTGATCCCAACATTAGTGTTAATAGAGTTTTCTCTGATGGAAAAATAAATCTAAATTTTAATAGGCAATTAGTAGGTATAATTAGGAATGAATGACTCAAATTAGAAGCAATTATAGCAGATGTGCAAATTATTCCTTTAGTTAAAGACTCCATGGAGTTCAAATGGTAAATTCTCTATACAAGACATGTACAGGTGGTTGGAATACGGTGGATACAAAAACAATAACTATGATATTATATGGAAATCCAAACTTTCTACTAAAATTAAAGTGTTTATGTGGCTAGTTAGAAGGAAAAGAATATTTACAAAAAAAAATTAGCTAAAAGATGTTGGAGTGGTAATACTCAATGTGTTTTTTGTAATCAAGAAGAGTGTATTGATCATCTTTTTGTATCGTGTGCATTTATTAAACAAATATGGAATTGGATTAGCAATCATAACAACTTTGTGTTTAATGGTGAATGTCTAGATGATTTATGGAAAATAGATGCCAAAATTCCACATAAGAATGCTAAGATAGTTGAATTAATTAGAGGAGCAGTTTTATTGAATGTTTGGTTAGAACAAAATAAGTTATATTTTACGGAAAAAAACCCAAAACTATTAGGGACTTGGCGAGTAATATCATTAGAATGTTAGAATATTAGTGTAAGAATAATAATGATCAATCTTATTTGAAGATTAATCTTGTTATGCCACAAGATGTTGAGGATTTGCCAAGACCTATTCGAGAAATAGGAAGCCAGATAGAGATGGGGCAGATGGAGGAGGTGCAAATGAACCTAAATGCGCAAGAACGTTTGTTTGGAAGAGGTCACTGTCCTGATTTATTGTCCTTTCATGGATGATTCTGAAAAAGAAATTGTTTTTTTGTGTTGATTTGAAGAAAAACTTGTTTTTTGTCTGTAATATGTGCTGCCATGATACTTTGTTTGTTGTTTTTGGTAGCTGATGGTGATACTTTGTTTTGGTATGGTTATGTAGGCTTTTAGTTTGTATGTTCGAGGTTGGAAAAACTGATGATATGGTCTGATATAAACAGATAATAGTTCTAATAGGATTTAGATAATGTTTTAGATTTTCAGTTTCAATGAAACAGGTGAGGTTAGCCTCCACTCTTTAGTAAAAAAAAAATTTCCATCAGCGTATATTAAATAATAAAAGACTAGATGTTGTGCAAGGGCTTGACGACAAGTTCAGATGTGAAAAGTCTCAGAATAGAAAATGAGGTTTCCACATGATATGATTACATGTTCCTTCCATTATTATTTGTTTAATTTTTATGAACATAGCTATATTCAATTAGGACGGCTTAAATGGTATCCTTGCAATAGTGAGTGAGATCTTATAAAAATTATATCAACTTAGCTATGCTGAATTATTGTGAATTTACTATAATAAAATGTCAAGTACCAATGTACCATTCATCAAAGACCACTCATCTATTTTTTTTTTTTTTTAAATGTACCATTCATGCTAAGATATATAAATCGGCTATTTGAAACCCAAGTAAAAACCTTAATAACTTTAATTTAATAAAACTTGACTGGGCACTGAGTATCACCTAGATATAGGTACTTTTGTATAATTTAGCAATCAAATCTCTCTATATTATTCTGATGGTATATTTATAATATATGTATGTGAAATTAATTATTTGATCTACAATTATCAAGTTCAATCCCTCTTAAATCTAATGATTTGATCATTTGTATGATCTTACAGAGAAAATGGTAGAAGATGGGTACAAAAAAATTCTTAAATAAAAGGAGAGCTATTTTAACACTTCCATATACAGTCGTTTTTTTTTTTGAATGCCTGACAGAAGCTGTCAGGTTTGTAATACATCCGCAAACAACAAAATTACAACTTGCCCTTCACAACCTACATCACAGCTCGCATACCTCTAATTACTCCTAGCTCAGTACTTCTATCATCTTAGCACAAATTATTATTCTCCACAGCACACATCTGCCAAGTCACCTTCCTATCTCTATGCCTTTCGACAGTTGTCTTCATCCTAATTTAGACTCCCCATTAGCCCCTTTGCTTGGGCCAGACTTCTATCAGCAGAATTGATTCCAAAGTTGGACATCTTGTATAATCCTCTGCACTAATTGAGCCGGTGATTGAGTTGCTTCATTGTCTCGAAATATTCTCGCATATCTCAGTTTCCATAGTGCCCATGTGGCCGCCAAGAATAGAGGTTCCCATTTCTTTCGTTTCGTAGGTATGTGTTTTAACTCCAAGCGTGTTCTGTGAATAATAAGGTGTAATGAATCTGCTGGCACTACGAAACGCATCTGAAACTCCAATTGTAAGTTGAACCAGACTTCAACTGAGAAGGGGCATAGGAAAAAAAAGGTGTAGAGTCGATTCCGAGGGGCAGTTCCTACATAAGACGCACATTGGATTGCAGTGAATTTTCCTTCTCAGCATCACATCGTGAGTTAGTAAACGTTCCTGCATTAGCATACACGTGAAGAACTTAACTGCTGGAGGTACCTTTGTTTGCCAAATCCAGTGCCAGTGTGTAGGAATCCGTGCCGCCCCTGCAATAGTTTTGTAAAAGGAGTTAGCAGAAAAAGAACCCGATGATTCCCAGCGCCATTGTAGCGTGTCAGGGTCATGTGTCAAGGTGTGGTTTTCAATGTATTGCATGGCAGTAGAAGCAACCAATTTACGTGGGTGTGGTAGCAGGGAATTTGAAATTGGAAGGGCATCTCGGAGTGATGGTCTGGGTAGTGGGATCTTGTCCTGCCTGGTGAAAGATGTCAACAGGGGCTGTGCTGCCCATGAGTCGAACCAGAAGGAAATTGATCCTCCGTTACCAATTTTCCATCGGGTACTCCAGTGAGAGCAAGAAAGAATCGTTTGCAGTGATTTCCAGAAAAAGGATCAGAATTTTTTCCAGAAGTTAGGTCCCTGGTTGTATGTCCCGATGCAATACAGAGCGTGAGCTACCGTTGACCACAAGGAGTCGGGTGCTGTGTATGCCTTCCACCAACATCTTAGCAACAGAGCCGTGTTGTGAAGATTGAGATCCTTGACACCAAGACCTCCGAATTTCTTCGGCAAACAAATCGTTTCCCAATTCAAGAGATGTACTCCTAACTTTAGTCTTTCATTATGCATCCAAAGAAAATCTCTTCTGATACGGTCTAATCTCAGAATGACCCACTTTGGTAATTTAAAACACCCCATGTAATATACCGGGATCGAGGAGAGGACCGAGTTGATGAGCTGTAGCTTGCCCGCTCTAGAGATGAGCTTGCCCTTCCAACCTTGCAATCGCTTTTCGACTTTCTCAATTAGGGGGAGGTAATCCCTCCGAGTTGGCCTTGTGATGGACAAAGGCATCCCCAGGTATGTGCATGGTAAGTTTCCTTGCGGACATGAGAGGATTGCACGTGCTCGTTGTGTTTCTTCGTTTGTCAGATTAAATGGGATGAAGCAACTCTTTTGATAATTGATTGTGAGACCCGAGATATCAGAAAAGACCCTGAGAATTGTTTTTACTGTGACCAAGGTGATCTCATTAGCATTCATGATTATTGCCGTGTCGTCCGCATATTGAAGGGTAAAGATCGAACGTGGCAATTTTGGAGAGAGGTGAAAAGGTAGAATTTCTTCTATGCTGCCCAACAGACGTTGTAACACATCAACTCCGAGAATAAACAACATCGGCGAGAGGGGATCACCCTGACGTAATCCTCTCTTGTGTGTGATGTATTCCGAAGGAATGCCGTTGATCACTGTCCTTGAAGATGAAGTGTTCAGCAGATGAGTCACCCAATTAATCCACTGTTCTGGAAAGCCCCTGGCGCGCATGATTCGCTGCAAGTAGGACCAATCAATAGAATCAAAAGCCTTGGTGAAATCGAGCTTAAGGAAAATGGCCGTGCTGTGAGAGCTTGAGATGTTGTGCAAAATCTCTCTGGTAGCCATGAAATTATCACCAATGTGCCTTCCTCTGACGAAAGTCGTCTAATTCTTGTGAATAAGGGACGGGAGCTTGTATCTGAGTCTGTTGGATAGGATTTTGCAAACCAGTTTGGGGAATATGCTGATTATGCTAATTGGACGGTAATCTGAGGCATTAGTCGGGTTATCCTTCTTAGGGATCATAATAACATTTGCTCTGTTCAAGGATCTTAGTTCCAATTCATTCCTGCAAAATGCCGCCATCATTGTGGTTACTGCTGGCTTGCAGGTTTCCCAAAATTTCTGTAAGAATTCCGCTGGTATACCATCGGGTCCTAACGCCTTGTTGGTCGCAAGTTGTTTTACTGCTGCCGTGAGCTCACTGTCAGAGAATGATTCCCCTAATTCCGTAAGATCGACATGTGCTTCCGTGCTTTGGTATACGGCTTGAGGATTGAAAGTCATGCAGTTAAGTTGTGTACCCAGCATATCTCGCAAGTGGTTTAGAAAGACCTGCCTGATTGTAGGTTCATCCGTGAGAGACTCATGGTTGTGCTGTAAGGTTGTGACCGTGTTTTTTCGACGCCTTGAAGAAGCAAAGGCGTGAAAGAATCTTGTATTTTTATCGCCTTCCCTTAGCCACTTACATCTAGACCGTTGTTTCCATTTAATCTCCTCTAGAGTTGCTAGATGGACCGTACGTTCTCTTATCTTAATCCGAAGTCGAAACTCATGAGATGCCAGAGTCCTCATTTCTTCAATTCTATCGAAGAATAATATGGAGTCTTTACAAAACCTGAGTTGTGTCTCGAAGTGTTGGGTGTTTGTCCTATGCCAGCTTCGAAGAGAATTGTGAATCGATTGGAGGTTACTATTGTATAGGGCAGGCAGACCTCGGGAAGGAGTATGCTGAAAGTGCTTGCTCCATGTGGAGTTTACTAACTGCTGTACCGCCCCGTGCCTAAACCAAAATA
This sequence comes from Eleocharis quinqueflora, assembly GCA_964058865.1. Classification (NCBI taxonomy): domain Eukaryota; kingdom Viridiplantae; phylum Streptophyta; class Magnoliopsida; order Poales; family Cyperaceae; genus Eleocharis; species Eleocharis quinqueflora. Next base: position 195,119 of record CAXKVX010005099.1, read on the forward strand.
GTTCCATTCGATTAGGAGTTGGTGTGCTTTGGTGTTGTCTACAATGCAGGATTAAGGGAACGTGATCTGAGACCAGCATTTCCATTGCCTGAAGGGAAATTGAGGAGAACGCCTGTAGCCAATGAGTGGAAATGAACACCCTGTCGAGCTTTGAAAGAGTAGGCTCAGGTCTCTTGTTTGACCAGGTGAAGTTTCTGTTGCCAAGGGGTATGTCGGCAAGGCCTGTGGCTCGAATAAAATCATTGAAACTGCTCATTAAATCAAAACCCATGTCTAGGCCTGATCGGTCGGTCATCCAACGAACGAGATCAAAGTCACCACCTAGAATCCACGGAGTGTTAATTAAGGCCGCTAGTTCATACAGTTCTTGAATAAATGCCATCTTGTTGGTGTCATCAGAAGGACCGTAAACAGTGGTGATTGTGAAAATCTGGCCTGTGGAATTCGCTTTTAGTATCGCTGTACAAGTATGCTTCGTAGCCCAAGAGTTTATCAGAGAGTACGCCTTCTTCCACGCTATGCAGCAACCTCCTGCAGTGTTGTTAGCTTGCAAATAAACCACATTAAGGTCATAATACGATGGCAAGGTGCGCATCAAATAGGTGAAATTAACTACATTCCACTTTGTTTCTTGAATACAACAGACATCTACTCTAGCTTCCCTAATCACATTCCTGACCACTACGCACTTGCTAGCATCTCCTAGCCCTCTAGTGTTCCACGACATTAATTTGAAATTCTTAAGAAACATAAAAGTGATTAATACAGCTGATGTGGACTTCGAAAAAACAACCGTAACCTAGTCCTACTATTCTGGCTCTGAGAGCTCATCCTCAGTGTCAGGGTCGATTCTTGTCATGGTGCCCATGATTTCAAGGTAACCTTCTTGTTGCGCATGTTCTGTCTGATTACGGTTTGCTGAATCCACTTCAAGAACTTTGCTAGAAGAACCTTCCTCTGTCATCGGGGTATCTTTGATTGCCTCGACCTGCTGAATGGGTTGATAGGATCTGGCCTCATTATCTTGATCTATAGCCCGACAAATTTCTTCTGTCGACAGGCCACATCTGCTGGCGATTGCAGCACAATGCTCACGGGCCACCTCTACCTGAAAGAATTTCTCAGGATGTTCAATGAGTTTAACTACCTGCTGGGCCTCCTTTTATGGGCTTTGGGCCCGTGGTTGAAAGGTGCTGCTTCCTAGCCCTTTTTTCCTCACCCTTCGAACAGTTGTCCTTATCTGTGCCAGAGTTTGGTGCTTATCTGATGGTGGGGTTTCCGAGGTTGCTCCCACGGCTCCAACGGCTGCACTACTCCCAACATGATGTTCCCTAACGGAAGCTAGCACATTGTCTCCTGTGCCTTTTTGAGGTACAAACTCCAACACTGGGTTAGTTACCATCCTAGGTAACCGACCCATATCCCGAGGGCTGTTGTCCATCGGTTCCCCAAGTGGTTGTATACCCGAGGCATGTTTAGGGTTCAGAGAGATGGGACGTTTTCCTGGGTTGCGTGACAGCAAAACCAAAGGTGCGCGATCTTCTGTGGCAGGGGTGTTGTTTGGTATGTCAGGAATAAGAATGGAAGGGTTAGAGCTATACTCCGCTGGGATTGTATTTTGCACAGAAGATCCAACTATCATGAGGTCAGATGTTGTGTTGTGATGTGTGTCTGTAGGGTGTTTCTGTGTCCCTCCATCTGTGGCCTTTGGTGTTGCCATCTCCATAGCCCTGATGGAGTTCCAAGTGATATGGCCTTGGGGGTTGTGCTGGAGGAGGAAGGAACGAATTTCTGGTGGTAGCGAGTCCGGGTCCACACCTTGGACTATCTCCCTCAGAGCCTTCTTGGAGACCAGTACCGAATCTGAATCATCCGAATCGGAGCTAGTGGTAGACGTGTGATGAGGTTTTTGGCTGCCCAACGGCTTGTAGTATTTCGTTGGTGCCGGCGGAAGGTCTGGCGGCATATAAATCGGCCTGTGCGTCCATTTCAGTGGGGTGACTCGGACAGGGTATTCTAATCCTCCAACTATCACTGCCACCGATTTAGCAATTCTGGATAGGTCAGTAGTTGCTATTACCACCTTCCATGAAATGAGACAATTATCATGTTCATTGGAGACAGATCCCAGGTAGGTACCCATGCTACTAACCATAGTGCGAACCTCACGTTCTCTCCACAGATTCGGTGGGATACCATTCAGCCGAAGGAGAACTTTGAACGAGGGTATGGTCGTCGTGGGGTGAGAATTCCTGAAATGAGAGACCTCGGTCCCATAATTCAGCAGGCACGCTTTTGATGAATGTTGCTGGAGCTAGACCCACCGGTAGTTCAATTAAGTGCCTTTTCCAAGAGAGGCTTGCTATTGCCACCTCATGGGGGAGTAGCAGACCCGAGGTTGCTGCTATCTGCGCCACCTCTTCGATGGCATGGTGTTTATCATCATTTGTGTGCATCACCACCGTGTTGGTCATCAACCTCTTGAGCTCTTGTTCATAGATTTCATCCCTGTCGATGAAACACATGATCTTGTTGGGTCTACCTTCAGGCATCGTCACCTCCTGGCCTGTTATGGTTCCCTGAAGCAGTTCATCAAAAGCAGGCTCTGTTGCCTTGTTGACGCGCCTTACTAGTGGTTTCGGTGCAGGTAGGGGGGTCCCTTGCATGACCAGAGAACATTTGGTGCCAACGTGGCCATTCCCCCAGCATTTGCCGCACTTAGCTTCATTTCGACATTCTGCCTTGGAATGTCCCCTTCGGCAGCATTTGAAGCATCTGCCCCTCCATTCGACAAAAGCAGGGGATGGAGGGGATCTTAGTTGTGTTGGACTATGAGGGGATATGTAGTAATGACTTGGTGGTTGTGTAACTGGGGAGGCGGGTTGGGCAGAGGTGGGGGTAGTAGGGAGGAAGTTGCGCTTGAGAATGTTGGCATAGGTTGGAGAGGAGAAAGGTTTGTAGGGTTTGGGGACTCTGGGTGGGGATGCTGGGAAGGGCGTGTCCGGCAGCGAGGCGGCTCTCTTCTTACGACTTTGAACGGTTCTTCATTCGGGTTTAGAGTTTAGAGTTTAGGATTCATGTATATTGAATCTTTCTTTCCAATATACATGCATTCAGAATATTCTTTCCAATATACATAGGTTGCTGGAGCTAGACCCACCGCTTTTGATGAATCTTTCTTTGAACGGGTTGGGCACAGTTGTATTTCTTTTTCTATCATTTCTTTCCAATATACATGCATTCAGAATATTCTGAATAAGAAAAGCAAAACACATGCAATTAAAAAGGAGACACTAAAAGTACCATCAGATTCTGAAGAGATGGGAAAAGAAAGATTAATGATTCTTTTCTTATACTGATACATCGTCCTTTTTTTAAAACCAATCGTTTCTTATCAATCCAGTTACTAATACAGTAAAACTCAACCAATCATAAAAGAAAAAAAAACAATATCAGCCCTAATTACTGATCAAAAGAAACCTAAATTGTTAATTAGATAAAAATGGAAGGGAAAAATCTCTAATTAATTTAACCCAGTAATATTAAAGATAACTGTCAACTGCTATTGCACAAGTATTTGCATCCAGAGCCTCCACTCCCAAAAAGCATATTACACAACATACAAAGGGGCTTTCTATACACATTCCACAAAAGGACAACTTTAACCCTGCTTCTGGTACTTCAACACCATTGCTTCCTGGTGGATCCTCATTGCTCGCCTAGCCCTCTCCAAGTTGCACCCAACACAGTACCAAAACCCCTTTGGTACTGAATCTCGAGGCGGTTTCATGCAGTAAATGTGGTATGCCTCATCACACCCATCACACAAGACTATATTGTCATCGTCCTTGTCAGCATAACAACCACGACAGAGACACGAGGGACAGTACCAACAAGGCCTATTCAAATGCTGTTCGCTTGCAAGTTGAGATTCTTTAAGACACCTTACATGGTAATACTTATATGGGCAGTACGCATGGCCACATCTCAGAAAAATCTTGTCTTCTTCCTCTTTCAACCCACATAACTTGCATAAATCTTGCGGGCCCGACTCATCAGATTCTTTCACATTGGACATGGAATCCTCATTTTTGGGCTCTTCAATTTCCATTGGCGTTTCAGTAACTATCATGTTTTCCAAAAGCTTCTTACAAGCTCCGCAGTGTTCATGCGGCACAGTTATTTTCTTTTTTGGTTTCTGGGTTGTCTTCTTCTTGCTCGCACCAGTACAGGATTTACAGTACCAGTATTGGGTAGGGATAACCTTGAGAGCGGGCCTGATGCATTTCATGTGGTACGCACACTCACAGCCATCACATATAAGGAACTGCGCATTGAGTGCATTGCAACCACACATTTTGCACGTGCGATCAGTGGTATCAGGATGGCTTGACCTGTCTGAGTGGGTCAGGGTTAGTTGTTGAATGGTTGTGCATGAATCTCCTGAATTATTGTTGTTATTCGAATTATTGTAAACAATGCTAAAATCATTTATTGGAGCAGTGATATCCATTATGCTGGTCTCTGTGTTTAATATACAAGTCCCCTGAAAAAGACGGTAACAAGAACATATAATGAGATTTCCTGAAAAATGTCAGAATAATTAATTGTAATTGATTCATTTGTTAAAACATGATGAACTTGCCTCCGGATTTTCTTCACAAGCATCCAGTTCAAAATCGACTCCAACCTGGTACAGACAATTTAGTTCATTATTAAGTAATGAAAATTTGTTTGAATGCACACATAGGAAGGTAGGCAAAAATAAAATAAAAAAGATTGTGCAGAGTGCAGACTAAAAAGTAAAAACAGATTCATTTGTATTATTACTTGCCAAGTCTACAAATAGAAATAAGAGTCTATAATCCCTTACAAACTAAGCCTAAGATACCCACCTGTTTTTGAAAGGAAACTCTACACCTGTCAGAGAAAATGCTTGTCAGACGAACTATATCTTGGCCGACCTTTTCAAGCGTCCTCCACAGCTGAAAAAGACAAAAATGATAAATAAAAGATTTAAAAGATGGGCAAAACAAAGGAAACAAACTTGAGTTGGAACTACTGTCCAATTTAACAAAACATACCTCAGTGTCTCATTAAAAAATTGAAAATCAAATTAAACATTTAAATGGTTGCAGAAGCTATTTTTCTAAACCCTGTTGCCTCACAGACAGAAGAAAAAAAAAAAGAAAATAATTGGGTACATGTAAAAGTGCTATTTTTTCTTCCGCTGAGCACAAACTGATCTCTCATATTCCAATTATAGCTTAGATCAATTGGATGGATACATCAATGTTTAACTTCCTTAAAGATACTTGCACTTCCACTTTTCTGTATTGCCACCTCAAAACTTCTATTTTAGATATGTGCCGTCCTATAGTTTATAAATGAGTGCTAGTATGAACAGCAAATAAATAAAAATATACACCATATGAAAAGAAACTGGTAACAAGTTCCAAGAAAGTAGTCCCAATACCTGCAGTACATCTCGAAGGAAAAATTGAGGCGTTTTTTCATAAAGGCCATTTTTCATCCGGTAGTGAATCTTTGTCAAATCAATATAACGCCTGTACTCTTTAACTCTGAAATTTCTGAACAGAATATCACACAGCATGACAAATTTCTCTGACACGAGTACTTCAACGAGTGTGTTCTGACACTTGGATGTGTTGTCACCGGCACAAGTTGTAATGCATTTTTGTAATGTAGACCCAGTTGCAGCACTAGCCTCAGTTGCATATCCATTCTCCTAAAATAATAGTTAAGAAATAAATTAATATGAGTTATATCAAAGAAAAAACTAATAAAAATTACATATCATCTCATATTTAATGAGTCCCTGCACTAACAATTTCTGATAATACTGAGGCCATAAGCTATTAGCAACAAGGTGAATAATCCCAGAAATTATTCAAAAACATATCTGGCATTCTAGAGATGTAGGAGCCCAAGGGGCCATTTGTAGTATTAGGATGCCTGGAAATCATATTTCTAGGAATAAAATTGCCGAGTCTGAACGAATAACATGTTTGGTTTCTCCTAGTTCGTTGCCTTGGAGCCATTAGAAATAATATTGTGTTCCAAAAATATCCTTGTTACACCAATGGCGCATTTAATCAAACATTTTCTTTCTAAAATTATTTAATCCTTAATTTCAATAACTTGGAAAAAGCAAAATCCTATTAAACATCTCGTCCTGCCAACTTCTTTCACTTCGAATTTTAATATCGTTAGGTAATATTTGGCCCTTCCACTGGTGCCATTGCAAAGAAAATATTGCACAAGCACCTCCATTGATAAATTCAATTCTCCAACTATAAGATGCACCTTGCAAATTTTCTGATTAACTTTTCAAATCTGTTTCCAATCACGAGATATGCTTCATCTAAACTTTCCTGTTACTGAATTAGCAACTTCTACGCTTAAAATATAGATTTCATAGTAGAAATAGGAGTCTCGAAGAGAAATGACTGTAGATTATAGATTTTGCGGTAAACATGGAAGGTAGAAGGAAAAAGATTAGTGCTTTAACTCAAACGAATATACACCTGTGTGAAACGACAAGAAAGGAAAGACATAAGGACAAGTTCAGTAATTTTGCATTGATTCCCGTTGGCGATCAAAGAAACCCACATTTAGCATGGTCATCATATTCCTACAAATCATGGCTATTTGATTGCCAAGGAACCATGTTGCACAGGTGCAGGTCAAGTTATTGTATCCGATACAATGTTGTTGCAGCAATACAGCAATTTAGAAAAATCTAAGATTAGGGTGTGGCTATTTTCATTTATTTTAATTTTATTATAAATTATGTTCAATATTATCAAATATATTTTTATATTAGAATAAACTTATATGAGGAGAAAATATGAAGAAAACTAATTAAGTAGCAGGCTCCATGTGGACTGCCAATGTTTGAAGTATGTTCTAGGGAAGATAACAACAAACAGGACGCCTCCAGTGCTTTCTAAATGGACATATTCTAGCCTTTTGTTGCCATGTGTATTTTAATAAAAAAAATATGTGTTTGCCGTCGGTTTGAAGTCCTACTCCCGTCTGAATAGTCCCGCAAGATCAGCCTCAGAAAGTGAGATGCGCTCCAATCCTTACAAACGCAACGGGCTCCTTAGCGCAAACCATTCCCCAAAGGGTGGAGTCTGCAGAGCAGCCCAGGTGTAGCTTTATGCTCCACATACGCGAACTCAAGCATATTGACTGTATCAGCTTGTCAAAGTAAATAAACTATTGGGATACACCAGCTGGCATATCAGATACGCACCACACATGAATTTGTGTGAAACTGTGAATCCATATTGGATACGTATCTGATACGAGCGGCATTGCCATGACACAACACAGATACAAAGGAACACTGCAAAACCAACTGGATACAGGTTTGCACTTTTTGGTAACTGTCAGTTTGGTAACAGACGGCTCATATCAACACGATTAAAATCTATGACCAGTGCAGGGTACCATACCAGCTTGACAGAATTCCATAAGAATGAATAAGATAGGCCTGTATCAAAACTAGATGCTAAAAGCCCAAAACAAAGTTAGTAGTTACTTGGTACAAGACCAAATCTTGTTTTTATATACCTGGGGTCTGCCGAAGAGTGTGAATGGACCAGTACCAAGTGCAGCACGAATGCAATTTTCAATACCGCCTCCCCCCATTTCAGACAGAGACTTCAGTTCACTTTCCAATATATATCTCCAGCTCTTCCAGTGGTTATCCGTGCAACTTGGTTCTTCATTAGACCACTGGCTGTCACTGGTATCTGGTTCTTTGCTCTGCGACTGCAGGTGGTTATCTGTGGAATGTGGCTCTTTGTCAGGGTTCATCTTCAATAATGCCAAAGCCACAGGAAGCTACAATAAACAATGAGTTTTAATTTGTTCAGCTCTGAATTTTTTTTTACCATCCCAATTGCCTGCTCATTAAACATTCTCTAATTTCATAAACTGGCATTTAAGTCAGAAAACAAAATTAACGATATTACACAACCTTTTTACACCAAAGCAACAAATTCCCAAGCAATTTAACTCAAATCATCTTAATTTTAGATAAAAGAATGAATAACCAGAAATGAATTCAAACTTGGGATCTTAGATTCTTGGCAGATAGCACTCAAACAAACTATTACCTCACTACTACCGAACTCGTTCTTCAATAAACGGCGCCTTTTGTAAGTGATAACCCCTTCTTCTGGGGAGATCTCCATATTATGCTTCCCTAGAACCTTCTTCTCCTCAGTCGACATATCTCCTGCACTCATTTTACCAAAATTAGGGTTTGGCAACTCTCTCTTTCACAAAGAAACCAAAAGGGAAATCACGACTAGAATCGTTGCTCCGACGGGAGTTACGCTAAGAACAGAGGTTATTGCTTAGATTTGGTTTTGAGAGAAAAAAAACTGGTGGAAGTGGGTCGAGATTTCAGAGCAGAGTATGATATTTGAATTGAGAGAAAAGAGGGAAGAAAGAAAAGATGTGCTTCAAGAGGAACTGAGAGGTGAGAGGAGAGAGGCGCAGGCTGTACAGTAGTTTCCTTTCCTTTGCTCCTTTTGGTAATTTTACTTTAATAATTAGTAATAATAAAAAAAATCGGGGTACAGGAGATTGAACGGTCGAGATTTCGTCGAATTAAATTCTCACAGTGATTGGAGCAGAGTTGAACCGACCTGGTATTGGTAGAAACGGGCCCAGATGTCAGAGATTTAATAGTTGAATTCTGAACTTATTAGGTCATTGAGTTTAGAATACGGGCTATTTCGGCGTGTGTCGTTTTTTTAAGGATAATGTACAGTGAATATCAATTTTGTCGTGCACATTTAGTTGAGTTATAATGCATATTTTTTGAATTATTATATATGTTATAACATAATTATTTCTGTACAAAAAATAACATGTATAATTATTTCATCGCAGAAAGTAACATACATAATAACTCAAATAATATGCACGATAACTCAACTAAAGGTGCATAATAAAATCGACAACATGTATAACTATTTCATTAAAAAAATAGCATGCATGATAACTCAAATAATTTACATGATAACTCAATTAAAGATGCATAATAAAATCGTTATCAATAGTTGATATCAAATATGATACATACGTATCAGCTCTCTTTTTTTATATATATTTTCAGCCATGCTTGTTCAAAGAGAAAAAGGCGAAGGAAATTTATTGTTAGCAATTAAGCATTGAATCAGGAAAAAAAAATCAATATACAATTAAGTGTGAAAAGAGCTCATTTGTATGTCTTGAGAGTTGAGACCCACCTTCAAATCTGAACACTCTTATAATTTAGCATTAACTAAGAAATTCTAATAATTCATATTTTCTGCAGTAATACCGCAATTTACTATACATAAATTTCGAAAAACAAAACAGGTTTGATTTTTTTTCTTTAGGGTCCGTTTGACATTTCAAAGAATAGAGCTAGAATAGTGTGATTTTGGAAGAGTGGTAGAAGAGTGGTAGAATAGACTATTCAATGTTGTTTGACACTTGTGATTTGAAATAGAATAGTTGAAGGGTGATATTAAGACTAATAATATAATTATTATATTATAATAATAAATATAATAATAATATAATATTATAATAATATTATAACGATAAATATAATAATATAATAATAACAATAAAATATAATATTACTATAATAATATAATAATATTATAATAATATATTAATAATAATATAATAATAACAATAAATATTATAATAATATATTAATAACACTAAAGAATAATAATAATAATAGTAAACCGGCTATTAAAATATACTAATACTAAATTGAAGTCTATTCCATAATTGCTTAACCGGCTATACCACCATATGGGTGGTATAGCGGATTAGCTAAAACCAACTCTATTCCAAAATACTAAACTGTGTTTGGCACTTTCAATTTTTGAAATAGCAAATTTATTCCAAAAAATAGGCTATTTTTTTGGTGCCAAACGGACCTAGTTACTAGTAATTACTATTTACTTGAGAAGATATAAATTCGCTAAAACTACATATTCAAGTTGTACTTGTTATATTTTAAAAAATTTAACTATTTTTTAAGAAAAAACAAATTCGTTATATTAACGATATATGAATCATTCAACATTAATGATTCTTCACCTCTTTAAAATATAGTAAAAAAGTTTGAAAATATAAAATTGGATGTTCAAATAGATTTCAATATGCAGATCAATTTAATAATTAGAACTGATTATTTAAATTTTACAATTTAAAATATAGATTGGCTTGAAGCGTATTTTATAAAGCCGAATAATCTATATAAACAAAGAAAATTGGAAAAAAACCAAGTCGTATGTTTTGAATGAAAATAATCATTTTAAATGTTTTGATGGGTATAGACGTACTTATCCGTAGAAAAAAGTAAGGGAGATAAACGGTGTCGCGGGCTTGGCAACCGGTACAGCCGGTGTAGAACTTGTGGTGGCCTCAAGAGCGCAGTTACGAAATGAGAGAGAGAGAGAGAGAGAGAGAGAGCTGAGACGAACATCGTGCCTTCCACGCGATTCAATTCTTCCCTATTCATTCCCTTTTGAGTTTTGAGCTGATTTCGAGTCTTTAATTTAATTAAACCCAGCTCCGAATAATCAATCAATCAATCTGATAATCACTGCTTCACTTTCTCTACAAATTGACCTTCTTCTTCGTCTCTCCCCACACCGAGTCTCTAACCCTAGCAATAGCAATAGCAATCGTTCTCCTCCGTTATCTCTCTCTCGCGCGGTGCAAAGGTATGACCGCATTGCTTATCGTGCTATTTCTAGTAGAATTCGTGCCATCTTTGTATTTTTTTCTGTTTGACCTCTTGTGGTTGTGCGATTGCCTTTCTAGTGCAAATATATGAAGTTAGTAAATGAAAGATCGATTTAACCTTAGACTCAAAGAACCATAATCTAACTACTGCAATAAGAAAAAGGAGCAGGTTTTCTAGCAATTAGATTCTCAGCGAGAAACAAACTGGCCTGGAATTTGCTTCGATTTTTGTTTCTTATATGAAGAAACAACATTCCCTCCATGTTGTCTTGGAACATAACCTGCATTTGTGATAAATGATAACCTACCTGATTATATGTTAATTCAATTTCATATTTTACTTTCAACTGTAACAAAACATGTGTTGGGATTGTTCAACTTCTCAGTAATTTATGCTGTCTTCTTCTCCAAAAGTCCAAAGCTCCTTCAATAATTTGAAATTTGAAACAACACACTGCCTGATCTTAGTATCTATTTGCAGTTCAATTAGAGAAGCTTGTTATGGATTCAATCTTCAAATTGGCTTTTGCTGAGTGCTCGAACGATCCAGTTGTTCAAGAAGGAATTGAAAAGTGCCCCTTTCTGAGAAACATCAACGAACCTACTATGTTTTCATTCTCCACTGCCAGATTCCCCAATCCTGTAAGGAGTTTTCCGTTTGGAAACTTAACATTTGGAAACCAGATACTAAAAACATACTCAGACTTACCTTGATTTAACCTTGTAACTCAAAAGAGTACAAAATTATGTCAGAATTAGTTATTTGTTTCGTCTGATTTTTGAAGGCTAGAGGAGTGAAAGGCCCAATCTTTGAGGATGGACCCGATTTTGAAGTGGCATTTAGTCTATTTCATGGTCAAAATGGTGTTGTGCCACTTGCTGGAAGATCATTTGGGTTTGGTAAGAACAATGTAAGTGAAAATACAGAAACAAGTCCCAAGTTTGACCCACTAGCTGCCACAATTAGCCTCTCTCCGTTGGGAACTGGTGGCCCTTTCACATTTGATTCTTTTGCTAAGAAGTGGAATAAGCAACACAAAAATCTGTCCAACTATGAACCGATTCCACAGGTATTCTTTTGTTATTTTGTGCTATCATTGGTAATTTACCTTTCTGATTAAACTAGTGTATGGCAATATTGTTTTAGTTTTATTTGCCTCCTTCATTATGCTGAGTTTTCTGATATTTGTCAATATTAATTAATTTAATTTTCAGAATGGAGGTAACAAGTCATCAGATGAGGCGCTGAGCAATGAGTGGCTCGAGTCGGGTCAATGCCCCATTGCCAAATCATATCGAGCTGTAAGTGACGTTTTACCATTGGTCACCAAGTTAATGAAACCTCCACCGGGTCTAAAACTTAGATGTCCCCCAGCCATTGTAGCAGTGCGTGCAGCCCTTTCACGCACTGAATTCGTGAAAAATCTTCGACCCCAACCCCTTCCAGCAAAAATGCTAGCTATTGCACTGCTTGGAATGGCAGCAAATATACCACTTGGTGTGTGGAGAGAACATACCACCAAGTTCTCACTTCAGTGGTTTGCAGCAGTACATGCTGCTGTACCATTTATTGGTATGTTAAGGAAGTGTGTTCTGATGCCAAAGTTAGCCATGGCAATTACTCTGGGTGCATCGATTTTGGGGCAGACAATCGGGGCAAGAGCTGAGAGAATTCGATTGAGGGCATTGGAGGTGCAGAAGGCTAATGCAGTGTCTGTTCAAACTGTGGAGATGACACATGAAGGAGGCGGTGAGTTGGATTTTGGAATTGGGGCAAATGGGTTAAAAATGCCGAGTAAGTTGGGAAATTGTGGGGAGGTGAAGGTTTGGGAGGTAATTCCAATGAAAATTGAGGGTTCAACTGGTAGGGCAAGTGTTTGTTGCTAATATTTTCTATTGTGCAATGGTTTTTTCAATCTTGTGGTTTGGGATACCAGTCAGCATTTGTGGTTTTCTATTCTTGTGTTTCTTCGTGAGTAAATAAATTGGAATTTAGACCAATGTAGTGAGCGACACTATTGTGGTTATTGAGCGGCATTATGTGGGTAAGAAATTAAATGAGATTTGAATAAAATAAAGGGTAATTTATGTTCTTTGATTACTTGTAAGAAATTATTTGTTAGTATGTTTTTAAAAATATTTTCTTATAGAGTTCGTGGTTTTCTTCTTCTGATTGGTCTACCTTCAGAGGACCAAAACCATAATGATATAAATGGTTTTCCAACCTTCCATTTGCTCAAATTTTGTGAATTAATTATGACTTTATGTTAGTGGTTGGGTTGTTGGTGGATTTGAGAAGGTGCAAATCACGTTGTCTAATGAAGCCTCTTTCCAGTCAGCTGACATGGGATGACTATTGAGAGCATAGAAGTTGGTTGCCTTTCTTTGTATGAGTTTGACCTGTTGATTTTTTTTGTTGGTTAATGATTCTATTTACAACTCCGTCTATGTTTTATATAGCTGATTGCAAGTTCGGAAAGAAGTAGGTTGTGATAGACTTGACGAGTCAACGTAAAAATTCAGTCAATTTATGAAAATGAAATTTAATATGAATTTCATTTATTGTCTATTTCAACTTTTTCGGAACAAAAGACTTTGTTGTTGTTTGTTTCTAGTGATTATATTTCTGTATGAATTGAATTTTCTCATGAAATAATGATAAATTGGCTCCAATAGTCCAATCGGGTACAAAAGAAACTTGTTATTATGTGATAATCTCCTCCTGTGTTAGATATGAGATAGTGATGTTGTGATCCATGAGATATTGACATGACTGCTCGTCTTGTGTACGAGGGAACGGCTGTTGACATAAGAGAAGAGAATAAATGAAGGAAAAATTTCACAGAGGGTCATAGATCAAAGAATTGCAACAGATAGGATCAGAAACACCCTAAAAAATTTCACAGAGGGTCAAAGGCACAACTATTAGTTGTGTTCCTAAGAAGATTCTGATTTTTTGCTAAATTCGAGACATTTTGTAGAGGTTTTTTTAGTTGTGGGCCCTACCACTTAAGGGCACAAGTAATAGTTGCGCTTCTAAGTGTTGCTGACAATTTTTTTTGTGTAAGTTATTATTATTAATACACTTTAATATATTCATAATTAGTTAGTACTAATATATAATTTATGGATATTTGTTAATATATCAATAATAGTAGTATATATTTCTTCAAAAAAAATAATAGTAGTATATTAATACAATAATTATTATTAAGCAAATTAATAATAATTTCAATATACAATAAATTTTTATTATATGTATAGTTGTAATATAATATTATAAAATATTACACATTATTTATACACAATATATTACAAGAAATAATAAATATTTTAATAATAAATATATTGATAATATTTTTAATAATAAATATTTTTAATAATAAACATTTTTATAACTTACTACTATTAATTGTCTCCTAAACTTTCCAAGAAATACAAATGGTGTAGTGGCATGAGGGTTTGGTTAGAGGCGCATGGTTTGAGTGAGGGCATGGATTCGAACTCCCCTGCTCACCATTTTTCTGAATTAACTTAGGGGCGCAACTATTACTTGTGCCCCTATGAAGATGCCTTTTTTTGTATATAAGTCTGAATTTTGCACGATTTTTTTCAAATGAGAGGTCCACCTGTCCCCTACAACTAAGGAGCGCAATTATTAGTTGCGCCCCTAAATGAACATAATATATGCAGCAGCACCCTTCCTTTTCTTCTCTCTCCAAACATTATATCATTCTTATTCTTTCTTCCCCAACAGCCTCATTTCTCTCCACAAATCCTAAACCATATTTTTACACTTCTCCTTTCAAAATCTTACATACAAAATGTTTATTGTTAGTTTCTACACCGGAGGATCCATCCAGAACGGTCCTCATAGTGTGCATTACTCGAAAAAAGCTACCGGTAGTTTTACGGTGCATGACGACATAACACTCGGTGAATTGGAGACGAAGCTGTATCGATGGATGAGGATTTCATGTTCAACACATGCTTTAGAGATATCAGGGAGGTTCAATGTCGGATTATACCTAACTCCTCTGGTAATGTTCTATACTGAGCTACAACTTTCGAGTAATGATACTTGGAGACTTATGGTGAACCATTCGGTTCATCCTGGTAATGTTGCAATGATTAAATTGTACGTTGAGCCAAAAGTTCTTCGATATACAACAAATCAAGGTTGTGCGAGTGGTAGTCGAGGTCATGAAATTCTAAACCATGGTTGTGCAAGTGTTAGTCGAGCTCATGAAACCCTAAACCATGGTTGTGCAAGTGGTAGTCGTGCTTACGAAACCCCAAATGAAAATGTTGAGCCAATAGCGAGTAGAATGCCAGATGCATATCTTCGTATCAATTGTTATGAACCGAATGCAACCTCAAATAGAAATCAATCGGTTCCAGAGGAAGAAGAAGATTTTGATGATTTCGAATTTAATGTTGGGTTGGATGAAATTAACCCGACGGAACGGGTTGAGATATTAGTAAACCAAGATGCAAGCCCAATTGGAAATATGTGTGGTAAACTGGTAATGATGCTTTCATGAATATGAATTTCACACATTTCGAAGATCATAATTACAATTCTGAAGAAGAGACTTCTCTAACCATGACAGCATGGCCATTACGGGACCGAACCGATTCTCATCCAATAGCTTCGTGGAATAATATTAATGCAATCGTCGATATAATTGGTGATTGAAATTACTTTGACGACGAAGGGTATGTCACAGAAGATGGTTTGGCACAAGGACAATGTTTTCGGTCAAAGGATCATCTCAAATGGGTTGTGCATGATTTTCACATCAAATCGAACCGCATGTTTAAAAAGAGAAAGTCCAATAAAAGCGTGTATACAATCGAGTCACTGACCAAAATTGTAGTTGGAGGTTGTATGCATTTAGAAGGCTAAGTGATGATGATTTCATTATTAATATAAGGCAAGGTCCTCATGAATGTGTTATGTCGGGAGATAGGTTGGAGCATCCGCACTTAACGTCCCCATTCATGGTTTTCATAATTCGAGAAAGTGTTAAGGGAAATGTCATGTTTACTATAAAAGACATCAAGATTGTCATTGAGCAGAGATATAATTTCAAGGTTCCTTATCTTAAATGTTGGCGTGCAAAAGAGATCGCAATCGCGCAATTGTTCAGAGGTTTGAGGCAAGCTTATGATTTAATCGTACCCTTACTTAATGTCATACAAAGAACAAACCCGGGTACGGTGATTGAGTGGTTTACCGCCCCCACAAATGACCCAAATGAAAGATTATTTCAAGTAGTGTGTTGGGCATATGGTTCTACAATACAGGCATTCAGGCACTGCAAATCTGTTATAGGAATTGATGGTACGCATTTATCTGGGAGGTATAAAGGAAAGATGTTAGTTGCATGTGGCTTCGACGCGGAAGATCAGTCGGTGCCCCTTGCATTCGCGTTGGTTGATACTGAGAACAACAAATCTTGGGAGTATTTTATGAAATTTGTTCGTAGGGAAGTGGTTGGATCACGAGTTGTGACGGTACTCTCAGATCGTCACAAGAGTATCTTGCGGGTTTTTAGTGAGACAGACCTGGGATAGAGCACCCAATATGGACATGCCTTTCATCGATATTGTTCAAGGCACATATGTCAAAATTTCACAAAAGAATTTACCAACAAAAAATTAACACAGATTTTGAGGCAAGCAATGAAACAAAATCAAAAGAGGAAGTTTCAAATGAGGCTCGGTCGTATTCGCGAAAAATGTCCCGACGCTGCAACATGGCTTGAGGATATTGGTAGGGATCCGAAAGATGTTGAAAGGAATAATGCACCGCGATTTGATTTATGGACTCTTTCATTCGATGAAGGAGGCCATAGATTGGGGATGATGACAACAAACAGACCAGAATCCCTTAATAATGTTTTCAAAGAAACACGTGAGTTACCTGTTACTTCTCTTGTTGAAATCAAATTTTACAAGTCGGTCAAATACTTTGCTGAAAGACGGGCAAAAGCAGAAAAAGCAATTGAACAAGGTTTCCTCTTCTCCCCCAAAAGCCAAGCCTTATTAGAGGAGCGAAGATTAAGGAGAAATACACATACGATTAGAGCGTACCTAAACGAGCGAAAATATGAGGTTCAAACAGATCAAAGATTCGTTGGGAACAAGATTAAAGGGAATAAAATACATACAGTGCGGTTAGAAGTGCCCGGAGGTACACGCACTTGTCAAAAACCACAACTAACAGGTATCCCTTGTTCTCATATCGTAGCATGTTGTGCTCAAGGAGACATAAGTAGCAACGTGTGCGTAGCTCCTTTTTATCGCATTCAAGAGTTGATGGCAACATGGACTCCAGAATTTGAGCCATTCGGCAATTCTGACACATGGCCTGAAATTCCCCGACCAAAGCTAGTGTCGGACCCGACAAGGTATGCTGTTAAGAAGGGGAGACGTCAACATATAAGGATTAGAAATAAAATGGATGAAGAGAATACACATCGACAACCATATACTTGTGGGCGATGCAAACAAACGGGACACAACAGGCGCACGTGCACTGCACCCCCAAACGACGAAGGTAATACTGCTATTATTTGTTTCACAAAACAACATTGGTATCAATTTTGTAATGCTTGAGATTTCGTTATCGCATGTAATTAGCAAGGGGATGATAGAGCTTGTTCTTTTATTTAGTTCAAGATTTTGTAATTTTGTTTTATGCCTTATTAATTAGTTTGTATGTGTTATCTTTTAGAACTTGAATATGTATGTTTATAATGGAGACTATTGCAAAATATTTTGTATTTGACAATTTTATGAATTTCAATTTATGTTATTATATCTTCATTTTGTTTGAGAATATACCTTCATGTTGTTTCAATTTATCTTCAATATATTTTCAAATTGAAGTCTGATTAATGGAGGCACAACTATTAATTGCGTCTCTGTTTAATTCACATACAGACTGCTCTTTGGATGCATCTGGTTCTCTGTGAACCTTAGAGGCGCAACTATTACTTGCATCTCTAATTTATTTCCAAAAAATGATGGGCAGGGAATTTGAATTCATGTCCTCACTCAAATCAAGCGTCTCTAATCAAATCCTCCTGCCACTACATCATTTGTATTTCTCGAAAGTTAGAAGACAACCATGTGCGAGAACACATGTATTGTGATTGACGTGATTATTCGTCTTGTGTGCGGGACACTTGTATTGTGATATTGTGATTGACGTATCAGGTCTATGAGTCTATCTTGTGTGTGACGACACGTGATATGATAATGATTATCGAATATTGACACAAGAGGATAGCTGGATAGATATGATTGGATTTGATAATTTGATAGTATGGATTTTCTGTTACACGTGTTTGATTGAAAATTGTGAAATGTTTTGTAAAATTATTTTGAAAGAGGATTGAAGTTATATATTTAAAGATTCTGATAAGGAATTGAAATTGAAAACGATTTGAGGGTTTTTAGAAACTAGTATGGAATTCTAAAAAGATTTTCTTATGATTTGTTAAGACATTCATGATTGAACTTTTGATAATCTTCTAGAGGGATTTAATGATGTCGATCTAAAATATCAATTGATTTGATTAATTATTTGAAATACTTTATTAAATAATAATTTTTAAATCAAGTACAAGGAGGCGCATCGTTACATAACTAATTACTGAGCTTTTTAGCTGAATATGTTTTATTTGCGATGCAAGTTATTGGTGCAAGGGCAGAAGAATGCAAAAGATACAGTTATTGACGCTTTGGGCGTTACAATTAGTGAACAAAAATCCAGCAACTTTTTTTGACAAGCAAAAGCATTAATGAAGTTTACACTGTTTTATAATTTTGATTTATATTTTAGATGGCATAGTACTTTCATATCTTAGCAGTCATTACATAACATGCACATTTCTTTTTACAAAATTTGGGTGATAAGAGCTAATCATCTACCCAGCCATGCAATTTACCAACATTTTTCATTTTACCAAAATTAAAACAAAAAGCTAAAGAAAAAAATACAACACTAATCAATGAGCACAGTGCCCAGACTATTGGTGATTTCATCCACAGATATGACCTCTGGTGTTTTCACCTTCTCCGAGGGGAGATTAACAGAAGGATCAGAAGTTGCATGCAACTTGAGTTGCAATTCTGCTAATTGCTTTCTCATTCTTTCACCGCAGTCTGGAAGCCGGGAAACCAAATACTTCTCACCGAAACCAAACCAAAATTTTAGTGACTGATAGCATTATCACAATCGTTTTTATTCACATCTATAGTTTGATCTTATTATTTACATCATAAATAATTCAGTTAAATTTTTTACCTTGTTAGCTAGAGTAATTCTTATGCGATCTATTTGATCCCGAAGTTCTCCTGGGCTTTGTCCCACCTGGTATGATGGAGAAGGCACCGCAAATTCCTTCCTGGTATTTTGTATCATATCCCGAGGATTTTGTGCATAAGCAGCTCTGCAGAGAAGATGATAAATGAGTTTAGAACACATGCAGACATAAATCATTCATTGTGGAAAAGCAAACAAAAAAATGCAACACAATCATTAATTTTCCATACCCGTACTGTAAATTGTCAGAATGAGAGGCAACAGGAGCCGTACTCCGTATGATTCTATTCCCAAAACTGCTGCTAGCAAAATATTAAAGCATATGTTAATGTTACTAGATATGAGAGAATAGTTCATCAGAAGTTCGATATGAGTGCTGATAATTCATCAGAATACTAACACAGCTTTGTAAGCATACAATGCCAAATGGCAGTAGAGACATTGAGTAATACATATTTAAACCATTCAAACCAACCTATTAGTTCATTTACATATAATTGATGGAAATGCTGACCTTTCAGGCTCATTTGTCTCCGGCACAACAGGTACAATGGCAGTTTTAGAGAAGAGAAGGCTGTGGTGACTCACACCTGCAATACCTTGGTTCTCAAGATACTTGATATGGCTTGTCAGATACTCATCCCTGATTATTATTTTTCAAATGGACAAAAATCCTTTTAAAATTGGTTCTCTCTTCAAGACAAATATGAAGGCAAATTTGAATAATTCATTCCTGCCAAAGGATCACCATAGACAATTTGCATATAAGTTAAATATTCATTTCCAACAATCTCTTCATGCCTTTTTACATATTTACTTTTGATAATGTGCAAAAATTGTTCACATAGCAGCAGCTTATAATTAGATTCACCACAAAAATAACTAGTTGCGCACCCCTCACATGAAATGAGTAATTCTTGCTTGAAATAAGCCAAACTATTTCAGGATGCATTTAAATTAGTAGTTCTAGAATTAAACACTTGGTAACATCTTACATCACAACTTGGCCAGCATGCTCCTCTTGCAATTGTCTCTGTGCAACAGAAATATCAAACCCTTCTTCAGGAATCTTAAAAACCTCTTCAATATCCTGAAATTATTCAAACAAAAAAAAAATTAAAATTGGAATGCTATCTTGCAGCCTTGCACTGCCAATTAAAAGTACTTTAAGCATTGTAGAGATGGCTGGTCTCTTAACACAATATATATCATGTGGTTATATCTCAACAAGGAAAATGGCATAGTACAGTGTGCAGACCTTCCTGCTGAAATACCGAGTCTGCTCTTTCTGCTCAGTTGCAGTTTTGAACAAGCCCCCTTTGAAAACCTAAGTTGCACATTTAATGAAAATATCAAGTCAGTTCAATTTCCTCCATAACTGAACAATGCTGACAAACAGAAATATGATTTTACAAAAGTAGAAGAGAATATGAAAATGGAAAAAAAAAATACATATATCGGATTTACATGACAAACCTAACAAAACGTGCTTATTACTGCAATGCAAATGAGCAGCGAAAATAAAGCTTGTAAAAATAACTATTGCCACAAACAAAATTTTAGAATTCCATAATGAGAAGAAAATTACGAGAAAAGACAACCTGTTTCTTGTAAATAATTTCTTCAATTGTGCCACAAGTCATGAGTCGGTACACAATCACATCTTTGGTTTGACCAATGCGATAGGCACGGTCCACACTTTGGTTATCCATACTGCAGAAGATTAACAAATTTAACAAAAATTCTAATTTCAAACTTCAGAATTCAATCATATCTCCCAACGAAGCACAAACTATAAAAGAACAAAAACTTGCGAAAAGGACAAAATGAAAGTTCAAATTATCAATTGTCCAAGCAATTGCAATCAGTACCTTGGATTCCAAGCAGGGTCAACAACAATCACTCGATCAGCCTTTGTTAGTGTCAGGCCAAGACCACCAACTTGGGTAGTTAATAGAAAAATAGGAGCCATTTTGCCAGTTTGGAAGTCCTGCAATAGATTTTCAAATTTTTAGTACAATTATAGATAAATGAGAATACAGAGAAGCATATTTCTTTCTAAAATAAAGATGATCGACCTTGACAATCTTCTCCCTCTCAGAGATCTTGGTTGTGCCGTCAATACGTAATAGCTTGTAGCCTTCTGACCAGATTGCTTCCTGTTCCCAAATAGTAAACCAATTGTTTAAGAAAAATGGGCAAACAAACAGCCTTCAAACACATATTGTCCCAACTCATAACTCTAAATGGCACCTGAATGAGATCGAGCATTTTCCTGGACTGAGAAAATATTAAAACCACATGTCCTTCTTCCATGAGATTTCCCTACAGCACAAGCAAATTAGTTAGGGGACTAATTAATCAAGGAAATCCGAGAAAGCAATAACCCAGGGTGTATATTCACGTTTTCACAAATTCTCTTTCGGATTTCTTTCTTATATACTTTTGAGGATCATGCGAAAAAAAAATTGTAAGGTGCTGATGAAAACCAGCCATCTCGACAACATAACTTCTAACTTTCCAGGCTCCAGTCTTCATTTTGTACCCTTCATCCTATCAAGTTGTCTAACTGAAGCTTTACCATGTTCACAGTCAACAGTTGAGAAGAGAGTGAAAAAACTAACCAACAAAGAAAGAATGAAGGAAATTTTGCATGACACAGTATAATCCATATGGAGAAATGTATTGTCATGATCTTGGTTTGCAAGGCTGGTCGCTAATTTCTCCACCAACCCCACATCATTCTCATTCATTTCCCCAATTCCTTCTAGAACCTCTTCAGCTCCTCTCTTTGTGAGTAGCAAGGGGTGGTCACAGATCTTCTTCAATATCTGTTTCATATTCACCATGTAAATAATAACCTTTAAGCCCAGGTTGACAAAAAAAGGAGCAATCGATGAGAAAATTATATGATAAAGGAAATAGAAAATTTTAAAAAGTTATGTAATAGAAGAAGAATATTACGGTTATTGCAGCCAGTGGTGAACCATCCACTGCAGAGTGAACCAGCTCACTCTTCAAAAATGCTTCATACAACTGCCTCTGCATTTTAAGAACAATCCAAGGACAAATTAAATAAAAACATTCACCAAAGGAAGTCCGGTTTATTACAAGTCTTGCAGAGATTTGTATTCAAACGAGTTTGCAATTTCAGAGGCATATGGTAAATATCAGTCTTGTGGAGTAATTGCACCAGTTTCCACTACTGACAAAAAGCCTAAATACAGTATGGTGGTAGAGAAACAGAAAATGCTAGCAGTTTATTTACATATTCTACATTCATAATATTTTCAGAGAAAAGTAAAAAACTGACCTGGCATTGTGTGAGCTTTAACCAAACAATCAACTCATTTTTCTTGGGCATCGTAACCTTCGTCTCTTCATTCTCTTTACCAAAAACCTCACTTTTCAGCCGCCTCAAGAAGTATGGCTTGATTCTTTGCCTCAATTCCTATAAAAAAGGCATTGATATGGATATAATAAGATTAGAGAATGAGCATGCTATGACAAATTACGTGCTTTTAAACTTGACAATACAATCTTCAACTAATGGCAAAAATTACACTTACCTTTGCAACAGTGGAGCCAACATACTTCTCCCGATCAGAGGCATTTTTCTCATTCCCACGCAAGATTTTCTTCTCGTATCTGTCTTTAAACCTTAATAAACAATATAGAATGAGAAAATAACAGATTCAGCAGTGGTTGCTTGTTAATTGCATTACTTTACAAACAATTGTTAACAAAACAAAAATAATATAAATGGACCATTAACTTACTCGTCCTTATCTCCTAGTACCTCAGGACAACAGAAGTTGAACAGAGCCCAAAGTTCCTACAGAACAGCCCGTTTGCAACAACATCAACAACAATATCAACAAACAACAACAATCATAGAAATGCAAAAAAGGTCTAATATTGCCTCAAGTCCTGTACTGTTCCTGTTTAACCTACAAGTTATAACTCAGATTGTTATTCTCCTCAAGGACTCTACAAGTTATAACTCAGATTGCTATTCTCCTCAAGGACTCTACAAGTTTGGCCGGGTAGCTTATTAATTTACTATGTAAATTGCAAATTGTGAAGTAAAATAACAGTGTCATGTCAAAAAATTACAGTGCAGTAACTAGAGTAGTATGTACCTCTGCAGGTACTTATGCGTAAATTAACCATCATAGAAGTTCCCAATATTCCCTGGCAAAATGAACTTTAAATTAAATTGATCTTTTACCTTGAGGTTGTTCTGTATTGGTGTGCCACTGATAATGATGCGGTGCCAACTCGGTATCTCATACAAGCTCTGAGCACGCTGTGTCTTGGGATTTTTTATGATATGTCCTTCATCCAGTATCACATAATCCCATATCACTTCATCTTCCTCTTCATACAAGTCATGGTCATGATACTTGTCCCCTCCTCTTATTGCCTTGTAATTATTTCTGACTATATCATATGTGGCAATTAGAATCCCTCCTTTCTGCATCAAATGAAACAAAACTTT
Source organism: Eleocharis quinqueflora (assembly GCA_964058865.1). Lineage (NCBI taxonomy): Eukaryota > Viridiplantae > Streptophyta > Magnoliopsida > Poales > Cyperaceae > Eleocharis > Eleocharis quinqueflora. The sequence goes on from CAXKVX010005099.1 coordinate 218,755, forward strand.
GACATATATCATGAACTAACTTTCTCCTTCTTTGAACATACCATTTCAGTAATCCCAAACCAAAACATGGCTTAAAGATTTGAGATTCCACATTGGTAACAAGTAACAAACTAGTGAAGATCATGTGCTAACCAGTGGATACTGATATAATAATACCAGAGAGCCAGTGCAAAAAAAAGTTCATACAAGGATATTAGAAACACACCTTGAATGTGTTATTGAGCTCACTGTTTCGCAAGTTCACATTAGCTCCTGAAAAGCTAAAAGAAAACTATATAATTAGACTATATCAAGCAAGTGGAAAAAGTTTATTTCATCGTAATAGAAGGCCAATTTCATCATATGACCTGTATCCTTGTAAACACAGGCACCTAACACCCATAAAATATAAAAAGGCATCTGATAAGAAATTACAACAACAACAACAACAAAGCCTTTTGTCCCAAACAAGTTGGGGTAGGCTAGAAATGAAGCCCATATTGGTATTCATTTCCATAAGATTGGCTGAATTTTTACGTTGGCTCGCCAAGCCTATCACAACCCTCCTCCTTTTCGGGCTTGAGACTGGCTATGTAAAACATAGGAGGAGTTATCTGATAAAAAATTACAAAAAAAATTTACACAGTTGCTGCTGACCCATCTCTTCAGGCACACAGTAAATTATCTCATTTGTAGTTTCTTTATGCATGACTTAGAGAGGAGTGACAAGAGGTAGTTGTTGTAATATTGGAAAGGAACAGTAAAGAAGATGGTTGTGTTATATTCAACATAGTTTTACATGCACATTAAAAGATTTCTTGTCTTGCTAGGGTAGATGGAAGTATTACTGGAATCTTAAGTGCAAAACAAAGTTTTTGCCAAATAGAACAACACTTACTCCCGGGCCTTCTCATTCAGACCAACAACAGAGAGCTCTTTAAACCAGTGACCTATAAGTGTCTTAGGAGCTACAATCAATGCCCTTTTGATCAGACATGAGTGGAAAAGACCAGCCAGGAATGCTGAAATCTGAAATAGAGAGAGAGAGAGAGAGAATAGCAAGTTAAAAAAGATTACACAGGAAATTATACACTTTAGAATTGCTTAAAAGTGAAGCAAGAGCAAGCAACCAAATCTGCAATGCAGATGAATTAACAAGTACTGGAACAGCAGTCTTCCACTCTTCCCAGGAAACACATACTTATTTTCACACTTTGAATTAAGTTGAAATAGCCAAATTTGCCATAATTAGCCCACAACATATGAGAATCTGACTGGCACTACCCTCATAAATTTAAAACAAAACACACAAGAGAAATACCTGCATGGTCTTTCCCAGCCCCATGTCATCACCCAGAATACCTCCAGTGCCTTTGCAATGTAACCCCCATAGCCAATTGATACCATCTCTTTGATGCAGGTAAAGCTTCCCGTAAATCTGATCGGGCAACTTGTAAAGCCTTGCTTTCCCCTCTTGCACTCCTTGAAGAGTAAAATCACTCTCCTCCTCCTCCTCCTCCTCCTCCGGGTCTAACCCATTAACCCGCACACCCATTTTTACACTAACTTCCTCTATTTCCTCAACCTCATCATCATCATCACTGAAATAGCTTCTTTTTGTGGTGCGTCCCATAAATCTGTAAGCACTAGGCTTAGCTTCTGACCCGTGATTTCTAGACCTACTAAAATCATTTTCTTCAGTCCTTACTTCTCCCTCCCCCTTTGTAAATTCTTCTGCTTCTATTACTTGCTCTTCGTCACTAAAATATTCAGCCACTGAGATTTTCTTTTTTGCAATCTCTTCACCTTCATCTATCACTGCACTTTCTTCATCACTAAAATAGAAATTTTTCATATTTCGTGGCACTAATTTAAAATTATCATCATCGAATTCATCATCAAGAGTATCATCAAGGTCTCCTTCATCTCCTTCTTTACTACTGAAGTAAACTTCTTCAACTGGTGATTTTTCCTTTTCTCTCTCATCCTTAGAAGGCTTCTCTTTGTGTAGGGAGAGGGACTCGAGCCTAAAGCTAAACTCATCTAAAATATCACTGATTTTCTCTTCATGGTCTTCTTTGTTCTCTTGTGGGACAGGTTCCTCATGTCTTTTGCAGAGACGGCGCCGACCAGGCAGCTGGTCTTTTTGTTTTACCTGATTATTTTCTGCACGCAAAGGGAAATATATGTAGTTCAGTTGGTATATGAAATTGAGTTCTACATTTAATAATTTCAGTACAATATTTAGGAACGCCTTCAGAAAATAGTTAGTAAGAAATGTACTCATAGTTTTCTGGAAGAGGGTGCAATGGTCATAACTCATAAGATTGAATAAAAAGGTACAAGACAGACTAACGATGTGTACACTATTCTGCACTTAAATGTAAAACCGACAGTCTATTCAAAAACTCTACCAATAAGTGTATACAATTTTTGTTTCAAATTGAAAGCTAATTTTCAACTTAGACAAAGGAAAAATTAGGAAAATCGTAGTCGTCAAATTAAAAAAAAAAACAACGGGAAAACATCCGATCATCTTTCACTCCAGAAACCGTATCACTTAGTATACTGAAATGTAAAACGACATCTGACGAAATCAAAACAATACTTTTAGCGATGATCGTGAAATACCTGAGTTAGGGTTAGGGTTTTGATTCAGGACTGGAGCAGGACGTCGACTCCTTGAGAGCTGGTTGAATAAGCGCTGATTCAAGCTCATCGGCTCCGGGCTACTATTAGGGTTTTCGTCGTCAGTTCGATCGTCCATTGCGACTGTAAGAGAGAGAAAGCGAGAGAGAGAGATGGGGGTGTTGAATGTTTCCCGCTCTGGGTTTGGGTTAAATTCTAATTTTCAAAATTGAGTGACAGTGGGAGAGCAACACAGCATGGAGATTTCCCAGCAAAACTGGCGGTGACATAGGAAATGACAAGCAGCTCCTCGGAACTCGGGAGCAAGACTCACATTAATACATTATTATTATTGCGATTGGTAATAATAATATTTGGCTAAGCATATTTAAGCTAGATAATTACAGTGTGATTCATTGAGGTAATTTACAAGCTTCACTAATATGGATAGTGTGGACTGAAAGAACAAAAAAAAATATTATATTTAATAATACACTAATTAAATCATCAAATGTAATAACTTAGATGGTGTAATTTGTTTACATTTCAGACAAGTATCCGGTCTAGAGAATTAAAAGGAGGAAAGAAGTAAAAAAAGATCAGAAGTAATGCGATGAAAAGAGCAAAAGATAAGGCGATTTCAGAAGGGTCTAATTCCGAGGTCGTTAATGGCAAGTTTAACTCTAATAATGGAGAAAGTAATACTAGTCGTAACAGCCTGATTAATGGCGCAATTAGCAATGGCGCAGACTCTCTCCCTCCATTTGTCTCGCGTGGAGATCTATTAGAATTTACGTAGTCTAAATTTTATTTATTAGAATTGACGTTTCAATTCCAACAATCTTCCACACAAGTATGACCTTTTGATTACCTATATTTATGAATCTGCAGATTACTTTAACTTTACGTCTTTCTTTTAGTACTTCTTAACTAATTCGATCCACCAGTTGCAACAAGAGATTTAAGCGGTATCGCCACATTTTTTGTGTGGCTTACCCGACTAAAATCACAATATCATGCAAGTTGGATGACATGAATTAGATTATGAACATATAGTTTAGAAATAACACGAGAGTATGATTATACGTGTCTATTTTCAAATGAGTCACTCATTATCTTTACTTTAGTGATGTCAAAACTTTAAAGAGAGATCTCAATGAGATCTCAGAATGTAGCTTGCATATATCACAACTTGTTGCAAATTATCTAGAACAAATATTTCCCCAAAACAAGCTCCCACATTTTCCACAAACATTGTGGATATAAAATATGTACTTTCATATGTTCTATCTTTAGCTCATTGTTTCGTATTCTTTCTTTTATGCTACTAGAAAATTTATATAATAATATTTTTGTCTTATTAAGTTTATACTATTATTATGCATGACTCATTATTATCACAATATAACTCGAATGATCTTTATATCAAGTTCATTACATGCAGTAAGATGACATATTTATGGAATCATGCATTTAATTTTGAAATCAGATTTAGTAGGACCTCCAAAAAAAACTTTTCCAACATCTGATACGTGAATATTATTCTTTTGTTCGCTATAAATTCTTTAAGGTCTCTTATCTGCATTCTAAAATATCTTATTCTAAACATCTTTATTCTAAGTATTTTCTTGATCATGTCGGTATATAACACGATATCATTATGTGTATATACATCAACATGTTTTATGCCTACAAGGCATATAAATATTTAAACTTTATTACTTTTAAATCAATCATGGGCATTTATCTTTTTTTGTTCACTAAGACATATCTTATTTCTGTTTTAATCTCACAGAATCTTTACAATCTGATTTATCAAAATTGACTCTAGAAAATGAGATCACAATTTGATAATATTTTAATGAGACCCTTAACTGCATGAAATTATTTCTTTGTGCAATCTATAAATTTAAAAATTTATAAGTTGCATCTTATAGATTGTTTTGTCTATATTCCTATTTCAGAAACAATAATTCTTAATATATATTTAAAACTTTAAAAAAGGTGCCATTAATCTTTTTAAAGAATTTTTAAGTTTATAACTCAAATCTTATATATCAAAAAAATTTAGTGACAAAATTTAACTTTATATTTCTCAACATTACAATTTCAATTCCATATTGTTCAAATCTTCATTTGTATCAAAATGGGTCTAATACTTTAAGGTAACGAGGAAAATATTCAATTTGTCATTATAAGTAGTTTCATCTTTATGTATATAAGATAACTTTCGAGAGTACATAACTATTTATCTGGTCATGTTTTATAGAAAAACTTAAAAACACGACTTTATAGTTGCAATCTTTTTTCTCTAGTAAATTTTCTTTCGAGAGTACGAAATTATTTATTTAGTCATGTTTTATAGAAAACTTGAAAACACAACTTTATAGTTCCAAACTTTTCTCTCCAGTAAATTTTGGCAATTGTATAACATTTCTTTGAGTATTTCCACAACGAAAAATGAATTATCATTAAACAACACATAATACCTCATTCCAAAACACTACAAGGTAATGAATTGAACTCTTTTGGGATAAAAACTTGTTTGTTTGGACACTGATTTATTCTTAACTTGGCTTAAATTACACAATTAACCTTAGATAAACATGTGTATAATTTGGCTTATCACGAGTTCGGGTTCGGGTAGGGCGGGTCGGGTCAGTTTGACTTCAAAAGATTATCGGGTCACGAGTCTGATCAGATTGGGACGGGTTGGGTCTTGGGTCATCATGCGTTGGTATTTGTCGGGTTTCGGGTCTTTCGAGTACGAGTCGGATCGGGTTTCAATTATCTAGTTTCAGGCATTTCTCGAGTTTCGAGTTCAGATCGGGTCGGGTTTCAATTATCTAATTTCAGGTATTTTCGGGTTTCGGGTCTTTCTGGTTCGAATCGGGTCGGATTTCAATTATCTCATTTCGTGTTTTTTCGGGTTTCGAGTCTTTCAGGTTCTAATCAACTTAAAAAGATTATCGAGTCACGGATCCGATCAAATATGGTCGGGTCTCTATAATTTTGTGTTGGCATTTGTCAGGTCTTTCTCGGGTTTCGAGCCTTCCGGGTTCGAGTCGGGTTTTCATTATGTCATTCGGTTTCGAACCTTTGGGTTTGGATGAGCTTGAATTTCGGGTTCTCTTATTGCAGGTTATCTTGATTTTCAGTTTATTCAAATTTTACCACTTTCATGTATGTAGCTTACTTGTATTGCACCTAAAATGCTAAAATCAAGAATAAAACTCCAACTCATGTCAATAGTTTACTTTAGCTCTATTTAGTTAAATAAGGAGTTGTTCATTAAGATTCAATATCATGAAATATGTACATACAAAAATTGAATGAATATTTTTGCCACTACATAAGATTCGATACCATGAAATATGTACATACTTAGTTTATCTTTATGTGCATATATTTTTTTCCAGAGACACAAATACCAGATACCAAAATTGCAACTTGTAATTTGTTACTTGGATAATATTTCTGCCACTACAACTCTACAAGTGCACCAATAGTGATTTTTAATTTAGACCCAAAAATAAATAAATGAATAATTTAGTTTAATGATGATGCAGCTATATGCATTAATTGATTTATCCTTAACTGATACAACTCGAGAAACAAAGATCTAAAATTCATGAACTCAAGACTTAATTTGATGGGTTTTAGCCTCCACTAGATAAGTTTAATTATTAAACTAAATTAATATACTAGTTTGCATGCAAATGTTATCATTTAATATTTTTACTTATTGAGAGTATGAAAGCACAACCCATTTACATCTAAAAAAGAAGCCACTCAGATTAAAAAATTAATCAATGCGGCAATCTGTGATACTAAGCTGAAGTGCTACTTGACAAGTCAGTTGAACAAGTGTCCTTATAAAAAAATCATATAAAAACAAATAAACCAACTCATCAAATAAACAATAAAAAGAAGTTTTTCCAATTTATAAAAGGTCCAGAACCATAAAACTTTTTAACTTAAATAAAATAGAGAATTCAATAATCCATGACATAATAGTTCACATAAAAAATTAACTAAGCAGAATAGTAGTTAAAATTAAAGAAACAAAATGAATTAATATTTATAATTTATACATGGATCTGTCACCCTAAATGAATTGGATGTCGGGTCATCTGATCTCAGGTCTCTCACTTGTTATGTTCGGGTCAAGTCGGGTCGAGTATCAGATCATCTAGTGTCGGGTCATCTCAAATTGCGGGTCATGTCGGGTCAGGTCGGCGAGATGCGATCTTGAGTCATTTCGGGTTTCGTGTCATGTCGGTCCAGGTCTGGTCGGGTATTGGGTCATCTGATCTCAGGTATTTTCGGGCTTCAGGTCATGTCGTGCTTCAAGTCGGGTAAGGTATCGGGTGATTTGATGTCGGATATTTTCGGGTTTCGAGTCATATCAAATACGGTCGAGAGGGTTTCAGGCAGTGGCATAGCCAGGAATTCACGTTAGGTGGGTCCATAAATTTCAAATCAAAAAAATACCAACAAAATTGCTGAAAAACATAATAAATTCTAAAATAATAAACCGAACATTCAAAATAAGAGATCCAAAACAACAAAAACATAAAATTACAATAATTCCCTATGGGTTTTCATCTTTTGGTAATTTTGCATAATTGGTTCATTAGAAATCTCATTGAACACCTCTCTTTCTATATATGTTACAAGACAATCATTCATCCAAGCATCTCCTATTCTATTTCTAAGCTTTGTCTTAATGAGGCTCATTGCGGAGAATGCTCGTTCGACGGATGCCGATGCCACCGGCAAAAGCAATGCTAATTTGAGAAGTAAGTACACATACGGAAATGTCAAATTTTTCTTTGTCTCAACTAACTTTCTAGACAACTCGGTAAGGTCTCTTATATCATGTAATCTCTCATCTAAGTGAACATTCATTATGTAAGTATCAAGTTGATAATCAAGTGTAGGCATATCGATGTTTTCAAACTCTCTTGGATAAAATGATGTCAACTTGATCAACATGTCCTTATCAAATGCTTGAAATGCATCTCTTGGATTCAAACAAGCAACACAAAGTAAAAGTTCAGAACTTATCTCATCAAACCGATCATTGAGCTCTTTAAGTTACATATCAAAGATGGTATAAAAAATCTGAACACGATATCTACATTTTTAGTATTATATTTCATTAGTAATGAAAAAAGACATAACAACTATTCAATTAACAAGAAAGAAAAGTAAAACACAATACCTATGTAAATTGGTCATTTCTTCGGATCTACGCCGTGGTCTTCCTCGAATAACAAATGTTGCCTCCATATTCGGTATGGAAATATTATGTTTGTTGCAAAACACAGAAATCTTTTGCAAAAGAGGATCCTATCCATCTTCTCTCATTCTTTACAATTACAACTTGGCCACTTTGACAAGTCCCATGACATTTACAATATCTTGATCTTTTCTTTGTAATGCTTGAGAAAGCACATTTGTTAATCCTAAAACATCTTGCATCAAATGCAAAACAAAAACACAATCAAAAGTGGGCAATCCATCTAATAGAATTTTTGCATCTCCTTTTTGCCTAGCATCCAAAGCTTCTTTCTCGATCATCTCAAGAACATAAAAAATTGGTACAAAAAGCTCAATCACGTTGTTAACAGTACCATAATGAGAGCCCCACCGTGTAGCCCCCGCTCTAGAAAGACCCATTTCTTGATTAAGCCCTTTACCTGTAACACCGAGACAGTTTCAACATTTAATCACATCAAATTTAAATCTATATAACAATAAAGCCTTGGAAATATGAGTTGTTTCATCTAGCATTTACCTGTTTTCTTTTCACCATTGCTTAAAGCCTTGGAAATGTGAGCTGCTTGTCTTTCTCTTAACACGTCTCGACGCTTACAAGAGGCACCAACCGTGTTTTGGACCTTATCAATGAGAGTGAAAAGATGCGCAACATCTATATGAGAGTTAGCAACAGCTACCAACGTCAGCTGAAGTTGATGCGCAAAACAATGAACATAATATGCTGAAGGATTAGTCTTTAAAATCAGACTCTTAAACCCATTGAACTCTCCTCTCATGTTACTTGCTCCATCGTAACCTTGACCACGTACACGTGACAAAGAGAGGCTATGTTCGGCTAGTTTGGACTCCATGGCCGCTTTGGGCGAGGCAGCTGCCGTATTAAGCACATGAACAATGCCTAAAAATCTCTCTACTGTATTTTCATCTTTTCTAACAAAACGCATTACCAAGGTCATTTGCTCTTTGCAAGACACATCACGTGATTCATCAACTAATATAGCAAACAACTCATCACCAAGCTCACAAATAATGGCATTTGTTGTCTCATGTGCACAAGCATGAACCATCTCCTTTTGAAAATCGGGACTTGTCAGTTGTAGGTTTTTTGGTGCATTCTCAAGTGCCACATTTTTTACATCTACATTGTGATCAGCAAGAAACTTCACAAGTTCAAGAAAATTTCCCTTATTTCTTGAATCTGTAGATTCATCATGTGCACGAAAAGCTATCCCCTGGCATAAAAGATATCATATACAATCAAGTGATGCATTCATTCTCACACGATAGTCCTTTCTCGATTTGTCATTTTGTCTTCCAAAAAAAGAGCTAATCGACTGTCTTTGGTTCAACAAAGTGCGTGCCTTCAACTCATTTTGCATATGAATGCTATTAGCTTTACCAATGTGCGACAACAAATCATCCTTGCCTTTATTCCATGCCTTCCAACCAGTCACGATAAAAGTGTCACCACCTCCTTGGCGTCCTCCCACTTTCGGCTTGAACAAAAAGCAAAAGAAACAATACACTGCCTCTTTCTCCACGCTATATTCTAGACAAGATCCAAAATCATCATACCATTTTGTATTGAAGCCTCAAAATCTATACCCAATATCTCTTCCTTCGAAGTCATGTTGTTTGGGCTGACATGATCCTTTGGCTAAATAACTTATTCTCACACCTTCTCGATCATTTGGGTGATAGTTGCAAATTTGAGGTCGAGTCCCTAGATCTGATGGAGGGTTAAACGCATCGAAATCAATTCGATTGAATTTACTTGATCCTCGATTAGATGCATTGCCCAATTCTGCCATGATCCAATCTAAAACTAAACAAAAATAGAAAATCAATCATAAAACAAGCACAAATTGTGCTTCAACTAAATTTTCTACGAGAATACAAATTTGATTTCAGACTTTGACCAATCACCAATAGAATATTTAACCAAATTATTCAACCAAATTATGCAATATTTTCAGCATTTTCAGCAATCTGATTTCAAAAATCTAACTCATAGTTTGGAGAAGAGTTTACCAAACGGAGAGAGCAGCGAGCGGTTTGGAGAGGTGAGAACTGTGCGTATGTGCTGCTGTGCGCGAACAGAGACGAGGGAAGGGCTGTGTGTCTGTGTTGCTGTGCGTCTGTGCTGACGGTGCTGCTGTGCGCGAACAGGGTGAGAACCAGGCGTCTGTGCAGCGGGCTGACGATGGGGTTGCGGTACAGAGACGAGGGCGGCTGGGCGGGCAGGGGCGCGAGCGCAGATATGTGCGGCAGTGCGGGAGTCTGTGCTGGTGTGCGGCGAGCTGACGGCGGGGCTGCGATACAGAGACGAGGGCGGCTGGGCGGGCAGGGGCGCGAGCGCAGATCTGTGCGGCCGTGCGGGAGAGATGAGGCGGGGCTGCGGGCTGACGACTGATTCTTCCTGCGCAAGAGGAGATAGATGGACTGTCGGACTGAGATGCTGAGCCGCGGATCGACGACGACGACGAGTGGCGACGCGGAGACTCGCCTGGCTGTCGGGGTGCAGAGAGAAAGAAAGAGACAGTATTTTTTTTAGATGGGTCCCTGAGGTTTTGAGAGATTTTGAGATGGGTCATTATAGTTTTTATTAATTACAAATCAGTCCTATTGTAAGGGATCTCAACTTTTCGGGTGGGTACATGGACCCACCAAAATCACTGTAGCTCTGCACCTAGTTTCAGGTCATATCAAATCAGATCGGATCGAATATCAGATCATTTAATGTCAGATCATTTCGGATTTCGAATCATATCAGACTACTCCAAATCAGATTCTGCCACCTCTAATTTTAATGACTGAACATGTGGCAGATTTATAACCAACAGTCCAACACTTGTATGTGCTGTATCGTTTTATCACGAGATGAAAACTTGGTACATAAATGAGCACATTAGCAATCCACTCCCTCGTAAATTTCGGATCCGAGACAAGAACGGTTCCTAACATACACCGAAAGTGGACCCCACTGTCCACATGAGGTCGCCAATTCCAGTTGACGCCAAAACAGGTCTACCGTCTACCACTACCAAACCAAATACACACTGTCATTGTGGCGTAGTTTAGTTTCGTTTCATCGCCTTCTCCTCTAGATGCAAGTATGCCACACGAACACATCACACAATTCCACACATAGAGAGAAGCGACCATGGCGGATGGAGCAGATCTCTTTCTCTCTCTACCTGACGACGCTCTCGCTCTCATCGCTGCTCACCTAGGCCACCCTCGTCACATCCTGGCCCTTTCTCTCTCCTCGCGCCGCCTCTACCACCCGCTCCTCTCCTCCTCTTCCACGTGGCTCGCTCTCAGCTCCTCCAACCCAGCTTCCATCTCTCCTTCTCACCTCCATGCATGGCACACTCTCTCCTCCCTCTCCTATCCCTCCCTCTGTCGCTTCCTCTTCACTGCTTCTCGCCTCCTCGCCCTCTGGGCCCACCAGAACCCCGAATTAGGCAATCTCGTCTTCCCGATTTGGGGTTTCGTGTCTCTTGTTTTCGTACGGATCATACCACAGGAGGTGTCTAAGAATCTGGCTTTCGCTCCAGTCATGGAGATTCACTGTGACGGAGATGGCGCGCCTTCTCTGTTCTTTCTACATGGAGAGGCTGGTTCCATTCACGCTGGATCGGTTTTCTCTGTCATTCCTTCTGATCCTGCTGTTCTCTTGCTAGAAGCTGATTTCCCCCCAAATTCCAGTAATCTCTTCTTTCCAATTTCAATAATTTTTAATAGTTAGTATGGTTTACCATTCAAAAAAGATAATAATAATAATACTATAGTTTGTGCCATGCCTGATTCCCCTCATGTTGTAATTTTGGATTCTCAATCTTTTGCACCCCATTAGACAATTTATCAGGTAGTTCCCCATCATTTAGAGTTGCTTTTTAAATTTTACACAAAACAGGCTTACAATCAAGCTTATTTGGGAAACTGGCATTCAGTGATAGGAGGAGGTTGCTTGATCTCTTGTCTTCAAAATCAGCAATGAAGCTCCCTTCTGACCTTGAAATTGTCCCAATTTTCCCTCGATCTCCTGATGACTTCTACATTCTATCTAGAAGACGGGAAGTGCTAATCTCGATGCACAAGGCAGTAAAAGGCGGCGTGATAGATTGTGCTGTTGTGGAATCATCTTCTAGTTCTTCAAGTTTGAGTCGCAATAGATCTTTTAATGGTGATGGAAAGAAAAGAACACTCTCTTCATATGTTAAAGATGGGATAAAGCAACTCATCGGAAAAAGCATTCCGTCCAGCAGCATCAGTAATGGAGAAAAAAAGCATTTGCCACTGAATGAATTTTTAAAAACAGGCAGTGGGGACTCTATAGGGCTAAGTCTCAGAGCTAGCCATACACGTGTTACATCGTACCGGTCATGGCCTAATGTACCTGACAACCGTTTTGCATTGTACAAGCTGCCTCTAAATGGACCCGAACCTGGTAAGGAATTCTCGGGTTTATGGGGTGGTTCTTTTGGCTGGCCCCCTGCCTTACCAGGTCAGGACAAACCTGGTAAACCTCTGTTTCTGGTACTCCTTTCGTATGAAGAAAGTGATACGGGTTTGGTTTTAATTGGCACAAAGGTTTTAGAGGGAACTCACTATGTATTACATCCAAATGGATCGTCTATGTTTATTGCTAAAATGGAGGAGCCCTCCTCTGACACCTTCCCTTGGGAAATGGAGATGGGGGTTAGTTGCAGCTTCCCAGGGGAGGGCATATCAAGCGGTTACGGATTTCGATACCCAGGTTCCAAACCCGGTTCATTGTTTGCTTTGAGTAATGGATTGCTTGCCTTTGTGTGGAAGGAATCTAAAGTAGTGCTGGCACTGGAGAGGATTAACCTCTCTCAAATGCTGACAAAAGGGGAGCAAGTCCCTGCATTACCAGCTGTCTCTAATTTTGCATACTTGACAAAGTCGTATTCAAATGTTTTCACAGGATTTCAGAGCAATTTGTGTGACATGTCTACGCCGAGGTATGTATTCTGGCAGTATTATCAAATGCAATCTTACTGGTACAAGTAAATTGTATGCTAGAACACCACTTTTGCATGCTTGCATTTAAACTCTGTCATGTTTGGTTGATTACCATCCTTGAGCAACTTGACTGGCCTTAAATTGGATTATGAATTTTAAAACAAACAGAAGTGTGATAAACAAACAATTGTTGGAATACTTGGGTCAGGCAATTGGTAAAAAACATTTTAAGCTGGTATATGCAGGTACCAAATGCATGATATTGGAAGAGAAAAAACATTCTGTAAATTCATTCAGTTTTGTTTTGCTTACACTTGTTTTTAAGCTGTTTTGAAATGAATCTTTTCGTACGTTCTAACTGGTAATTTCTTTAGAGAAACTGGTAGCTTGGCTTCTTTTATAGAGAAAAGAAGGAAATGTCAATTTGAAACGTGGGGCAATGTACTTTCTTGTATTTTCCTTTGCTATTCCTGTTTTTAATGATGTCTGATTAACTTCTCAACTCCATTTCAGGTGACCTGGTATTTCAGAGCACAAGCACGGCTCCTAGAAGGAATGATGTGGCCCTTTTGGGAGGGAAGAAGTAAATGTACAGGACATAATGAAATAATAATATTCCTCCCGCACATTGGTTTTCTAATTTTAGGTGAAAGGTTATGATGTGCTGTGAAATAAAATTTCTTGGGGGAAAAAAATAGTGAGATGTGGTTGTGAGAAAATTATTATTTATTAGTCCTGCAATGCTATTAAGCAATTTAGCAGATGCACGAGTAAAGTTTCAATTGAGATGAACTTATTGTTGAATAGGAAATCAGATAGATGCAAATATGCAATGAGGTTAGCAGGATATGGTTTTGCAAGACTTGTTTCTTTATTATTTTTTTTACTGGACTTGATATAGTAGGCAAGTTCTATTAAGTTTATTGCAATGAAAATTTGATTCTTTTTGCTGGTCAATCGTAAATGATTATATGATTTAACTATGTGCTACTGGGGTCTGTTAACAGTTGGTTAATTAGTGGGTTTTGTTGGTAGTGTCTGTTGATAAAAAAGAAAACTTAAAACCACTTGATTGGTTTAAGCGCACATTTGTTGATGGGCATTAGACCCCATTTTCACTGTAAAAACATATGCATGTTCAGTAGATACTAAATGTGCCCGCGTTGCTGTTTAAAGAAAGTTCTTGTGGATAAAAATTCTTCTTTTACTTTTTGCTACCATAGGCCGATTATGGATAAGATTGTGAATCTTAGACTTGACAAGTACACAGATTCTTCCCTGCAACGACAGTGATATAAGAATTTCAATTCAGTGTGTTTCTCTGATGGAGAAAGCTCTTGTTCTTCCATTTGACACCGAGTGGGAGCACTTGTCTTTTAAAAGGGACAGGAAGCCACCTTTGAAGAAAGTGAGACAGGGCGGCTTGCATTGTCCATTCATCCATTGATCTACATCTGGCAGAATAAGTTGTTGAATAGTCCGGTACTGTGTTTCCTTTATCAGGTATTTCCTTTTAACTGGGGTTTCAGGTGATTCTTTTCTGATGTAACTGCTGGTTGAAAGCTATCTAAAGATGGGTGATTCTTTTCTGGTGCAACTGCTTGAGGAAACTTCTTTTCTTTGATCAGCATCAGGACTCAGAAGCATAAAATAGGGGATATTTTGAGGTAGTTTGTATTTCTTGCCATGTTACAACCTTGATATAGTTTATGTTTCAACCTTGCTATAGTTTCTAATAGTGTGGTTGCAACAGAATGTGATGCTCTTCTGTTACATCCCCATAATCCACCTCAAAATTTAGTATGGCTAATTGGTTGTTCGTTCTATAAGCTTAGTCAATTCTATCATTCTATTCTAACAATTATGCAAATCTGCCACGTCTTAAATATATAAAGCCTACTTTATAACCAAAATAATACTTGAAACAAATCAAAATCTAGTAAATTTGATCTTGACCAATCAAGTTGAAAGCTATCTCAAGACTTACACTTCCAGACTCTTAACCAAAATCTGTACTTTCTTCGTAATGATATAAACATTAAAACTAGTCCTATTAGTGATTTGGAAACATCTCTCTACATGATTTTGACTTTGTTCTGTTTGAGCATCTGAGGTAATTAATATCTATAAACAAAAGGTCGAATCTTTTTTCACTTGCTACAGGATTGGATCAAAACTTCTTTCATAGAAACCTGAAACCTGAAGACTCTACAAATGAAATTTTGTGTCTGCATACTCATAAATTTATTTGTGCAACAATCGATATTACACAAAAAGATATTTTAACATGTATTTCAGTACTTTTTGTGTACCCGTTGATTCTTTTTATTTTAATTTGGCTGCAAGTATGATTCAATGATCTTCAAAGTTGACAGATGCATTCAAAATGTCTTACACTCTTACTTGTTAATTTATATGTACAAAAATCAAACATATACATCCGTTATTAATCATTAAATTAATTGAATATGTACTTACAATGTTTTGTGTCTTTTCTAATATCTTTAATAAAATTTGACCGCACTTATGATACTTTGATTATCAAAATTAGCGGTAGACATCTTATATGTCCTCTTACATAGTTGTAAATTTGTTTTGAGTTTGTGACATAAAATATTATACAAATATATGTCCTCTTGCTGTTTTTTACATGAAATCAATGCATAATGGCGGGCTATATTGAGAGCTGAAATTCAAGGCTGGTCAATTGATGAAGATCTCTTCTCTTTAGCTTTCTTATGTTCTCCATACAGGTAAGAGGCAAGGCCCCACAATGCGAGCACCAGCGCGACTCCTTTCTCGCTGCTGAATTTCTCATCAAGAAAAATTACAGCGAGAAGTTCGATCACGGGGATGAATACGGCGACAATTATAGCTGCAAGAAGGGTGTTCACACAGAAGATCACACCAACAGTACCCAAGAAAAAGAGCTGCCAGAAGATGGCGCACCATGTCAGCACTAGGTAGTACCGCACCTCTCCTATACCAAAGTTCTTTGCTTCTTTTGGTATTGCCTGGAGGGAGTACATGAATTAATGTAAATTTAGCTTTAATATTCACTACGCATGAAGTAATAATTGTTAAAATTTATGAACTTATTTTATAGGGATTTAAACCCTTCATTTTTTTGGGTCTTAAGCTTATACCATAGTAGTTTAATTTTTCTTCCGGTTTGTCAACATTTTTTTGGTGGGTTTAAAGCAGGAAAGTTGCAGAAATAAATCACATATAAACGGATATAAGCATGTAAGAGTATTCCCTTTCAGTAGTGACATAGTCAAAGGTAAGATTCTTTTTGGCTTGGAAAAAGGCACAAAATTTCTTGGAAAAGCTTAGCTTCATTATATATAGACAAGGACAGAAACAATTATCGCAGCTCTGACAAATTAATTCTGCCAAGAAAGTGCCTCTTTTCTTTCAGTTGGATCCAAGCTCTGCCTGGACATCTACAGGCATGGTATTTTTTTTTTTTTGAGTGACATAAAATAATGACATATACACTTATAGAGTACATATCTTCGCCACATAGAGAAAAGTACCTTCTGAAATTTCTGAAGTAATACGGATGAATAATTGCTCAGCAAGGATTTTCTTGTTAAAGATTTTCATCTTAGAAAAATGAAAAAAAGTTTTATCTGATAGGTAAAAAATATTTATGAAAAGACAAATTAAAAATTGAGTGGTGCTGGTTGGTGGGGGCTGGGGGTTTTAACATAATCACTGGAAACATCTCAAGGCGTCAAACTTACCGGGAAATCCTTGTTGATAGCCATGCCGACGGCACAAAATGCAGTTGCAGTTGCAGCCATGACAAATTGCATCTCCATGACAAGTGTGTAAGTGATCTCACGGCCTGACATCCTATAAGTGAGCTCTATGAGTGGCAGCACTAGCCCATATAGCGCACCCGTTGCAACGATGAGAAAGAACCCCATGTAGTACTGCTTGTCAGTAACCCCCTCCGGCCGGTCTGAGCTGCCATGTAGACCCAACAGGACAGCTCCTGCGATTGTTCATTTCAAAATTAAATTCAACTTAGATCAAGATAATTGGTTGTTGCGCGCGATTATACTAAATTATTAATCACGGACTGAGGTTATGGAGCAAATCAAAAGATCACTTGTTGTATATATAATTATGGTACCAGTAGTTAGCAAAGCTATCGAGTTTATGGAGAAGGCGGTGAACCGTTGTTTGACAATTAGAAAAGCAAAGAAGGCAGTGAAAGAAAGATGCGTCGAGAGCAATATGGCAGCAGTCGACACCGGCAGGAAAGAGAGACCGTATGCATACAAAAAGTCATCGACACCTGTTAAAAGTCCAAGCCCGATACATGCCAAGAAGAGCCGGGGAGTAATGAAAAGTAAGGGTGTCGAATGATAACGGCCTCGGCGGCAAAAGTAGTTAATGCACAGAGGAAGCAATAGAATAGGAAAGCCTGCGGTTTCGAGGAAACTGGACAGCCAATTTCGACGGCCTCCATGATGGAAGTAGAGACGGGATGTTAATGGGCCCCCGGTGTCGCCGAGCCCTAGCAAGAGGCAGTTAAGAGCTATGAGGATGCGTTTGATGCTTTTGCCATTGTTATCTTGACACTGTGTTTCCATGTTGGAATTGGTTATTTGCATCTTATTTTTAATCTGATTGCCAGAGAGGGACATGGAATGAACTCTTTGGATAAATTTTTTTGTGGCAAACAGTGATCCGAGATGATGCTTGAAAGTTGTGCCCTGTAGAATATTTTTTAATTTTGAAAAATATGAAGTTACTTGGTTTGCTTTCTTCAACCACTCATATTATGATTGGCGTTGATCTCTAATCAAACGCTCCAGATCAACTTTCTCCCCTGAGATACGGGTTCCCATAGTCTGGGAACTGAAACGAAATCCTCCTGAATCATAAAGCAAGAGGAGAACTTTGGATATGAACTGTTGGATTAAAGATCAACGGTTCAGATTAAAAATCTAAAGAATCCTTCTGAATCATAAAGTTGACAGTCGAGCGTTGATTTTTAATACAACGGTTCAGATCAAATTCTGCAGAGAGCGAAGAAAAACAAATCTGCAGAGGATACGGTCTCCAGACTGTGGCTCGACTTTCATGTGTGACTAAGTTGGGTTTTTGTGCATTGTTTATTCATATTTATGGGCTATGCTTGACAAGTTAGGTTATGGAAATAAGGCCCACAGTGTTCCTGGGATAAAGCCTGAAAGGAACAAATTAGTACGGCCTGCTTGCTTGATTAATATATGGCATATGGGGGTCTCAATTATGTGAACAAATACTAAAGTGACGGAATACTAAAAATATGAAAGGAAATACGATCGAATTAATATATGGGGGGTCTCAATTATGAGAAACAAATACTAAAGTGAATTTTTTGATGTCAGTCAAGACTCAAGACTAGTTGAACTGTTAAAGGAAAATGGAAAATGTGGGTTTGCGCTTAGAAAAGAAGCGCAAATGTAGTAGCGTATGCTTAGTAGGAAGATAACGGGAAGTTCAAAAGAAGATAACTATTCATCAGCTGATTCAAAATGACGCTGCTTCCAGGTATTTGTCGAAAATTCTCTTCTTAGTTGAATTATGCATGCATAATAAAATATTATTAGAACTTAATTTGAGCATGCAAATTGAATTTAGACACCCCTTGTTTTTGTTTACCTCCAGGCTAAATGGTTAGGTTTTCAGTTTTTTATTCATGGTTAAATTGAATTGTTCGGTTCCATTTAGGTACTTGTCAAAGATCTTTGTACTTGAGGGGTTTTTATGACAATTTTGGCTTCAATACTTCTAATATATATGTAGAGAATTAGAGTTTTCTGAACTAAGGGCTCTATGAATGTTGTTCTAGTGGGTTGCTTATAAAAGAGAACAATGTATGCAATTGCTTATAAGGCAATTACATTGTTTTTCTGTTAAATTTGTGACCACCATTTTGCTGAAGTTGGTAATAGGTAGTAACAGTTCCTGTGCAGAATCATGGGTACTTATGAATATAACAAATTGCTGTATTTACATTAACAATACATATAAACTTTGGTCTTGGGATGGTTTGGCGCTTTGAGCAGAACAATATATAGTACTGTTTGTGGTGGTTAAATACTTAAACTGTAGCCAGTTTGAGTTCACTACTTCGGTTGCTGTCAGAGTACCAGTAAAAATTGTGGGTATCTGGTACATATATCCAATTATCTGTTAATGAGAATATATAGT
The DNA here is from genome assembly GCA_964058865.1 of Eleocharis quinqueflora. Classification (NCBI taxonomy): domain Eukaryota; kingdom Viridiplantae; phylum Streptophyta; class Magnoliopsida; order Poales; family Cyperaceae; genus Eleocharis; species Eleocharis quinqueflora. The sequence continues at coordinate 237,856 of CAXKVX010005099.1, forward strand.
CATGCACTGCATATTTTTCACGTATACTATATGTTATTCTGTAACACAGCAATAAAACGGGTACTTCTTCTTTTTTTTTTCTTTTCAGTTTCCTTGTCGTAATTAATCCTTCCTTTTATTGTAGTTATTAATTTCCACGAATCTCCATATATTTTCTTTGTTCAAAATTCAAGATTGTCTCATCAGCAGTTTCTTTCAAGCCATAATTGATCATAAATATTTAGTGTACAGAAATTTAGTTCGTTACAAATTAAATCAATGAGTCGAGTTCAAATACTATGCGATCTTCCCAAATCAAACTTATTTAAGCTTCAAGCTTGCAATTAAGTTACGTTGGTTATCCAATTATGCCTTCGTGAACTGTTTCATAATTAATTTAAGTCTCAATATTTATAGATTAATCCCTCAATCAATTGTGAACTGTGATACTGGAACAACAACCAATTTAATCAAATATATTTCCTTATCAGTAAGATATGGCAGGTGAACAGAAGTTCCCTTTGTTAAGGGAAGTAAAAGGTTTTATATATGTGATCTTGTTATTTAAATTTAGAATAATATTGTATAATCTTGAACAGTAGAAAAGTAACTGATGGATAGGCAGGTACACTCATTGCTGGTAACTTCTCAAATATATTGTATAATCTATATACATGAATGTAAAGAAATCATTTATTTGTGCTTAATTAATACATGCAAACACTTAATATCCCTCCTTTTTTGTTTTCAAAAGATAACATATGCACAAAAGATCTGTTTTTTTTGTTTTCAAAAGAAAACTTAATTAATGCTATCTTCATTATCAACATGTAACCTTGTCTAATAATTTTTCCAGTACAATTTCTAATTACGTGATGATTAGATGCATAATAATCGGTCTAGAAGGTGGAATACCTTTTGTTTGGAACAAGATAGAGTTTCTTATTCCGACGAACCGAAAGGCCTGGAGCATTAGCCATATCAAACTCATCTCTTGTCATACCACACGGCAGTTCCCAATCAAAATGCAACAACACATTTGCAATCATCAATTCAATATTTGATATGGCAAAATTTATTCCGGGACAAATCCTCCTTCCACCCCCAAATGGAATCAGTTGAAAGCTATTCCCCTTAAAATCCACACTACTGTCTTCTACAAATCTTTCAGGAAAGAAATTGTCGGGGTTTCGCCAATAGTTTGGATCTCTATTGATAGACCATGCATTAATCAGGACCTTTGTTCCTTTTGGTATATTATAACCATTTATTTGGTATTCCTCCGATGATTCACGTGGAACTAAAAGTGGTGCAGGTGGGTGTAAACGAAGTGTTTCTTTAATTACTGCTTTTAGCCATGTCATCTTTTGCAAATCCTCTTCTGTGATGATTTCTTTATTATCAGATATCTTTCGAATTTCATGTTGTAGCTTTCGCATGGTTTTCTGATCTTTTACCAGTTCAGCCATCACCCATTCTAGAGTAATGAAAGTTGTGTGATTTCCTGCAGCAAACATTTCCTGTTGAATGAAAAGAAATGAAGGAGAAAGAATTCAGAAATAATGCATATATAGGAAAAAATACTTATTACTTGAGAATTGAGATACAATTTCAAGAACGATGAATTAAATAATAATTGATTGAAACTAGAAAAAACTAAGTTCATCAACTCTAACAGTATTTTTGTTCACTTGCATGCCTCTATGTGAGAGTCATACAATAGCATGTCCAAATAGCAAAAACAGAAAAAATCAGTGCCACGCTGGAAATAAATAAAAGGACCACAGGGGTTATTTTCAGTAGACTGGAAATAATATGCTATCTGTAGTCTGTACCAATAAAATTGCTTTGATTTGCTCTTTGGTGAGGTTAAAGTCAGCTTGCTTGTTTGCTTGAAGCGACAACAGAACGCTGATGAAGTCTCCATTTTTCTCATCACTATTCAAATTTTCTGTGATTATTTGCTCCAACAAGTCATCCCATTCCTTTGAAACCTTCTTTGCCTTTGAATCATATTTTAAAAATATATCCAAAAAATGCAAAGCTGGGAAATAGTCTTCAAAGTTGAACTCTCCAAACAAAGCAGTACCCTCCTCTATAAGCCCTCGTAGCAAGTACTTCTTCGAGATCTTTTTGCAGACCACTCTGAAGAAAAAAGTACAATGTTAGACGTACAACAGAAATAGTTGTATTCAAATCCGGTATGTGGCGTCTGAATTAATTCTCAGGTACAGGTACTCTTCAAATACCAAATAAAATAGGCAAAAATTTGCTTACTCCAAAATATGAGTACACTGTGTACTCTAGCTCATCTGAACTATTTAATTCCTTGAGATTGATGAAAAGTGATGATTTCTTGAGAAATGATGTAAAAGTTAAAGTGAATTATTTTTTACCAATTTCAAGTAATTAAACGGCTCAGATGGGCTTGAGTATCGAGTATACTCATTTTTTGGAATACACAAGTTTTTGCCAATAAAATACGAAAGGTATATCTGATGAAATGTTATTCATGCTACTGGTTTTAATGAAAACAAACAAACAAAAGTAATATTCCACTGAAACAAAGATTAAATCACTAGCTAGAGATTTCATATAAGCTGGCTCCAAAATGGATTTCTGGGATAATCAAAACTTTGACATTATTACCTAATTTAACTTTGCCAAGAAAATATAACCAACACATCTTTCACAGCGAACACCAGATCAATAACAACAATATATATCCTAACCTGCAAATAATGTCGAGAGTAAAGGAACTAAACACCTCGCTCAAGTCGACAGGATTCCCCAAACTCTGAGCATGCCGAATCTTCTCGACCGCTGCTTGTACTTCCTCCTGTCTTGCTAGCTCAAATGATTTCACTTTTGAGGCACCTAAAATCATGTACAGTTACTTTTATTAGAGTGATTGCCTTAATTTGTTTGCTTGGTAGCGATTGATCAGTTATATATAGCATGATTTGAGAAACTATATCTCTATTTAAATCGAGTTTATGATGCTTACCTAATAAATGAACCATGTAAACAGACTTTGTATGCTTCCAGTACTTCCCATATGGTGCAAAACCAACATTCATGTTACCGTGAAACAGCAATTTAGATGCTTTTGTGGACGGCCTAGATGCAAAAATATCATCTCCTGTTTTCATGATCTCCTGTGCCATTTCTGGCGATGAGACCACGAGTGTTGGGATCTGGCCAAGGTGTAAGAGCATGAGGGGCCCATATTTCAGAGAAAGAGCATGTATAGAATCTTGAGAGATAGAACCCACTTGATGTAGGTTGCCTATGAAGGGTAGTGTAGGTGGAGATGGAGGTAGTATGTCCGGGTGCTTTGCATTGCGTAATAATTTTTTGGTTAGTAACACGAAGACAAAGAGAAAGAAGATAGTGAAATATGCTAGTGAAAACATATTATTTTTGTTATGTGGCCTTTGTGGAATTTTGATTGTGACAATTGCATGCAAGGTATTAATGTTCTGTGTCGTGCTTTTTATAGAGGAATTTTGGTTAGTAACACGAAGACAAATTAAGAGAAAGAAGATTGTGACAATTTCTCTGTCAAATTGCAACACCTTAATTCGAAAAGTCTCCGGTTGAGGTTTGGACAGAAGTTTGTAAATGAAGCATATATTTGCATTGATAAGGTTTGTAAATGAAGCATGTATATCAGTATATGTATTTGAAATTGATAGTGCTCATATTTATATTAATAATATATGTAATTTTATAAAAATGAATAATAATTCGTATATAATATTAGGAGTCGGCTAGACAAATCAAACATAAGAGTGCAATTCACATAAATCGGAAGAGCTGTATTCTTCATTATTCAGAAGAGCATATTTTTAGTTGTTAATTGAAACAGTGACAATGTTAATAAATATGATAATAATAATGATGATAATATAATAATATTCAAATAAATAATGATAAAAATAATATTAGTATTCATTTTTTCCTAAAATAATAAAATAAAAATAGTAATAGTAATGACATAATATAATAAAATATAATTAATCACTAAATATAATATAACATAATAAAATAATATCGTTATTCTACAATTGAAATACCTACATTTCACCTATAGGTTGAAATAGCAGTTTAGCAGTCTTCCGTATTCATCTCCTTAATTATTCTACGTTAATTTGACAAATTTATTTGTCGGAATAATGTTGCTACTTTTATTTTATTTTTGTTAATCTACTGATCTACTCTATGCCATACACAAATGAATACAAAATTTAAAATGAAACGTAACTTAAGCGGAAAGAAATTCAAAATGGCATTCTGTATAATTAATGCTCTGTAAGACTTTTTTTGTGTGCTCAGATAGTATAGTTAATGCTATCCGTATATAAGACTCTTTTGCTAGCAGTCAACAAATTATTTAACACTACTAAAACAAAGAAAGGAAATGTCTATTTGTGGGAACGAAGTTTGAGCGATACGATTCATCGATACCGCATTGTTATGTATGTTAAACGAATTGTTATATATGTTAGACGAATTATTATTTATGTTATTTTTATACTGAAAAATAATTATGTATGTTAATTAAATTAGTTGTTATGCATGTTATTAAATATATTAACATTTATTTTTTTAACATAACATACATAATAATTGGTCTAACATGCATAATGCGTATCAAAGAGCGTATTTATTGTTGGAAAAGTAAACAGAGAAAAGTGGAATTCTTAACTCAACTTTCAACTTCTTTCTTGCATTCATGAAACTCGATTACAACATAATTATATAGTTATGCAACAACTAATCTTAGATCACCTAAACTTAGCTTACTACTTTCTAACCCCTTTGATAAACTACTGCCATACTTAGCCAACTATATCCCACTAAACATACCACTTATTGAACTCGATTTAACCATACTCCTATATGTGGAATTCTATTTTAGCATCAATATTCAACACTCCCCCTTGATGCAAAATCTCCAACTCTTGCTAATGGCTTTGTTAGAATGTCTGCAGCTTGCTTGTCAGTGCTGATATATCTTATTTCAACTTCGCCATTTGCCACAAGATCACGAACAAAATGTACACGGATATCAATATGTTTGGTTCTTCCATGAAATGCTGGATTCTCTGTCATTGCAATTGCTGATTGATTGTCACAGAATATCGTTGTAGGGTGATGTTGTTCCTGCTTGAAGCTAGCAAGAATACGTCTCAACCAAACTGCTTGAGCTGCTGCTGAACTTACTGCTGAATATTCTGCCTCAGATGATGATAGTGCCACAGATGCTTGTTTCTTTGAACTCCAGGAAACTGCACTTGTGCCAAGAGAAAATACATGTCCTGAAGTGCTTTTTCGATCCTCTGCACAACCTGCCCAATCACTGTCACTGTAGCCAATTAGATTGAAATTTTCTGAGTTCCCATACCATACACCATAGTCTGCTGTACCTGCAATGTAATTTAAGATTCTTTTGGCAGTGCCAAAATGGTGCTTTGTAGGATTTTGCATGTGCCTTGAGACCACTCCAACAACATAAGAAATATCAGGCCTTGTGTGAGTTAAATACATCAGTCCTCCAATTAAGCTTCTGTATTTGGTTGCATCAGTTGACCCCGAGCCATCATCCTTTTCTAACTTCTCATTCACATTCATAGGAGTTGATGCAATTTTATTTTCTTTAACTCCAAACTTCTTTATCAAATCATATGCATACTTCCTTTGAGACACAAAGATACTGCCCTTCTCTTGCTCAACTTCTAAACCAAGGAAGTAATGTAACAGACCCAAATCTGACATCTCAAACTGCTGCTTCATGTTGCTTCTGAATTGTTCCACCAAATCCTCATTAGTACCCATATAAATCATGTCATCAACATACAAACACACAATCAACATGTCATCTTTCCCTTTCTTCATAATATAGAGATTAGGCTCACTTTTGCTTCTTTCAAATCCTGAATTTATAAAATAAGTGTCAATTCTGCTGTACCATGCTCGTGGTGCCTGTTTCAACCCATATAATGCCTTTGCTAGTTTGTACACCCAATCTTCTTTACCCTTGACTTCAAATCCTTTTGGTTGTTCAACGTATACATCTTCTAGAAGATCTCCATTGAGAAATGCTGATTTTACATCAAATTGATAGACTGGTTTCTTCAATTGTGCTGAAAGAGCCAACAACGACCTTACTGTTTCAAATCGAACCACAGGAGCAAATGTTTCCTCGTAATCTAGGCCATATTCTTGAGCATATCCCTTGGCTACAAGTCTAGCCTTGTACTTTTGAACACCTCCATATGCACCAAATTTAGTCTTGAAAATCCATTTTAAACCAATAATATTTTTACCTTCAGGGAGTTTCACCAAATGCCAAGTTCTGTTTTTCTCAATCGATTGCATTTCTTCTTGCATTGCATTGCGCCATTCTTGTTTTTCTGAGGCTTCTTCATAAGTTAAGGGATCTGCTACAAGGAGTACTTGAGTGGTTTCATACAATTCTTGAATTGTTTTGAACTTTCTTGGTTGTATTTCAGGCATTGTATCATCAACTGTATCACCGGAGCTGCTGGTATCCTGGTTGTGAGTTTGATCTTGTACTACCACCTCTTCATTTTCTTCTATTGTCTCTTCAACCTGAACCTGTTGAACAACTTCCTCCCATTGCCAACTTGCTTCTTCATCGAATAATACATTTCTACTCACCATAATCTTGTCACTTTCTGGATTGTAAAGTCTATACCCTTTGGACTGAGTGCAATATCCTATGAAAATGCACTTTTCAGATTTGTTATCAAGCTTTGTTCTCTTTTGAGAATTGATTAGAGCATAGGCTATACTCCCAAAAACCCTTAAGTGACTTACTCCTGGTTTCCTTTCAAACCATGCCTCAAATGGGGTTTTATTCATAACAGCTTTTGTAGGTGAAATATTCAAAATATAAACAGCAGTTGCCACTGCTTCGGCCCAGAATTTGTTTGGTAATTTTTTGCCCTTTAACATACTTCTTCCCATCTCCACCACAGTCCTATTCTTTCTCTCAGCAACTATGTTTTGTTCAGGTGTATATGGTGTGGTTAACTCATGATGAATTCCTTCAATTTCACAGAAATTAATAAACTCCTTTGAGAGAAACTCACCTCCACGGTCTGTTCTTAGCACCTTCAATTTCTTCTCAGATTGCTTCTCTACCAGCCTTTTAAACACATTGAAACTATTAAATGCTTCTCCTTTGTTTTGTAAGAAATACACCCAACTCATTCTACTGTAATCATCTGTGAAAAGAAGAAAGTATTTGCTACCTCCTAACGATTCGGTTTGCATTGGACCACACAAGTCTGCATGAACCAACTCTAGTACTTGTGTTGCTCTCATAGCTTGACCTTTTGGAAATGAAAATTTGGCTTGTTTACCCATTATACATCCTTCACAGACACTTAATTGCATGATTTCAGGTAAGCCATACACCAGTTCTTTTTGACTCAACAGTTTCAGTCCATTGACATTTAAATGTCCATACCTGAGATGCCACAACTCAGATTGATTCAACACCTTTGCAGCCATTGCTCTTTCCCTTACTTTTGAAACTTCTAATGTGAACAATTTATTGATTGCCATGTTTACCTCTACCAAGATTTGATTTTTGAATTTCATTACACAGGTTTTTCCTTCAAACACAATTGAATATCCACAGTCCATTAACTGTCCAATACTCAGCAAATTCTGTGTCAACTCTGGAATATAATAAACATTGTGTAAATATCTCATACCAGTTCTTGTGTGAACTCCTACTGTCCCCTTCCCTTCTACTTGAATCATTTTATCATCACCAAGTCTGACCTTCAACTTACAGGTTTCATCTAGATCTTCAAACAATTGTTTGTATCCTGTCATGTGATTGGAGCACCCACTGTCCAGGTACCAAATACTGGTTGCATCTATTTTGTCACTTGCACTGCTGGCCATAAATAGAGTTGGTTGTATATCCTCTTCCTCTGCATAATGAGTCTGAGTCTCATCTCTTTGTTTCTTGTAGCACTCGTATTGATAATGCCCAAATTTGTTGCAGTAGTAGCACTGAACATCTTTCTTAAATTCATCATAGGCAGGAGTGGTTTCAATTGTGTTACTTCTGCCTCTGCCTCTACCTATTCCGAAATTGCCCCTGCCTCTGCCTCTTCTACCTCTGCCTCTGCCTCTTGATGTCTCTCCCTGTGTGTAAAATGCCTTCTCATCACCTTTATCTTCTAACTTTGACAGCCTTGCTTCATGGGTTTGCAGGGACCCCATGAGTTCATCAAAGGTGTAGGTGTCTAGATCCTTAGACTCTTCTATTGCTGCTACAACATGATCAAACTTGGGAGTTAGACTCCTCAACACCTTTGTCACTACTGTCTTTTCTGCCATGACATCTCCAAATGCTCGAATTTGGTTGACAATAGTTGTGACTCTGGTCAGAAAGTTCTGCACAGATTCACCTGTTTGCATCTGCAATGTCTCAAAATCTCGTCGTAAACCTTGTAGTTTTATTGTCATAACTCGTGAACTTCCTTGAAATGCTGTTTTCAGGGTTGTCCATGCCTCCTTTGCACTGGTTGCTGCAGCAATTTTCGAGAAGATTGTGTCGTGCACTGCTTGTTGGATGAAGAACAAGGCTCTTGCATCTTTCCTTATAGTGTCTTGTGGATTGGGATCTGGATTGGGAGCTCCTTTTTCAACTAATTCCCATAAACCATGTGATTTGAACAAGGTTGACATCTTGATACTCCAAAATTCGTAGTTTTCACCTTTGAACATTGGGATTGCTGGTTGGGACACATTCATCAGGTTGCTGCCGTTTTCTGCCATTGAAAAAACGCCCAAGAAACTTGCTGCTCTGATACCAATTTGTTGGAAAAGTAAACAGAGAAAAGTGGAATTCTTAACTCAACTTTCAACTTCTTCCTTGCATTCATGAAACTCGATTACAACATAATTATATAGTTATGCAACAGCTAATCTTAGATCACCTAAACTTAGCTTACTACTTCCTAACCCCTTTGATAAACTACTGCCATACTTAGCCAACTATATCCCACTAAACAGACCACTTATTGAATTCGATTTAACCATACTCCTATATGTGGAATTCTATTTTAGCATCAATATTCAACATTTATAGAACGCCTTTTTGTGAGCATGACTTAGCTTTGGCAGCTGTAAGCATAGTTGACTATCCCTCTTAGCTGTATATATATATATATATATATATATATATATATATATATATATATATATATGCATTGACTTTCCCTATATTATGCCTCAATTTAGCAAGGATTTGAGGTGTGGATCGTGTGGTGAGCGACACGGGGAGAGTTGCATTGCATATTTGCATGTAATGAGAAAAGACGAGAAAGGAAATTAAGGGTTCTGCACAAAATTGAGTTGAACGGATTAATCCAACCCGGTCAATAAGAGCATCAAAATTTTTGAAGTTTCTAATATGACGTGTCAGTTTTTAAATGAATTTCAGAAAAATAGATGAATTTCTTACTAGAAATTGTGCTTCAAAATTTATATTTATCAATTTTGCTTTAAAATTTATAAATTCTGACATGACTTGCTCATTAGTTGAAATTGATCGATCTCTCACAACACTGATAGTATCTGCTGACGTCGCAATTAAGAAACTCTAACTTTTTAATTTCAACAATGAAAGATTTAGAAATTAAAGAAAAATTAAATTTGTAAAATTTATGTAACAATTATTTAAAAACTTCAAGAGTTTCAGATATTGAGATGGTCTAAATCAGAACAAAGTGATTCAGATTTGATATATATCATAGACCTACTCTGCATTTTTATCCGCTTTCACAATTGGTGAATTGATTTGGTAAAGCATTTAGAGCCATGATCCATTCATTCACCTTGAATTTATTGCTAGAGTACCAATAATAGCCTCTTTTGATCCAAACTATTGAATCAAGAATCTCAAGGTTGGTTGGTTTGAAGGCCGGATCAGAATTGATGTGAAGGCGATTCGACCACACTTCGTAGCGAAACACAATACGAGGATCCACCCATGTCGGAGCATGCATATGTTCAGCCGACAAGTGAAGAGAAGCAACAAAAAAATAATGAGTCAATCCCCACAATCGAGAATGAAGCCTCAAAAAATCTCTACGACCATCCGAAGCCACCAACAAAATGTACTGACCAAAATAAGTACGGAGGTACTCTGTTGTGTCGTATAAAACCAGATTTTCATGTATACTGGCAGTTTGGAGAAAAGTTTAATTTGAAGGTATATTCCAAATAGGCAAATCTCTTCTATTCTTTCATTCCCATTAATCATCGCCAGGTTGCTGCTACATTTCCCTACACGGCTCGATGCGAGAAAGCTTAACCATATTTCTGATTTGCTTAATAGTTTTTTAGGTTAAAATGGTAATTTTATTTTGAACAAAAATTGGCCATCATTAACCATCAGTTGCTCAATCAGGCATTTTTTATGATGGGTACAAGTACTTGACAGGTAATTGTAACAACAATATAGTTTTCAATGTAATGATTCAAAATCACAAAGCGAGTTTAGTTCTACTCTAAATATTATATGAATAAATATTGACAATTGAATTGTTCTCAAATAATTGACTAAACTTCAAAACAACAACAACAACAAAAACTTTAGTCTTAAAAAAGTTGAAATATGCTAGAAATAAATCAATCGGAATAATGAAAAATCAATGTAAATAATAATAATATATAAATAATAAAATATTATCTGTAATAATTGCAGTAGTAAAATAATAGTAATAGTAGTAACAATAACAATTTTATTTATAAAAAATAATAATTATTTTATATGTCATAAGAGTCTAAACTAGTGTCTTATATCTCTAATTTTGGGCTAAAAGCCATACAACTATACAACTATTTTTAAAGTTTAGTCTATGTCATGAATCTAATACATCAATCAGTAACTAACTTCTACACACTCCAATCTGACATCAACTCTTTGGAGACGTTCTATACCTTTAAGTCTCTTTTCACTGCTTTATTTCATTTCAATTTTCGTCAAACCCTATCTCTTCTTGTGCTTCTGACGCAATTTGAAACTCCATTAAGTACCAGTGCATCAAAAGACATCCGTTGGACATGTCCATACCATCTAAGTAATGTCTGACAAGTTTCTCATCAATTGGTGCAACTTCGACATTGTCAAGTATATCGTCATTTCTAATGCATGCGATCCATTCTCGTATGATCACAGATCCACCATAACATAAGCACTTATGCCGCGCTCATCTTTTGAATGTGTTTCTCTTTAGTAGTCTAATATTATGCTATGTACAACAATGCAAGTCTGATCATCGTCCTACATAATTGTATATAGTAAAAGTTTGTAATATTTTTATTTTCCCTTAAAATAATGAAGTATTCTAAATTAAAAGTGCCAAGAAATATTTTACCATACAACAGGGGTAGGCACGTGCCTACTCCTGGATTTTAAAATTCATCAAAGCCCATTAATATTTAGCATTTGTGCTTACCCCTGAATTGAAATTGTGCCTACCCCTGTTCTGACTCGAATATTTTCTTGCCCAAACTCTCTTCGCGGATTCTATCTTCATTGCAAATTCGCAAATCACGATTCGCTGATTCACTCGCCCTACCTCTATTTGTTCGTGCTTATCACTCTAATGCAAACGTCAGCCACTTGAACCCCAAGTCCCTAACTTAAGTTGCTCAAACCTCTATTGTTGGCTTCTTGGTCGTGTCCTTGATCCTCATCGAACCTCCGCCCTCCGCCACTAGCGTCAGGCGTAATTTGCTGTGGCTCTGACCCTTAATCTCTCAGACTCTCACGCATTTAGTGAGTTGTCCTTTCAATTTTGCTCTGCTCACAAAGTTGAAATCGAATGCAGTATGTATCTCTTAAGTTATCTAATTATTTTTATTTCTCTGTTGTTGAATTTCGCTGGGAAAAGTTGAGGTCATGGGACTGCCTCATGGCATATCTGAGCCCAAAGTGTTGTGTCCTATATGAAGTGCTGAGAATTGTTTTTTTTTTGTTTAGATGCTGCGAATAGATAAAATTTTGGGAGAGATTTAGCTTGTATTGTGATGCCTTCCCGTTAAAATTCACAGTTAAGTTTTGATTTTGGGGAATTAAGTGGTACTATTTGAATCTTAGAGAGGAACAATTGCAATGATTTTATCAAATAACTAGAAAGTTCTACAAACTTGAAAAATAGAAAATAATGAAACATGCCTGGTCAAACATGATAAGGAAATTTTATATAATTTTATCGTATTTTGTTGATTTCATTGAGCTTTTCTTTATAACATTGTCGGGTAAACATCTTAAACTAATATCCATATGAAGACCTAATTAGTTATCACAGAACACCGAATGCAAAGAAGATAAAATGTCTTTGTTTTTTATGTACTAGAACTAAAGATTGTCATCTTTTTTTGGGAAATACTTGTTATGAGTCTTGACATTGCTTCAAGTCATCATCTTAATGTATTGTCTAATTTAAAGCTCTTAGTTTATAGAGGGATTTGTATACAAGCCACCCCAAAACCTTTAAATTAGAATTTTGCCACCACATACTACACTTTTTGAAATATGCCACCTCAAACACTTATTATTCAGAGATTTGCCATTTTTCTTAAATAATTAAATTTAAAAAACAAAAAACAATAACTATTCCGAAATTACCCTTGCCCTCCTCTTCTCTCCACTGTTTCCATGACTTCCACCACCGCTACTGTTTCCTCTCTCTGCCTCCTTTCTTTTTTTTCGGTTGGAGATGGGGATACAAAACAAACATCGGTCCCTAATGGGACTGAGCCTCTTGCAATTTACACATTTCTCTCCTTTTTGGATTTTAGGGTTTTTAAGGCCACGAGATTAGCTCAGGTGTATTGTGGGATTAGGTCATACTGTACAAGAACCTGGCAATTCTTTCCTTGAATGATTTTAGGTATGTGACATGCGTGCTGGTTTTTCCTTTTTTAGCACGAACTAATTTGGGGTTTTGATATTGAGTGTTGATACATCCTTTTGTGAAGCACAAGTATTTATCTTTTCAAATTCTTGTTTATAGGGCTTTGATATGGACAAATACTTTTCTAATTTGTGTAGAGGTTGTCTCTGTCAGTGTTCAAATTTGTTTTTTTTTATATATGATGAGCTTGATATAATCATTAATTATTAGCCATTTGCAGCGACCAAAATGAATTTCACTGTCCCAAGTGCCCAACTTCTAATCGGGTGAGATGGAGAGGGAAAATCTTTTGATGGAGTGATAAGACGAAATTATATACCAGAATCATAGGGTATTTTGTGTAATTTAAGCCAAAGACCGATAAGTTTAGGTTAAAAATATCCAAGTTTAGTCTCAAGTTCAAGTTACTTTTCTAGAATTGGTTTACAATGCAGAAAATAGTAATGGAAGCACAAGGAGCTATTTCTGGACGCCTGGAGCATTTGGGAGCGAGATCAGATAGTTACATGACCCATTACGGTCGTAACCGTATTCATTACGGCCGTAATGAAGTCCCAGAATAGATCCAGAGCGCATGCACATCCATTACGGCCGCAATGACCTTCATTACGGCCGTAGTCACCATATCTCGAAACTCCACAGTTCAGAACTTAGCCAAAACCTCTACAGATCACCTCATTATGGCAGCAACCAACGTCCATTACGGCCGTAATGGAACCAACCCGAGAGCCAGAATTTCAATACTTGGCCATCTCAGGAGCTAAGTGCACCCATTACGGCCGCAACCAACATCCATTACGACCGTAATGGTGTTTTCCCGAGAGTTCAATGTCCATGCCTTAGCCACATTTCGATGCAGAAGAGCTCATTACGGCTGTAATGACCCTTCGTTACGGCCGTAACCAAAACCGCCAATTCCCAAAATAGATCCCGAAACCATATTCTTAGCACGCTCTGCCTATTTTAGCACTCACTACGACCGTAATGACCCATCATTACGGCCGTAACCAAAGTCGGCAGAGCAGTTCAGTTTTATTTTGGGAAGTTTATTAGAGGTTATTTTGGGATTCGTGTATTCATGCATAAATAGGGGGTTCAGATCTGTTTAGGACATGCTTTTGAAGAGATAGTTTTCGATTACACTTTTGAGAGAAAGAGATAGATTTTGGGGAAGAAAGAGAAGAAGAAGAAGGAAGAAGAAGAGAAGGCCATTAGAGACTTCATCATAACTTTGGTTTAATCTTCCACTCCTCCTCTTGTTTTCTTTTACTTACTTAGTTGTATTTTCATGGCCATCAGGGGCTAATTCTCCATTAGGTTTTTAGGGAGACTTGAAACTTGGCTTGTATCTTACTTGGTATAATGATATGATGATCGTTTTTGTTATTATGGCTTGTGCTTATTTTTATTGCTTATTGTGATCTTGATCAAATTGCATACTTAGGATTTAATGGTTGTAATTGAGAAATTGAATTGTTAGATCCCAACCACAAGTAACAAGGTAGATGGTAATCTAAGTACCGAAACGTGACGATTGTCATCTATAGGCCAACTTAATTGAATTGAATAATTGTACCAAGTACCGAGAGGTGAATTGCAATTGTTTAAGTAGATTAAGGCAATTAAGACTTAATGAATTTAGACTAGGATAATCAAGTACCGAAAGGTGAAAATTACTCTAGTTTAGATATGGTACTAACATAGAAATATCCCATAGTACCAAACTTGTTAATTGCGCTTCCTTAATACAAAAACAAACCTTTAAATGACCAAGTAGATATAAACAAGTGGATAGAAACCCTAGAAACCTAAGCCTCGCATCTTAATTCTTGAAATTGTTAATTGATTTACTTAATCTCAAAATTGCATAACACCAAAATCAACCTTTCACTTTACAACAAAACTCAATCTTTAATTTCTTACTTAGATTAAAATTATTAAAATTTGATAACTAAATTCGACTTGTCCCTGTGGATTCGATCCCTAAGTACTACAATAGACGGTTGTATACTTGCAACCTATATTTAACAACTAGGGTTAGTAAAACTCCTATCATGGAGAAAGAGGGACGACTTACTGTGTCGAAGTGCTGACCGGACGGAGGGAAGAAGGTGAAGCCATGGAAAATAGTGGAGTTAGTTTATAACCTTCCGGGTGGAGAAAGATAGAGAGAAGAAGAAGGCAAGGGTAATTTCGGAATTATTTTTTTTAAATTTAATTATTTAAGAAAAATGGCAAATTTCTGAATGATAAGTGTTTGAGGTGGCATATTTCAAAGAGTGTAGTATGTGGTGGAAAAATTCTAATTTAAAGGTTTTGGAGTGGCATGTATCTAATTTCCCCTAGTTTATATACGATCATCGACTTGATTTGATTTTGTAGGTGTTACTATATTTTATCTATATTTGTTTTTTAATATATAAACATACTCATTTATATGGTATTCAAAATTTTGGATAAAATTTATACTTTTGTATGTAGTTTGTGCTTACTCCTGACACAAATTCTGCATCCGCCAATTGATGCTTTTGTCATTGAAAGATTAAAGAATAATCTATTCTTCGATGACTTAAAAGAAAATAATTCATGCGCATTGCATTATTGACTAATTTCATTTATAATAAGAGCAAATTATGATGGAGTATATACCCAAAAAAAGTATATTGAAAGAGAGGAGGTCACATGTTGGAAGATCAATAATTGGAGCGTTTGGTACTCCACTCTTCTTCAAAGATAATTATTTCGGAAGAAACCTTATCCTCATTATTTAAGTTGTGTTTGATATAAATAAGGGTAACTCTAGTATAAATCCAAAATTAGTTTATATTTCTAATCTCCACCATTGATTGTACAAGGATAGTAAAGTCATTTGCATATCATGAGTTATATTTGGTTGATTTTTTATGTTGAATCTTTAAAGTGAAGTCTCTTAAGGAAACCTTTGAAGTGATGTTTTGTTAATAACGTGTAACATATGTTGCATATAACGCAATATTTCAACCATATATCACATGAATTATTTTTTAATCATATTTAAGGTATAATTAAATTAATTTATTACATCTTTCAAATGCAATATCAAATAAACATGAATATTGATCATTGTTGAAAACAAACAGAGTTTTTTAGTATGGGACATTATTTTGACGACATACTCTTTTTCTAATAAGAACTAAATTCATATTTTAATAGTTTTGAATTCTTGAACTGTTTAAATTAAGATTTAATTTTAAACTTTGTTTTTTTAATAACATTTTAAAAATTATAAATGACTCATCCGTGACAACCAATAGTATTTTCAAATAATATTCATTTTTTTGGAAACTAATAAGAGTAAGAATAATATTATACCATTTTTTGGTAAATATTATTTATTTGACCACAAACTTTTTATCCTATAAATTAAAGTATATAAGAAAAATTAATTGTTTGACATATTAGAGAAGTGGAACATTAGAAAAACTAGTATATACGAATATAAAAGTTTGAAAAATTATATCTATAAATGCAGCAAAATAAAATATAAACACAAAACTTCGATTCAAATTTTGTTAGAGAAAGATCCAATTGCAATTTTGACAAAGTCATATATAAAACAATCATAGCCGACACATGATTGAAAAAAAAAAAACGATGTGCCCTATCGTCACACCAAGCATATGATTTCCTTTTTCTCCTTGTATTTATTGCTAACTAAATAGTGGTACCCGTTTTAGTTAAGTGATTTCCTTTTTTACCCTCCTATATAAATTGGTTAATCATTTCTATTTTTTTTAATAATTTAACAATTTAGCACAAATTTTGGTCTTTGTATTATATTTTTTTTCTAGTCAAGTAATTCATGGTACCAGATATGATTTGTATGTACCACAAACAGATACATTTGTCACATACTTGCAACAATAATCGTTTTGCATAAGAAACGCCATGTTTTTCATTCCTTGCAACAATAATTTTTTATAACTATTATAAGAAATACCAAAATACCAAAATAAAAAGTTATCTTAAAGAAGATGATGCAGACGACACGACAAGAGGAGAAAAACATAACAATGCTCATCGACGAGGGGAGCAAAACACAAGACCAGTGGTGGACATGTATGATCTAACACATCAATGAGAGGCAGAAGAAACAAGACGTGTGTGTGAGAGAGATCGTTGATAACATTCACACCTCTAGCAAATCAAATCAGCTAGAGGTGTGGAGTTGACAATGTGGGAAAGAGAGGGCGGCATAGATGCTTGAGAAGATGTAGAGGCAGGCAAGAAAAAAAGACAGAGTCATGAAACGCTCATTTTAATCTAGATTTGGAAATAAGCCAATGATTATTTCAAATAACTGTTGGCGTAGGTGAAACTACGACAACGGTTATTTTAAATAACCGTTACTTTAGAATTTTGAATTTTTTTTCTGAAAAGATAAGACAATGATTGTTTTTAAATAACTATTAGTATTGCTATCTCTAGGACAATGGTTATTTTAATAACCGTTGACTTATTCTCAGAGTTTTTTGCACTTTCACCAACAATGTATTACAAATTCTTGAGTAACCGTTGATTTATGGGAGTTGTTACATCTCATTTTGTTGTAGTGGCCGCAAATTCAATCTGATAAAATTAAAATATATTTGGGCATCTACTTATTGAAATTTTGCGACAATCCGAAACTCAAATTAAGATACAGTTGAGGAAATCCAAATTTGCTACAAAAATTACTACATAATAATTTTATTTTTATTTTTAGCAAGTTCAGCTACAAGAGATGAAACCCTAATTTGAATTTCTACTCGATACAAGTTTCAACGGGTAGATTATATTCAAACCAAATATAATCTATTTTTATCATGTAAAGTTGAATTGTTGATCGGTGCAAATCAACGCTTACATTTGATTATGTTGCAAATGTCGACCGATGTGTACATGTAATTATTTTTTATATTTTGAGTTTACATCAAAATTTAATGAAAATTTTCTAGCATAATTTTGTCAGCACGAATTGGTAAAAATTCTACTAACTTGACTATTTCTTCAAATTACTAAGTGGATTACTGACTCACCGGACACCAAAGAAGACAATTTTTTTTTTTCTTTTTTTGACTTTTTACTTTTGAACTTAAATCTTTTTTTTTTTTACTTATGAGATTAAAAGGATAAAGACTACACAAGCAATATTGTTACGCCGTTGCCAACATAATGGTATCTTTGAATTTGAATACTGAATCTAAATTTCCAATCTGTATAATTAGTCAAAATTAATCCAATAAACATTCAAGGGTATATTATAATGATATCGAAAATATATGCTACTAATATAGGACAAATATAATGATATTTGGAGGTTCGACCTCCATCTTTTCCTCCGAAAAATAAAAATATAGGACAAATATGTATATGACTTATATTTTTTTTTTCATGGTACTTTATTATTGAAATATTCACAATAATTACTCCATTTTGAAATATTTAGTAGCTCAATTTATGTTATGTTTTGAATACACAAGTTTACAAGTCAATCTGGCTATATATAAAAAAAACATAAGAAGCTTACGAAACATATTTAATATTTGTCACTTTTTATTCATAGCAATTGCCAAAAATTAATAACGATTGCAACAAATTATGAAACAAAAATAATTCATTGGGATATTCGTAGTAAAAAAATAATTATGTGCATTTAAGCATCTAAATAAATCTACATAAAAAAATTACAATTTTAGGAAGCTCCAGAATTTTTTTTGCGGAGAAGGTGCTAAACAAAAACTTGTAGCCTGCATGTTTTTTGCTAATTGTTCGCATGATAAATTTAATTCAACGAGGAAAATTATAACATGCTGGTAATTACAGCCTATATATACGCGAATATGGCCTGTTATAAATTGGAGTTATGGGTTCAGATATTCTGACAAAGAAGATCAGAAAGTAAAAAGTGTCGGATTTGAAAAAAAATTTACTGCACTGGTTATTATCAAGTAATTTCGTCTCGTGTTCTAAATAAAAATTCTATTCTTGAGGTAATTAATTAGGAAGTGTTAGTTTATAAATAAATTACAATACCAGGTATTAGAACTTTGCGTGTTTGGTTTTTACAGCATCAACACTGATTTCTGTTGAATGATCATAGTTTATTATTAAGGTAAAAAAAATTGACTGATTTTTATATTATTAATTTCTAAATATATGATGTAAACAATTATGTGACAATTTTTTGAAAATTATAACTAATTTTAATATATTTTACTTTTGAAATATTATCGAAATATTTGATGTTGTCTAAATCTAATACTAATTATTGATAATACAAACAATTAAAAGTAATTCGGCATCACTTCACAAAAAAGATCCGACACTAACTATAGAAAATAGTATTGATTTTAAACAAAAATCCGACCCAAACTGATTCTCACCATCGGTTTTTGTGTTTGCTTCTGTAGAAAAACGTGTCTGTTTTTCTTTGAGCTTTTCACTCTTCATATCCATTGTATTACATACTGTGTACACAGAATTAGTGTCACTAGCTGTCAGTCTATATTTTACTGGCATGAAATCATAAAGGAAACACAAACCAACAAATTAACCTTACTGTAATTAATTTTAACTTTTTTCTGATGCCTTCAAGATCAATGGAGGCAGCCAGGCAGGTGGCTATGCAACTGTTTTTTCCAATTCATTATTCGTCGATATTTCGGGGAATGAGACAGAGCTTCTTGGCCCTGCGTGCTGAAAGTCCGGCAGCCTCAGACATATCCAACTCTTCACCATGCATATGTGGCAATTCCCAATCAAAATGGTACAAGATATTTGCAAGTATAAGCTCAATGTTAGATTGTGCAAAGTTAATTCCAGGGCAAATTCTCTTCCCTGCACCAAATGGTATGAATTCAAAGTTACTACCTCTGAAATCGACCGAATTCACCATAAATCTCTCTGGAAAAAACTTGTCTGGATTTTCCCAATAATTTGGGTCTCTGTTAATACTCCATGCATTTATCAGGACTTTTGTTCCTTTAGGAATACTGTATCCTTTTACATTGCTATCTTGCATTGATTCCCTTGGAACTAAAAGAGGCGCAGGAGGGTGTAATCGCAAAGTTTCTTTTATGACGCATGTGAGATATGGTATTTCTTTGATTTCCTGGATTGTGAGAATATATTTTGTATTGCGTATTTGTCGAATTTCTTGTTGTAGCTTTTTCATGACCCTTTGGTTCTGTACTAGCTCTGCCATTGCCCATTCTATGGTAATAAAGGTAGTATGGCTTCCTCCTGCAAACATTTCCTGTTCAATAAAAAAGAGTTAAAATGAATCATGCTTACTATCCAAATTAATATCTTTATTTTACATTCAAAGTTAAGCATATATGCAGTTATCATTTATCACTTTGCAGTTTGTAATGATAAGATAAATATCTATCAATGTTTTAATTATAAGGAAATTATGTATTTAAAAGTAGATAACAAATAAAACAAAACATTACTATTAGAATTGCCTTCAGATGGTCTTTTGTGAGCTCGAAATCATCTCTGTTGTTGGCTTGAAGTGTCAACAACACATCTAACAAATCTTTGTCTTTACCGCCATCGCGGTGTCTACTGATGTGCTCGTTGATCAGTTCATCCAGCAATTCGTCCCATTTTTTAAAGACATCAATTACCTTAGAGTTAAACCCCGTAAACATATCGAGGCAGTATAATGCTGGGAAGTAGTCTTCAAAATTGAACTCACTGAATAGGGTGGTGCCTTCCTCTATAAGCACTCGAAGCAAATGCTTTTTGGAGAAACTTTTAGATATAATTCTGAAATAGTATACATTAATTACTTAATTATTCAAATTTTTTGTTTACTTGCAGTTAAGCTTAACAAGTGTTGACTTATTTTACGTCGTCCTCTTAAATAGAGTGTTTGTCATGGAATTCAACTAATTAAGAGAAAACATCAAGCTCTTTTCTGGCATCAAATAGAGCATCTGATTAGTTTATCATGAACCCAATGGCAGTAACAGTAATTAATTCCGCAAAATGAAAGAATTAATTAGTCAAGCGTCTAAATTTAACCTGCAAATTATGTCTAGGGTGAAGGAGCTAAACACCTCACTCAGATCGATTGCATTCGATAATTCATGGGCGAGCTTTATTTTCTCAACCGCAGTTGATACTTCTTCCTCTCTAGCTTGATCAAAGGACTTCACTTTTGCAGAACCTGAGAGAAACCAAAGATTTGTGCCCCAAGATAAATATATTTTGTTTGGTATTCTTTTGATATACAAACTGAAGATTTCGAGCTTGTAATTAAAGTTTGTTTCCCCAATACCTAACAAATGAATGTTATAAAGTCTTTTTGCTTGTTTCCAGTATTTGCCATACGGTGCAAAGCCGACATTCCTGCTTCCGTAAAGAAGCAAGTTCCATGTTTTAGTGGAGGGCCTAGATGCAAAAATATCATCTTGTTTTCTCATTATTTCTTCAGCCCCCTCAGGAGATGAGACGACAAGCGTCGAGACACAGCCGAGGCGCAAGAGCATGAAGGGACCGTATTTAGTTGAGAGAGCATGGAGAGATTGTTGAGTAAGAAGCCCCACTTGGTGTAAGTTGCCTATGAAAGGAAGCCCTGGTGGAGATGGAGGTAAATTTGATGTTTCTTGTGTTTTTAGTTTCAGTATTGTAATGACAGATACACAGATACAGATACTCAAAATGAGAAAAAGAAGCATCTTTTGACTTTCTAATTGTGGATCTCTTAATTTGATATGAAGGAGTCGATCAATATGTAGACTGGTTTTATAGCCAAAAATCGTTGAAATTAGAAGTCGTGTGGCTGCTCCCCATTTTTTTTTCAGTTGATTGACTTGAAAGAATACATATATATATTTTAATTTGTAGTTGACTTTGTAGATTCTTTGAAGTTTGTTATATGGTTCTATCAGTCGACTATGATTATTAATACATCATATTTATTTCAGCATAACTTATCCCTGTAAACAGGGGCGGATTCAGGATTCTCGCCAGGGGGTTCAAGATTTATGGTATTTTCTAGGGGTTCGAAATGATGGTTATTCTTAGAAAAAAAATTATTTTACATGGTCATTTATGCAAAAAATTTCAAATATATGGTCATTTTTGAAAATTTTTAAAAAATATATGATCGTTTTTGAAAAAAATTTTTCTAAGTGGTTCAGCTGCTGCAAGGTGGCTCCGCCCCTGCCTGTAAATCACAATATTTTCATATATGATATTTGCATGATTCGCGTGCTCAGAAGTCGGAACAAGCTACGCACCGAAATTATCTGTGTTGTAATATGCATGTCTTGGACTTCGACAGTACAGTACATAATATCTATGGGCTATGGCTGACTTCACCTTGTTTTGTTGACCCACTACACGTCTAGCTGCAGTAGGATAGCAACACGATACGAATGCAGTTTACAAACCACAGTTTTCAAATGGAAAAACATTTTTCACTCCTGATAGGCTGTTCCCATTCTCATGCTGGCAGAGGTGGCAAAATCCAATCCGATTCAGTCCGATCTGAATTCGATCCGATTGATATTTTGATAAAGTCAAACTATTCGAATCCGACTCGATCCATTCCGAGATGATTCGTAACTCGAGACGAAGAAACACGTGAGCGACCTGAGCCCGACTTGACCCGACCCGACACGACCCGTAACCCGAGATGGCGCGACATATGAGGACTCTAGCTCGACCGGACCCGAGACGACACGTAACCCGAGATGGAGCGACATACGAGGACCCGAACCAGACCCAATTCGACTTGACCTGATACAACCTGTAAATTGATCTAATTCTATCTTGCATACATCATAATATAATTTTACTAACAAATTAACATTAGAGAAAGTCAAGATTTACTAACACAATTCAATAATGCGATTTGATTTTGTCCGATTAAACTTAAAACTCAAAATAATACTTGAAAGTTGTCGGTGCAACTCGACCCAAACCCGATCTGATCTCGCCCGACCCGACCCAAGAACCGAAATTTGTCGATGTTGCCCGACCTGAAACTCGACTCGGTCTCGCCCGACCCGACCCGTCACCCGAAAAAGACCGACGTGACCCGACCTGACCTCGCACGACCCGACCCATGACTCGAAAGTTGTCGATACATGACGACCTG
Source organism: Eleocharis quinqueflora (assembly GCA_964058865.1). Lineage (NCBI taxonomy): Eukaryota > Viridiplantae > Streptophyta > Magnoliopsida > Poales > Cyperaceae > Eleocharis > Eleocharis quinqueflora. Next base: position 260,950 of record CAXKVX010005099.1, read on the forward strand.
AAATCCAACCCTACCCGACCCTACTCGATTATTGTAGACAGTCAAACTAACCCGACCCGACTCGAACCCACCTGACCAACCCAACTTGCCACCTCTACCTATTATACTCTTCTGTTAATGAAAAAATAGGAACAAATAAATCAAAGATATAGGAAGATTTAAAAGAAAGCAAAATGAAAATTATACCGATTCGATCAAGTATACGCTCCCATATGCTAATACCTAATTCACTTTTTTTTTAACAGATGGATTCGACAAAACGTTTTCATACATTTAAAAGTAAATATAATTAATTAACTACTATTGACGAAAAATTGATAAGTTTCCGTCCACTGCATGCAAAGTTGATGTTTTTTTTTTCTCTTGGAAAAAAGAGAATCAATGCATGGTTACCTTTTTTTAGTGTTCATTATTCCATTCTCTTTTTAGTGAAAAAAGTGAATAATGTAGTGAATAATTAAAATTTGAGCGATTTTTCTAGAATTTTAAACAATTCATACCCTAATAAGTAATGAAAATGCTCACTTCAAAATATGTTTTATGGCGTGCTCCAAGTATAAACAAAAAAGGAAAGTGCTCACTAATTTGAAAGGAAACAAAATTTAGGTCTTTGATGAAAAATATTTAACAAAGACTTCTCCCTTTCGTTAACATTTCTGTAACAAATCTTACATACATACATATATAAGGAAAACGCTGTAGCATTTTTTTTTGAATTTTCCGAATTTTTTTTGCAGTTTTTCTGTAACAATTTTTTCCGCTTTTTTTTAAATTTTTTTTTCTGTCATTGCTATTTTTGTAGTTTTTCGCGCGGAGCGAGCGCGAAATCTAGTATACAACATATTAACATCTTATTTTCCATCTAGCTAGCACCTCCTTTCGTCACCCCATAAATTAAGTGATGGAGCACAGCCAAAGTAATAAATGTGCCCACTTCAATATGTGTTTTAAGGAATTATTTATTATTTGTTCCTTCTAATTTAAATTTTTTAATCTTTAAAGTCGTTACTTATATAATTTTGTTTCTATAAAAGTAAGCCATGTTCATTCCAATGAACTATTACGTGAAAACTGCATATTAATTATATTAAGGCAAAAATTTGGATAATTTAAAAGACAGGTACACTCGGTACTCTAGTTTATACGGACCGTTCAATTTATCGAGATTAATGAAAAGTGATTCCTTCAAAAACGCAACAAAAGTAAAAGTGATTCACTTTTCACCAATCTCGATGAATTGAACGGTCTAAATGAACTAGAGTATCCATTTTTGAAAGTATCCAAATTTTTACCTTATATAAATGTATAATAAATGTTAATTTCAAGTGTACTTAATTATGGGAACTGATATATCGATACTTTTATTGATGCCTCCATCGATACCAACAGAACAGGTCCAGTTGAATTCAGTTTGCATGTTATTTTTTTATGATGCATGTTGTTTTTAGTATTATGCATATTGTTTTTGTTATTATGCATATAATTGATCGGACGCTCCACTGAAAACGAATGTTGCTACGCTCACCGATGCGGATCGCTACGCTCATCAATGATGCGAACTGGACGAATCCAGTTGCATTATTTTGAAAAATTGTTATAGTTATTATGCATGTTGTTTTTGTTATTGTGCATGTTATTTTTTGTTATTATGCAAGTAAATAACATGCATGATAACAAAAACATCATGCATAATAACGAAAACATAATAAATCATAAGTATAACAAAATAACATAATGAACTTAGCATATAAATTATAAGTATTTGACTGTTATGCATGTTATTAGATGCACAATAACAAAAAAAAAATACATAATAATGAAAACAATATGCATCATAAGTAGAACAAAAAAATATAATGAACTTAGCATATAAGTATTTGACTGTTATGCATGTTATTAGATGCACAATAACAAAAGCAACATGCATAATAACGAAAACAATATGCATCATAAGTAAAACAAATTTTCGTCGGAACTCAATTGGACGTGTCCAGTGAGTATCGATGACGATATCAAATTTGAGATCCACGAAACATTTCCCCTTAATTATGTCAACTAATTGCAACTCACCATGCAATTATTTTGCAATACTGCAAAGTAAAGGATGTGAAACACTGAAACTACTTTTAGGTTTTTCTCTACAACTCATTGGAGACCCCCCACCTAGTCAAATTCCAAGATTGGAAATCGAAGGGGTACAGCCTTATACGAAATAGCTGATTTGACAATGCGCATAGCGTGATATATAGCGTGTTTGATTGGTTTAATAGCTGGTTACTTGCTTCATTGCTTGGATTTACATAACAGAATAATCAACGAATATTGTGCAAATGAGTCGATGAAAATGACGGAGAAGAAAAAACACACTGTTTGATTAAATATTAATCAGATATTACATCTTTAATTAATATCTTTAGTGAAGTTATTTTGGCGACAACTAAGCAGATACCTTTTGTTTCTCTTTTTTTTGGCTTTTTATCTTTGGACTCGTTAAAAATGTAGAAATCTTTAATATTCCCAACAGATATTAATTACATCAAGAATAAAAATCATAACAATAAATTAATAGTAATGGTTCAAGAGCTAAAGTCTAAATTTTAATAGAGATTACGATTTTTTTGTACCCAAAAACATCTCAGCTTTATATTCTCATCTTCATTTTTTTTCTTCCATATATAGGTATAAAAAATGCATAGTCAATGTTCTTACTAAATGTTTAAGACTACAAAGTAATATCTATTGCCATCAATAAATTCTGAGGGGCATGTCATAATGAAAATACCTGCATGTATTGGTCAAATTAATAGGTAAGTACCTGTTTTAAGCACGTTTGATATTGATATGTATCTGTTTTAACTTGCATCTTCATCAAAACTCATGTGTAAACTTAGTACTTTAATTGTTTTGCAAATTTTCAAACAAGAGATGAGTTTAATCTAACAAACTCTCCCTTTTGACAATTTGCAAAATCATTTGAGATGTGCAAATCAAGTGATGCACATCAATATTTCTCCTTCTTTTTGCAAATAATGACAAAATGCTCAAACAATTATGTTCCCCCTGAATTTAACACATATATATTCATACAAATCAAGTAATTTTATATTACTTCCTCTTAATGAAATAATTTTTTTAAATAATTCACAATTCATTAAGTTCGATAATATTTTCCAATTGAGAATATGAGATAAAGAGCAAAATCATTAAGAGGCATGTAATTAAAATATCAAATTCAATTAAAGTCATGCAAGAACATCATATTAAACATAAAATTCATACAAGGAGCATAGCTAATAAAAGAAAATAATTCTAGCCTAGCCCTAATTCTCATCACTACTCTCATGTCCCTCATCTTCCGGGTTGAGTTGAGTTGCTCCCTCTTGTCCACCTCCCATGTGATCTTCGGATCCGGTAGGGTTGGAGGAATCATTCCAAGACTCAAATTATTGAGTCCAATTTGTCCGGACCATAGAATTGAACTCATTTGGTTGTCAAGCCTCTCACGTACGTTTGCAGAGTTGTACTTGTTGTAGATTGATAAGTGGTACACTTGTTGAGAGACGTAATGAGTTCCTTCTTCAATCGTTGAGAAGGCGTAAGGCATCATGGGGCTGAAGGCTTGAGGAGTATAGTAGGATGGGTCTTGAGGAAATTGGTATCCATTATATGAAGGAGGAGGAACGTAAGAAGTGTTAGAATGTGTGATGTGAATTTTCACTAAAAAGTGCAAGACTAAGATCAAGTAGTTGTGCGGAAGCGATTTCAATTCAATTCAAATCTTTTAGATCTTAATCACCTAGCCAATCAATTTCGCAAGCAATTCTAAGAGCAAATCACAAAATAAAGATCAAAGAGCTAAAAGGGAGAGAGAGAGTGAAGAGAGAGCAATCAAGCACAAGTGACACAGTATGTAACGTGGTTCGGCCTATCAAAAGAAACTTAGGCCTACGTCCACGAGTCTCCCGAAATAAAACATCTTTCGGGCCGTTACACTATAACCAAATCTTTTACAAAGGGGTGGAGACGATCTTTGACTTCTTCCAACACAAGAAAGCCAATCTTCTTCTCCTAACTCGATGCACAAGACAACACCACACTATACCGCTACGAAGGTACAATTGACTGCACAATTAAGGATAGGGATGCACCACTTGACAACACAAATGTGGTGCATCAAAGGCTAATCAAATAGCAAAAGAATGTTCTCGAATAGACAAGTAGAGAATTTCAGCTATCCTAAGTGCTCTCAGGTTTAGGTAGCTTGAGAAGACTTGAAAGAGACTCTCTTTAGTGCTCAATTGCTGATGGGAAGCTTGTCTGAATCTTTGGATGACCTTCTGGTTCGTATATGCAATCTTTATATAGGCTGAACACTTCTTGGGATCTTGAATCTGTGAAGAATTGCTTCTGGCGTTACAAGATTTTCCATAACGGATGGGAAGACATTATAACGCCTTGGGCTTGTTCCCTCTTTGCCCTTCTATAGTTGACATGTGGGCTAGAAAACTGCTAACTCGTTATAACGCATGACTGAGGCATTATAACGGATACCAATCCACTGTGACGTCTTGCTGGAGCATTACAATAACGCTTATCTCGGGAAATTCCAGCATCTTCTCCTTCTCTCTCATCCTAAGGCGTTATGACGCCTTGAAAACTCGTTATAACGCCTTATAGAGTCGTTGTAACATGTTGCCTAACGTTATGGTAATGTTGTGCTCTGTCTTGTGCCTTGAAGCCTTTCCTTGATGCTTAGACCATGTCTTGACTTGTCCAGATTATGTTTGAGCATGTTTGACATTGAGTTGTACCTGTTTTAACCTGCATCTTCACCAAAACTTAATGTGCAAGGTTAGTACTTTATGTATTTTGCAAATTGTCAAACAAGAGATGAGTTGATGAGTTTAATCCAACAAGAAGAGGCACCGACTTGAGGCATGCTTGGCATAGGCTCTTCCTCCATGGCTTGTGGAGCATTCAGATCGGTGTATTGGTTAGGTTTTGCTCCCTCATTTCTTATCCAATTATTCATTGGCTTGGGTTTCGGTTCTGATGTGAAGTTATTCTTGATCCAACCCTTCTTTCTAAGAAATGTAATTAGGTTGGTCGAGAAGTAGATGATAGGATTGTGCTCCCTTGGGTTAACGAGTATAATTATGTTCTTGTGTAAAAAAACCCGGGTCAAGAGGTGGTATACTCATTGTTTTGTTGGTTAGGGCGGTTCTCATGTGGTTTAGGATGATGAAGGGTATGTCAACCACTTTGTCCTTAGCAATGAGGTGCCTAAGGAGAAACCTATTTGTATGCTCTATATTCGTTTTGAGACATTTTCTGGGAATTAGAATGTTGTTTATAAGAAGAAATAATAATCTATAAAGAGCGGGTAATTTGGAATTAGAATGGTCTTTGTGAGGGTCTTTGGCTCCTAACAATTTCTTGTACACGATGGACTCCTCATGTTTAAGTCACTTATGGAATACATCTACATCTTCACCGTTCTCTACCATGCCAAGTACTTAGGCCAAGGCTTCAGCATTGATTGGTATTTCTTGGCCATAAAAATAGGTAGTCATACCGAAAGGTTCTTTGGTTGGCCTGGTCTCCATGCCCAAAAAGTCAATCGTTTGCACCAATTGGTTATACTCTCAATTACTCATTTGGTTATCTTTGTTGATAAAAAACACAAAGGTATCAGAGATAGGTCTATTCTTGAAGGTGCTATGGAAATTGGAGAATTCAATAGGCGACCGATATAGGATTCAGTTTTGAGGTGAGTTGACCCAAGGATTAAAGATATGTTGCATTTCCGATTGAGAGGTAGTAGGGTTTTGTGTAGGTTGAGTAGAAGATGGAGTTGGTTTCAGATTTGGTGGTGGTGCTCTAGGGTTAGTATCCGGATTGGAGCTTGTACCGGTACCGAGTTGGTAGCTAAGAGAGGGAATATTGTCCCTTTGTGCCATGGCACGTTGGTTCCTTTCTTTCTCCAATTGTTTTTCAACCTATTTCTTTTTTTGTTGTACATAATTGGGAGCTTTGGTGGTGCCATGAGGGAAGTAAGAACAAGGAGAAGACTTACAATAAGCATGATGAAGAACCTTGAGAATCTTGAGCAAGAGCTGGAATTGATTGATCTCTTGAGGAAGTCTTGGGAATTTAAAAGGGTTTTAGAACTTGAGTTGCATCAAAAATAGATTTGAAGAGTCTAATTTCAGTTTTGGCAAGAATATAGACCCTTGGGAGAAAGGAATGCCTTAAATAGCTGCAGAATTCCCAAGCATTACAACAACTCGTTATAACAAGTTGCTAACGCATTATAACGGGTTCTCAGTCGTTATAATGCTTCTCTCTCATTTTTTTGTAACGTTTCACACATTTAAACCTCTCTAACGACTATTTTTGGTTTTCTAACCCATTATAACGGGTTCCCAGCTGTTATAACGAGTTCCTAACCTGTTGCAACGCTTTATATAACGCTAGGCATTGTTTTTGCTATTTATTCAGTTTTAATTTGTTGCTATGCTCCAAATTTGTTCTTTAACAATTATAGGGCTCAGTTCAGCTGTCAAATTATGTTCATGCTCATGCAAATGTTCAGATAAGATTGTGGCTTGGATATAAATATCAATTAAAATTCACAAAACATACAATTAAATCAAAATTATACATTTTGCTACAGGACTCCTCCTCAAGCTAATATACAAAATGATAATTAAATGGAGGGAGTCTAGTGACTCTCTAGACAATGGATTTGGTACCACTTGTGCTGGAAAGTGCAAGTGGTTCCACAAATTTACATTTTCTAAAACGACAAAAACGTTCATGATGTCCAAGTTTCAAACAAAACGAGCAAAATGTTGTCTAAGAGTTAAGGTTGTTATGACCATTGTTGTTGTTGTTAATTGGTTTTCAATAACTCATCACTAATCTATATTTGTCATGAAAGTTTCTTATGTTCTTTGGATGTGATATTGATTGACTATTCATGTAGAATTTTCTATTTTGAAAGTTGCTACTAAAGTTCTTGTGTTTGTTCATAGTATTTCTAGGGTTAGGTCTTGGTTGAAACGTATTTACAAATCTTTTTATTTCAAAACTATTCCCAAGTCTTTTATTCTGTGTAACTCATAAAATCTACCATACCTATTATGTACATAGAGTTTTGGTGGTTGAGCTCTATGTTGATTGGTAATCCTATAATCATGTTAGAAATGTGCGGTGGTTAGAAATGTTTTGGGAATAATCATGTAATATTTTGTGCTTACAAGAGACTAAATGAAATGACTCTCATTTATTTCGCTTTCGTCAGGCATGTCCACCTAATTTAAAGGATTATCACTACAAGAAATCTAATGGAACGAAATGGGATATTCTAATATCATGGAGAACCCACTTCACTTAGTAAACACTTACAAACAAGAGTTCTCATGCACGGTTGTACTACAACTAAATTCAATAACTTTCATGTTGACAAACGTCTATGGATCGACTGACGATGCGCTCAAATTAGAGTTCCTTAACGAACTAAGGCAAATTAGGCAACTCAATGACTTACCTTGGATAGTTGTAGGGGACTTCAACATGCTTCGATCGTCAAACATCATGAATGGGACAAATTTCAACTTAAGAATTGTCTTAGAATTTAACCACTGCATCGACGAACTACTTTTATATGAAATCACGCTTTAATCAAGGAGATTCACATACTCAAACAAAAGATCAACGCCAACCCTTTCTAAACTAGATCGAATGTTCATATCTGATTAGTGGTACTCTATGGCCAACATGCCAATACAAACAACTCTAAGGGATATAACTTCGCCAATCTCAGATCATGTTCTGCTAATTCTAATAATCTAGGAATTACAAAGACGAAAACAAAAGGATTCAAATTCGAACGATTCTGGTTGGGATTCAGTGAAATAAAGGATATAGTTCAAGAAGCATGGAATATACCTAACCAATCCGTCATCTCGGTCTTGGATTTATTGCGAAGAATGGGATCCACAAGACGAGCATTGATCACACGGGCCACAATAATTAAAAAAAAAGTACTACCTTGTTAACCAAAACAAAACTAATCATCTAAGCATTAGATAAGACGGTAGAACAACATAGTACTCTTACCACGGGAATTTGCCTTTCACTTGAACCTTCGAAAACTTGCATATGACCTGTCACTCATACAAGAATACCGTTGGCAGCAAGTTCTTTGGTGAGATGGTTAAAGTTAGGAGATAATTGTTAGATTAAACTCTTCTTGTGTTTGGCAGTTTACAAAACAAATTAGTCCTAACCTTGCACAATTGAGTTTTGGTGAGTTGCATGTTTATATAGGTACATTCCGATGATGAAAGGCTCAAACATACATATACAAGTCATAACGATCACATTGATATCAAGAGCAAGCACCTTGGATAGAAATAGAGGATTGGCAGAGCCATGCGTTATCATAACTCATGGAGAACCCATCACAACGGGTTTCCCACCGTCACAACGGGTTGCCCACCCGTCACAACATGTTACCAATCTGTTGTAATAGATTGCAAAGGAGAAGAGCTGAAGACATATGATTTCTACTATTTGGCAGAGCCATGCATTACCATAACGCATCTCTGATCCGTCACAACGGGTTGCCAACCCGTCATAACGAGTTCCCCGCCTGCCATAATGGGTTCCTGTCCAGGAAGGTCCAAAAGTTAGTCAACCAAGCATTGAAGGGCTTTTTTGAGAAAGGCACCAACATGTTACAATAGGTTCTATAACGGGTTGGTTGTTTTATGTAATGCAAGATGTGCTGACTAAGATTTCAAGACTTCAAGATGTGTCCAATCTATATATACCTTGAGAATTCGACCAGAAGGATCAAGAAAGCCATCTCCAAGTTTCCAAGCATACAATTGAGCACCAAAAAGAGCACAATAGCTTTCTCCTTCAGCATCCTCACCTAGAGAGTGATAGGATAGCCAAATTGTCTAATTGTCAATCCCATAACACTTAGCTGTTGTTTTAGTTTTGTGAACTACATTGTGTAGTCAAGTAGTTCATCTCTGTCCTTGATTGTGTTGTTAATCAGACACATTTACGTTGTAGAGTTGTGTAGCCTCTTGCATAGATTTAGGAACCTAAGATTGGTTGTCTTGTTGAGAAGAAATCAAAGATAGATTCTGCAATTGTAAGAACACTTGTGATCTAGTGGAATTGATCCTGAAAGGAATTTTTTATTTCGGGGTCTCGTGGATGTAGGCCGAATCACGTTACATAACGTCTTGCTCTTTACTCTCTCATTTTACTATTTTTGCACTTTATTGATTGATTTGCTCAATTATTATTAGTACTTGCTTGATTGTGATTTTAGCTAGGTGATTAAGGTCCAAAAGTTTGAAATTGTAATTGTTAAAATGCTTACGTACTAGCACTTGACCTTAGAACCTCAATCTAACAATTGGTACCAGAGCACAAATGTTCATACCTAGCTAATTTGACCAACATTATTTTAAACACAAGTGTGGTTGAACCCCCAAAGCTTATGTCGAATGGTAATTTCCAATCTTGAAAAAGACAATGCAAGAATACTTAGGTGGAAATGGTCTTTTATACACTCTTGATAAAAAAATCTTTTATGCCACTAAAGATTCATCAACTAGGACTTTAGACAATGGTTATGCTTCTTACTTCCTATTGAATTTTGTAGAAGAGTCCATTGGTGAAATTTTTATTGATTCTAACTTTGCATTTGAAATGTCGTATAAACTTCATAATGTATTTGGTAATGATACCATTTCTAACAAGAGTGATCTAATTGTAGTGGTTCATAAAGATGAAGTACAACCATCATGGAGAAAGGGGATGATCTCATTGCACAAGAGCAAGATTTGGAAGGCAAAACAAAAGAGTATTTGGATGATGAAGTAGCTCAAGTCTTCACTAAAGTCAATGAGGAATACATCGAAGAAAGAAGAATCATAGCTACGTCATCATCTTAAAAGCAAGAAGAGATATATCTAAACTCGAGTAGCTTAGATATTAGGTCTGTGTCCAAGGAAAGAAAATCCTTTTATGATGACCAAACTACCTATAGTGAATATGAGTTAAGAGTTAAGTATGATAAAGCAAGAATAAGTTTGGATAAGAATGATAAAGAAATCAATGTGCTTTTAAATAGAATTTGTGATTTGAAGTCAAAATTGAATTATCTCGAGTCTAAATGTGAATAAACAAATGTATAAAAATTGAATATTCAAATGTCAAAATTTGTGCTCCAACTATAATAAATCAAAAGCTAAAACAATCCAAGTCAAAGAATCATCATCATGCTTTTAGATATGACAAAAGGTTCTCCTCCAACAATTGCTCCAAATATAGAAACAATGCTAACTTGGGCACAGTACATTAGTTAAGAATGTTAAACCTATATACATGCTTATGTCAATTCAAAAGTTTTATTAAAATAAACCTAAGGTTAACTCCTCTAGAGGGCTTTATTACAAGAAACCTAGGTTAGAAGCAATTAAAAGTCATTACCACAAGAAAACTTGTTTTGAATACAAAGATAAGACGTCCTATTTTTGCGCAAGAAGAATACCTTGGATATGAAACGATTCAAGTCTTGTTTGTAATTATTGTAACCACCATGGCTATATGGTCTTTGAATGTCCTTTTAAAAGAAACAAACATAAAAAACTTTATTTTTGTTTCTAAATCTCTCAATTGAACTTGTTTAATCTTGAGTATTTCAATAAGTAGACCCCAAAAAAGATTTTCAAATTAGTAATCACATATCTTTTGAAAAAAACACATAGGTATGTTTAGCCTCATCATTTAGGGGATATTTTTGGATTATTGATTGTGACTGTTCACACCACATGACAGATAATAAATTTGTGTTTAAGAATCTTAAGTCCTTTGATGGAGGTCAAGTCATCTTTTGAAGTAACGAATGTGAGAGTAAAATCATTGGAATTGGTTTCATTGGTAATGTGCATGTGACTATTGATAATGTCTATCTAGTTTTTTTATTTTTTATCAAAAGCTAACCCGAATTGGGTAGCCAGCTTTCATTTCTTTTCGAAAGCAATGTCTGTACAAAACTACAAAACTTATTACATGAGTATATCAGATATATACTCCCGAAGCTAAAATGTAAAGTGCTAAAATTCAAACTAAACTCATATGCCTTGTACCTATCGGTACCATATCATGAGCTCAGTTAGCTCCTCCGAACCTGTGAAAGTTATAACAAATTTTAGTGTTTGTGCTCCTCTTTTTTTTACAACTCTTTTAAACCCTATCCTTTATTGACTAACATATGTGGCCAAATCCCCCTTGCTTAGTCCAGCAGATCAATATCGCTATCAACTCCATCAGAGCTGCCTGAGCTGCCTCCATCAATGGGAGGACCATTCTGCACAATCTTCATACTCCTCTACAGGGCTGCAGCAAACTGGTAAGCTAAGGGCGTGGTAATACCTGTCCACAGCTCAAAATTATGAAGTATTTTGCTGTAAACTGATATTTTGTTTGTAGTTTGTATATCACTGTTAAAAATTCTATTATTTCTTTCGACCCAAATATTCCACACAAATGTTGCAAGAAGGGTTCCAAAGATTTGCATTTGATTCTTGTTTAGCAGAAGTGTACTCTGCCACAGTTTATGTACCGAGCTAATATCAACATAGCTTATGCCAATTATATTTTACAATATAGCCCAAAAATTTGCACTAATTGAACATTTGTTAAATAAATGATCTATAGACTCATCTAAACCACAAAAGATACAACAAGTATCTCCCAGCCATCCTCTCTTAGTTAGATTATCCTTAGTAAGTATTGCATTATTAATTACCAACCATAAGAATAGTTTACACTTAAGAAGACATTTTGGTAACCATAATGTTTTATTCATATTAGTTTGGATGCCACCATGGTTTAGAAATCTGTAAAGTGAGTCTACTGAATATAACCATGGTTTATAAATACTGTTTTATTCATATTAGTTTGAATACTGTTTTATTCATAATGTCTATCTAGTTGATAGTTTAAATTTCAACTTATTGAGTATGAGTAAGTGGTGTGATGTCGATTTTCATCTTAGTTTTAATGACCAAAACATTAATTACAGTTCCGCCGAGCATAATCGAAGTTGTTATTAAAAAAATATAAGTATGATTAGCATTTTTCTACAAACTTCAGCTACGCTCGTCGAGAATGTAATTAGTTTTTTTTGTCATCACAAACCATCAAGTTGTAGATATCCGAGTCTACTTTCATTGAGTCGAGTTTGATTTGTTGTCGGAGAAATGTGCACCTCAAATTGGCTCCATCTTCAACTTATGTCTTAATTAGTACTTTTTTTATCACGAGTTTGCGTCAAAATTAATTTTGAATCGCTCGTTTCTCCGATCACAAATCAGACTCGACGCGATGGAAGTAAACTCGAATATTTATAGCTCGATGCAAAACTAATCACGATTTGAACGAACGTAGCCGAAGTTGTTACAAAAAATTATCTAAATATAATCTAACTCATCAATTAAATTATTAATATTTTTATGAATAAAGAAATCAACAGAAAAAGCAAACCAAAATTGCTTTGTTGTTGCTTTTGCGTTGGTTTTTCGTTTTAGCCAACACCGATCTTTTGACTTTTTTCAAAAGGTCCATATAGCAATACCAACCTTTTTTTATTTTTCAAACTTCCAACTATTGTTACTGTTTAAATATAATTTATTTATTCAATTTTTAATAATAAAAAAATCGGCAATGGAAGAATGGCAGCCGGTAGCTTTTTTTTTTTTAAAATAATAATAATAAATAACATGGTCTACTCTTGGCTCTCCTAGATTTGTTGTGGCCAACGGTTCTCACTTTTTATGTGCTTTCTTTTAGTGTGCCTTGCAACACTTTGTGTTGTCCCTGTCTTAGTCGGCATGTGTGCAGAGTGCAGTTTATCCTGAGCTTTTGGAAGATGGTTTAATTAAGGTGCTTTCAATTGGACATGTTCTTTGTGAACTTCAATGCTCCGATATTCAACACTTATGAACTAAGCTCTCTCAATTGATCGATATAATTATAATTTGGGTAATTGTGAGGGGCAATTTGCATAAAGTAAAAAAATTGTCATGATAGAAAAGAGAGAAGAGTAAGAGAGGAAAAAGAAGAGAAGGAAGAATTGTGATAAAAATGATTCTATTTCATAAAGATGTCATTATATAATTCTCTCGTTTACTACACTAATTCTTTGTGATAGTGAAGGGGATAAAAGAAGAGTAAATATCATTTATTTTATCTAGGAAATTGGATATAACTAACATTTTGAAAAAGATGCTATCTAATTTTAAACGATAAAATAATGATTTTCCACATAGTTTAATCAGGAGGAACTCATGTCTAGTACAAATTTTGTTTTTTAATGAAGCGCCGGAAAAAGAGAAATAATGAGGCTGAGGAGACTTCCATACAAAAAATTGACCTACTTACTCTCATTACAATGTTTATTTTTGTAGTGCTTTCATATCTTATCAATGGGCTAAGAGCAACGATCTCTGTATGAAAAATTTTGATCAAAATTTGAATGAAAAGACTTAAGATTATTTAAATTTGAGTAATTTAACTCTCATTTTTTACCTTATCAATGCTCACGCAACTACGTACGTAACTTTTTTAGTACATAGTTATTTATATTTTTCCTAACTTCTTATTTTCGAAAAGATTTTTCAAGGACATCATACTTATATCAAAGTACAAAATTTTCATGCGAAACGAACATTAATTTAAATCAATTTTTATAGATAATGGACGACAAAACTCTTATGAAGTAACTACTTCAATAGACACTAATTGTGTGAATACAAAGTAGAAATATCTGAGAAATCAACTTTTGTGAATCAACTCCTAACGAGAGGCAATCAAACTTGAGGAAGTTCTGTTAATTTTATAAATAAGATATCCACTAAATGTGGGAAAATAATAATAATGCAAGACTAGACCTATTATATTATGCCACTAGTTATAAAATATATGGAAATAAACAATATAAGATATTGTAGGAAATCAAAATAGTACAATATATGAAAATAGAATTGGTGTTCTACTAGTAGCCTAAAATTTCGATAAATATGTGTTCAAACATAAGGTACATTCGAATTTATATATTGGTTTTTAATTTCTTTTTTTAATTTGTCATGTGTTTTTTTAATTTCTAAAATTTAATTATTATTTTCTCTTTACTTTTAAAAAAACATTAATTATTACTAAGATTTTGTATGTGTCATTAATATAAGTTTACAAGCAATTTATAATAGAATACTAATTTCATTTAATTTTTCAATTATATTTCATTTTAACACATTAAAGCGTCCCGAACTGTTGCACATGCCTTCGATAATATTATATGGGAGCTGATACGTAGATATCATATTTGATACCAACTATTGATATCGATTTTATTATGCACTTTTAGTTGAGTTATCATGAACATTATTTGAGTTATTATGCATGTTATTTTTATAATGAAATAGTTATACATGTTATCGATTTTATTATGTACCTTTAGTTGAGTTATCGTGCACATTATTTGAGTTATTATGCATGTTATTTTCTGTAATGAAATAGTTATACATGTTATTTTTTGTACTGAAATAGTTATGGTATAACATGCATAATAACTCAAATAGTGTGTATTATAACTCAACTAAATGTGCATAATAAAATCGGTATCAATAGTTGATATCAAATATGGTATCTACGAAACATTATCCATATTATATATGTCTTTAGATGAATACAGATATTTATGAAGAAACTTTTAGAATTGAAGCAAATTTGGTAATTAGTACTCAAATCAAACAGAAATAGTTAGAACAAAAAATAGTCATGGTCAACTGCAATATATATTTGACTTTTTTTAACTCAATCAATAAAGAGAAACTTTCTACATCTAATAACCCAGATATGCATAAAAGTGGAAGTTTTGGATGCGAACAATTATGTCAATAATGAAAGACCAAATACTATGATCAACTGCAATATAAGTCTTATGTGTAAGTTAGAAATATGGCAGGAAATTATTCATACAATCTGGTATGTATCATATATGATATATATGTGATTACTTGATGTGTTATGTGTGATTAGTTAGGTGATTGAATTTTTTTTGGTTTTATGATGCAGTTAGTGGACAAATACTATAAAACCGATGATTTTATCGTCGACAACATAATTATTTGTGTGAATTTAAAAGCGAAAGTGTACCTAAATTCATTTCGATTTGAGTTGAAAAGCAATCACCAAATTGGTCTTCTAATTAACAGTATTTTTTGTTTCTTTCTCTTCAAACTTAAAAAATCTCACACTTTTGATTAATATAATGGCAAAATAGTGAATTGAGGATTTTTTTTGGCGAGACCAAATTATAAAATAATCAAGACATAGTTGACCATCTAAGCTTTAAAATTTATTTATTTTAATTCATTATTAATATGAAAACCTTTTTTTATATAAGAGGTTTCCGAAACTCTCGACATCTATTACTAAGTGTCTCTCAACGAAATTCTCACTTTTGTACTCACGGGAACTTGAACACAATACCTCTTCGAAGTCATCATAATTAGCTATCTTAGACTATTAGACCATTAGTTACTAATATGAAAAATATCTTTAATTTCTACGCATCTAAGCCTATATCTTATAGGACTTAATTGTCAAAATATCATGAATCATATGGCCCACATTTTAACTTACCATAAAATTAAAACTATACAATGCAAAACTATTTTTACATATTAGATAAATATTGAATTAATGATCAAGTTGTTGAATAATATTCCAACAAAATAAATTTAATATATTAACAACGTGGAGAGCATCCGATCATTTTTAGTAATGTTCGATGTTTACCTTAGAAAGGGCACCGACCAATTCAGATTTTGATTAAGGAAAATGTCCCACCGATATCTTCATTGATACCTCATCGTTATGCATGTAAACGAGTTGCTATGCATGTTATTTTTGTACTGAAAAATAATTATGTATGTTAGACGAGTTGTTATGCATATTAAGCATATCGATATTTATTTCTTTAACTCAACATGCATAACAACTCATCTAACATGCATAATTATTTTTCAGTACAAAATAACATGCATAGCGATGCGTTTAACATGTATAACAACTCGTCTAACATGCATAACACGTAAGTATCAATAGAGGTAACGATGGTGGGATATGTATATCAGCTCTCTTTGATTAAAAGACTCGGTCCTTTTAAAGGTAGAGTCTCTACGGTCAAGATGCAGATACAGTGACAAAACAGTGTGTTCGGATCATGTACGGTCAACGCTATCCACAATTTGTTATTTTTGTTTGAATTACATATTGATTGGCATTGGCATAATAATACTAAACTCAAAGATAGTGTTATTTATGATGATCCATACACACCCGTCAAATAGATACACTGCACGTGGGAAAAAGCCCCACACAAATATAAGGGGGTGTTCGGATTCACGGGTACAGATGGGCAGCAGTGGGAATTTGTGCCCAATGGAGTATTCTTACCAGCAGCAGTTCGGTGTCCCATTTGTTATAATTGGGAATGGGCACCTACGTCTAACAAATAATGTTAATTGTCTATTAGGAATTCTAAATGAATCTCAAAATCCCTCTAAATTAAAAGTCACATTATTCCACACTCATTCGATCTGAACTGGATGATTGAGATCGTGTGTTATGGAATCTCTGTCATCGTAACTATGATTGTGGATATAGAATCCTGCAGTCATGCCTACTGCCTAGCATCATTGTGCATTAGAATTCAGAAATGTGTTACATCAAGCGTCCAGAGAGAAGAGAAGAGGAGGATGATATAGATATATACTACATGTGTGGTGGATGGCTCACTCTCAGCTGATAGGAGGGGAGGCTGTGGCTACATTATCTGTCAACAGTATAAAATGTTTCTCATCACAAATGCCAGAAGGCCTTTACAGATGGAGGCAAAGATCATGTTGTTTGCTGCATGTTGTGCAGATCTTGCACCTCCAACCTCATGTGTTTCTCACGGACTATGCGTAGCTGGTTATAGCTGCCATCTCCCCTGAACCACCACGGGCCTCATACGGGCATGCCTTTGCGGAGGTGCATGAAGCATGATGCTTGGCTCAGTTTCAGAAATAATTCCAACAGAAAACAATCAAATTCCTTGTTTGTTAACTAACTTTGCCAGAGAGAATGATGTATAATTAAAGGGTCACATACCGAATATTTCAAGATATATAATTAATGTAATGGCTTTGAACTCCATTTTGAATAAATTTGCCATCAGACTTTAACTGGAATAAAAAGAAAAAAGAAAAGGCTGAAAACATGATGCATTTACTGGTGAACACAGTGAACACTACACAAATGCAATGAGAATGAATTGCTCTCTCTTTTTTCATGGGTCCGAGAGACAGAAACATGCAATCAAACCAGAAGGATACATTGTCCCATTGGGAGAGAGTAGCTCGGGCAGGGATCGTCCCACCATCTCTATATGCAGGTCAGAGCTCCCTGTCCCATGCCGATATGCTGCCACTTTTGATAATCACATCCAACAGCAGGTTACTTTTTCCCTTGTAAACAAAACTGAACACACGGTTCATTCCACAGATTAGTATACTGTTATATTTAACAAACCTGAAAAATCTGTGCAGAAAATCTAAAAATCAGAGCTCGACTCCTAATGCAAGTTAACGTCTCAGATCAGACTATAGAAGCACCCCCATGGCACATTCCTGAATTCCCAACCAGCTTTCAGGGTAAGCACTCACTAAAATTTGGAAAAAGGTAATTAAATATAAAACCTCCAGATAAATAGTTGTAGCAAAAAAAAAAGGATGCTGACATATAAAAGAGTTGATTGAAATGCTTAGTTGACAAATACATATATACACAACGATAGATATTTTAAAAATGTAGTCACAGTAATAATTTATTTTCAGTTTTCACAGAAAGTAATGAATCAAGTTTTAAACGTGATTACATTTATCATTGAGTTCCTAGTTCTAATTAAGTCTAGAAATTGCACAAAAACGAACAGGTTTTACACATCAATCTAGCTTAAACCAAAATATTACATAAGTTTTCCAATGCAGTCTACAATCTGTATATAAAAAAATGACAGCCATATAAGTACTGCTTTAGGCCAGCAAATCAATGAAGACTGACTGAGACGTGTTATGAATAGAAAAATTCACAATACCAATTTATTTGAACTTGATAAAAGTAATCAAATAATGAATTCGGAAATTTGGAAAATGGAAGTGGGGTCATCTTCGGAGAAGCTTCAAGACATCACCAACAAGATGCAAAGATCCAGTCACCAAAACCTACATAATTGAATGAACTTATTTATAATAACAAAAAGGAGGTAGGCATGACCAATCTCCAGCCACTAACAGGCAAATCTCACAGAAATTTTATTGTTCACAGAACCAACTCTAGGCGCTGGTGGAGCCCTCCCAATAGACAACTGGGAGCAGAAGCGTCAAAAAGGGTCTGGCTTAACATGCTAGAGATGCATAAAAGAAATGATATAACTTCACCTGATATTGGATCCTAGGGTTTCTTCTGGCACATTCTCTCAGCCAATGAATTGCTGAGGGCAGAGACGGCATGACAGAACTACAATTATATTGATTAGAGGACGGATCACACCTTTCTACTGTATTTTCTTCATTGAATCCATTACTAGATGAATTAATGATGCTCAGACACTTGCCATTTTTCACTTTAATTGAGCCTGACAAAAAAAAAAGTTATTTATCGACTGGTTAGACATCATTTTCTTCATTTTGTCAGGATCATAAATGTTGACATCTATGAAATATAAATATTCCATCACAATAGCTTAAATCTTCAATGTTATTTGAAAAAAAGTTATATGAGACCGTTTCCATGGATGATATCCTCCCAATCTTTCTGAAGGGTTGACTGCCATGATAGGTTGGTGGATGCTTTGGATGTCAGCACAGTTGTAGGGGCGACAACCTTGTCATGAGACGATAGGCTGGGCACAAAAATGGCATTTGAGAAGTGCACACCTGGGAAAGCAAAAGCAAGATCCAATCTCAAGAACTCTGTTGTCCCTTAATCACACCAAAACTTCTTAAACGCCTTCTTGTGTGTTTTTATAGAATCTTTTTGGTACTACGTACATAATATATGTCATTTCAGAAACTGACATTTTAAGTCATTGTTCCAGTAAAGAACATGAGCAAATTTGAAAAGTAAATATAAGTACCATTTGAAGCACAAGTCTTAATAAGTTGAGGGAGCAATAGCTGTGGATCTCTTTTCTCCATGCAATTGAACAACAAAATCTAGAGACAAAATGTTTATAAGTAATTCCATTTAAAATAATATATCCAAGAAATCCCTAAATTGATAGAAAAGATACTGAAAGGGGTTAAAAAATATGTAATTTAGCATGTGTACACTTGAAAATATTCAATCTGCATCTTCTGAGCACTAAGTATTAGAATTTGCCTTCCATTTTTTGCACAAAACCATAAAATATATGGGGAAGTTGCAGTTTCCACACTACCAAAAGGATATGTTTTATTACTCAAATTGTTATGACATGAAAGAAAAGGAAGAATTTAGCCACCAACCAAACAAGAGGAATAAGAATTAGCAACCTCCTTTTCTCTTCCATTACCTCTTCTCTAGCCTTCCTCTTTCACTACACCTGCTCACCAAACAAGTAACATAGGTTGTAACTCACCCTTTCGTAATTTCTCCAAGATGGGTTGCCATTTCCATTACAATACTCATAACCATGGGAATCTCCATGAAGCAGATCTACATTTCCATTCAGATTAGAAGAGTTTCCCCTTATTGTGGAAATGGAGAACCATCTAGCACAGACATCAAGGCTCTCTGGTGTATGAGCCCCATCCAAGTAAAAGACCAAATTGTCCCTGACACTTGAGTTTTCTAAATTGATATCCTCGACAATTTGACCTCTGCCTGACAAATTTGCTGATGCCAGTCCTCTTCGAAAAGCCTCTGGCAAATCCTCATCCATGGCACCCTAATAAAGCATTACCAGATGATAAA
This sequence comes from Eleocharis quinqueflora, assembly GCA_964058865.1. Lineage (NCBI taxonomy): Eukaryota > Viridiplantae > Streptophyta > Magnoliopsida > Poales > Cyperaceae > Eleocharis > Eleocharis quinqueflora. Next base: position 281,047 of record CAXKVX010005099.1, read on the forward strand.
TAAGATTTGAAACACAAATGTTCATCTGATTTTAATTAGCACCAGACAAAAGAAAGCATGGCACAAATAAATGAAGTGGCCAAATTAATTATGGAACTTGCAAAAGACCAGCTCTACAAACCTGCTGAAAACCCAGTTTTTACATATTACACATAAGTCCATAATCTCTCTAACAAATTTGAGAAAATTATCTCACTTGCTCATGACATGACAAAAATGCCAGTTGCTTTTATAAAAGTAAGTCTTGTGGTATTCAGTACAAAAGACATTATGTTTATACATGATAAGGCTTTTCTGCAATTTCTGAAGAAAATTTTGTGAAAATTTTTCCCAAAAGTTTTGATCTCATTAGATTGAACTGACATTAAAAGCAAGGGTTGAATGCCCAGTTCTCTCAAGCCAACATTTGCAAAGCGCAACAGCAAGGCCAGCATTGATGAGTTGGTGATCCCCATCTAATCCAAGCTTCAAATCCCTCAACCTCTCTAGATTAAGTGGTGATGCCACTTCCAAGGGAATCTAAAATACGCAACAACACAGGAGCATGAGGACTACAATTACTAAGCTAAACTTCATCAAACATCAACAGGAGAGTAGATTTCTTTTCTTTTTCTTTTTTTGTAGATGGAACCTGATACCATATTTAAAAATAAACCAGCATTTCTCAAATTTTGAAAATTATACGCTAACAACCATCATGTCTTCAGATTAGCCACTGATGACAACCAAAATTTAGATTGAGATTGTAGAAGGATACTAGTTAATATTGAAACTTTTTGTCCCTGGTATTGTCAGTTCTATTCTAATATTTAAGCCAAATTAAAATAAAATCAAGCCAATTGATTGACTTTGAGTCCAAACCTCATATGGCCTGGCTATGACCCTGTGAAGTATGAAGAGATGTGATTGGGGCAACGTGGACAAAAGTTGGGTGTCCTATTTTTAGAAGCCTAAAATTGGGTTTCAATAATGTCATATTCTTACAAGCATAAAATTGGTTGGGTTTTAATTCTACAAGCCTGGAAGGGTAGTACATTTGAGACCCAATTTACAAAAATTAATTCCAAAAATTGTAGCAAAACTGTGAAATACCATCAACTGAGATGCAATCTCCCGGAGAACCAACATGGCCTCAGGCAGCTGGGGCACCGTGATCCCGGGGGCATGAGGCTTCATTCATACGAGCAATATTGTTTTGTTAAACTTGAAAACAAAACTGCATTCATGGATAATAAAATGGAAAACATTGTAATAACTAGTTCACTGTATTTCCGACTTTTCTCATTAAGGTCTCAGAACCTGAGAACCAGCATTTACCTTAAAAATTCCTGCTTTTTGTGAAGCAATCATCTCAATTGTATCTCCTGCAAATACAATGGTTGTTAAAAACTTGTAGTTTGATTCTATAGAACTTGGCAAAATCTCAGACCTCAGGTTCAATGCTAGCGTTTTATAAACTGATATAGGTACAAGCAAAAACTATTAACAACATTAGTAATAACAGTGAAGAAGCCAACCTAAAATCTCCATATGATCCATCCCAAGTGAAGTTATACCACATACCACAGGCTCCTTGATCTATGGATTTCAGAAATTTCAAACACTTAAACAAAACAGATTTTTAAGATAAAACTAAGATAAGAAGGAGAAAAAGAGAAGGAAAAGGAGTTACCACATTGGTTGAGTCCCATTTTCCCCCAATTCCAACTTCAATAATAGCAACATCAACCTAGATCAAGCACTTCACGGTATATTAAGCATAGAAAAATGTATATTTTATCAGGTGCTGGTACTTTTTTTCAAGCAGAAAAGAGTTTTTTTTTTTTAAAATGGCACACAGGGTATTAATTCTTTCCGTAATAGAAACAACTGAGATTTGACGACATTGACTCGATGGACTGGGGAGACAGTTACCACAGTCACTTATATGACACTTCTAAAACAAAGTAAGCAGAAAAGATATTGATCCTTACCATTTCACACAAGAATATCTTTAAGGCCAAGAGAGTAAGAAATTGGAATAGACGAGGCATTAAAATTTCTTCGGACAATTTGTTCTGCAAAAGAAAATGAGAAAAAAAATTATTAGACTCGTTGGTATTTTATTAAGAAACCAAATATCAGAAGAGAGACACTTTTATATGTGATTAGATTATAAAGAAGAGAACCTCCAGCTGGTTCCACAGATCCCAGAAATAACCTAAGAACTTCTCCCTGGATAGTTCTAACCTGCATGAATCAGCACAACTAATATAGGGAAAATGGGAAGGTATTCAAATACAAGTATAGAATGTTCACCCCCACTAACCTTCAAAATCAAAGAGTATAGAATAAAAGATATCTTAAAAATACAAATTATAACATTACGCAATTTATATAGCCTCATTGTTCATGCAAGTTCATTGTTTTAAGGGGTGAAAAAAGACTCAGCATAAAGAAATCAACAGTGACCACATCCCCCATGAGCAGTTAAGACATACCCATTGATTCGAATCCTTTCTCTTACATCAATCAAGTGAGGAGATGTAAACAATCCAGTCCTTAGACCACATTCACGCAAAATAGCCTCAGAAAATGTGCAAGTTGAACCCTGGAATTTATCGATTACATTGCAAATAGTAGCTCATTTTGAGTTCATAAAAAGAATCAAACTAGATCAAGCTCGAGATTAAACATTAATGCAAGTAGGTCTAGGTCAAAGCTTTACATAGTTCTTTTACCTTGCCTTTAGTTCCTGCAACATGTATGATTTTAAGTTCAGAAATGCTCTGCTCCAAACCTACCATCTGTATGTTCCAACAAAAAAAGAGAACTATAATTTTTCAATTCTTACATAAACTATAACAAACTTGAATTGCAGCATCCAAGTTGCATTTCAAAATTAGAATTATCAACTAAAAACAAATACAGTAGCAGCTTATAAACACTCTAGTACAAATAAATTGCATTCTAATTTTACTGGACACAATGCTAACCATATCAAAGCTGCAGAAAGATTCACCTAACCTTTAAGTACTGTAACATCAATGAGAACTTGTTACCACTCCTGGGGGAAGCATTTGGCCTCTTGTGCTGGCCTATCAAAGAGGAAAGTGCCTCCATTGCAGCTTCATACGAAGAATTAACAGCCGAATCCTGTGTAATGCTTTGATCCTCCATTTCTACCTATCAAATCTTTTTTTGACAACAAAATCAACCAGAGATGGTATTGCATTATATTAATGGAAGAATTTCATACAAAGGCCTTTAAAACTTCAATATTACATATTTAGCCACTAAAATCTCATAATTACATATTTATTCATTTAAAACACAAAACGTTTCATATAAAGGCCTCTAAAACTTCAATATTACATATTTAGCCACTAAAATCTCATAATTACATATTTATCCATTTAAAACACAAAACGTTTCATACAAAGGCTTCTAAAAGTTCAATATTACATATTTAACCACTCAAATTTCATAATTACAAATTTATTCAAGTAAAACACAAAATGTTTTATTATTGTCCAACATAACTGCAAATTAATAAATTTAATGTAAATTAACAATTAAATGGTAATTACCACTCTAAAATACTAAAAGAGAGGAAATTGAAAACAAGTCGAGCCAGGACGGATCGGATCGAATTTGTCCGGGTTAATGGGTTGGTCGGGCCATGAGTTTGCCAGGTCGGCCCGGCAAACTCGTCGGCCCGGCCAACCCGTCGACACGGGCAAGTTAGGCCCGACACAGCCCGACTCGTTTTCAATTTCCTACCTCTATTAGTGTTTTAGAGTGTCTGCACGAATTTTAACACAGGTTTTTTTCCAAAAAGGATGATCGCTACCTGTCTTCAACTCTCGAGTTTGCCTCGGGTCGGGCCGGGCCAGATCGCGATCTCGAAGTTTTCGAGCCGGGTCAAACACATACGAATTTTGTCAAATACCTAAATAGAGGAGATGAGAAGCGGTGTGAAATAAAGAAGCTAACGATTATACCCTTCTTCCCAAACCTGGTACGACAAACTCGTGGCCCGGCCAACCCGTTGACTCGGGCCAGTTTGACCCGATCCAACGTGGTCCGACCCGTTTTCAATTTCCTACCTCATTTAGTGTTTTAGAGTGGTAATTACCATTTAATTGTTAATTTACATTAAATTTATTAATTTGCAGTTATGTTGGACAATAATAAAACATTTTGTGTTTTACTTGAATAAATATGTAATTATGAAATTTGAGTGGATAAATATATAATATTGAACTTTTAGAAGCCTTTGTATGAAACTTTTGTGTTTTAAATGGATAAATATGTAATTATGAGATTTCAGTGGCTAAATATGTAATATTGAAGTTTTAGAGGCCTTTATATGAAACGTTTTGTGTTTTAAATGGATAAACATGTAATTATGAGATTTTTGTGGCTAAATATGTAATATTGAAATTTAGAGGCCTTTATATGAAATTCTGCCTATATTAATTGTTATTTAAATGGATAACAAGAAGCATTTCAACATCAATGACTGGTACTATGTAGGTCAATATGGCAGTTGGCCCATCCTTAATAAGGCCAATTCCAACCCACCAGATGGCAGATTGAAGACTTGATGAATGGTTAACCAGACCAGGTTCCACTCAGTTCCATTTGTTTAGCTCGAAATAAAAAGCTAAAACTTGGTCAATAATTTTCACAATAGTAAAAAAGAAGAAGAATAACTACACCAGGGGTATCAAGATTCTAAAACCAACAAAGTATCACAATTTGGTAATTCCAACCAAATCCCAGACCATTTGTTAGTGTTTAAAATAACAAATGCAGACTAAAAGTGAACATAGGAACTACTGCTACACAAGTACAGAAGAACAACTGCTCAAATTCAATAACAATAATATAGTCTCATTCCCAAATATTCATGCAAAATGTTACGGCCGATAGAAATTCAAACTGTTTAGGCCGACCCCATGCATGATTAATGGGGGTCTTTAGCCTCAATATCTTTTTCCCTTAAGCCTTTTTAGTGCATTTCTGTTTCCTAAAGGACAATTCAAAACATACATATATGATCAAATATCAAAGTATCCAACTAATAACATGTTTTGTGAGATATTCAAACAATTTTAACAGATTATGGTCATTTTGTCTAGACTCTAGAATACCATATTGACTTGCAATATTTGAAATAGAAGGCCATTTTCAAATTTCAACTTTCTGCAGTGCTGCCAATAGTTGAGTGCAGTTAAATATTAGAAACTTTTTATTTCGGTTCATGACTACTGCCATTTTCTTACTTAAATTCAGGCCCTATTTTCAATCCTTTTGCAAAATTCAATATAGCATGGTGGTATTAACAAACCATTTCTCTACATAAAAAATAAAATGGATCAAATTAAAAAATCAGGTTAAGGGGCTTGTGCTGATATATAGAAGATAGAACATTCACATTAGAGTAATAAAAGAAGACAAGCTCTAAATGATTTTTTTTTCGTTCCACTGCCCATACTATTTACGACAGAGACATATTATATAACTAAACCAGACTGAAGAACAACACTTTTTTCTACATGTTTATCTATCACCGTTTTGTTATGACAATCCAAAAAATTATTGAAATCCCAGGTTCTCTAAAAATTTGCGCTTCAAGCATTCAGACGGCTATTCAAAGCAAGCAAAAGCACCTTAATTTGTAAAACGAACGAAATAAAAAAATAAGAAAACGAACCAGAAAACCCTAGCGGGGTTCTTCTTTTGCGATTGTGAGAAGAGCTTTCGCCAGGAATTAGTGGGAAATCGGGAAGAGAATATATCGAGAAATAAGGAATCGGAGATATTTGGGAAATATATATCTGAATTTTTGTGGTGAAAGTGGGGAAGTGGGTAGGTGACGTTTGAAAGCTGGGAGGGAGAAATGATTTCTGAGAACACCGCTGCTTAAGATCTCCAAAGCCGACCAGTGATTGTATTGATTAAACTAAACTAAACGATCAAACTAATTCTCTTCGCTGGTGGTGAACAAGTGATTGTAAACTTAAGATCTCCAAAGCCGACCAGTGATTGTATTATTAGAATTGTTCACCACCAGTTCTCTTCGCTCTTCATCCATCTCATCTCTCATCACACTAAAACAAACCAAGAACTGGTGGTGAACAATTCTAATAATACACCAGAACCAAATCATTCATCTCCTCATTCGAGCAATCTTTCATCTCATCTCTCATCACATTCTCTCCGCATAGCGTTTTTCTCTGAAATCAAAACAATTCTAACAATACACAATCATAAACGAAACTACGAAACAAATGATCACGAAACAATATATTTTCATTAACCGTTTCGTTATTTAAACGAAAGAAATTTCTTAGATCGTAATCATTTTATTTGTCACGAAACGAAATGAAAAACGATTAAACGATTGATCATTGACAAGCCTAGTCAGGACATTATTTAGCACATTTTACCATTTCTCATTTTTTATTTTAGTCCAATTTTACAGAAGTTGATGAGACACTACGGGTCTCAAATTACAATTTCACGAAGACGGACTGGAATAGATAATTTAGTAGAATAAAAACAAAGTATAAATAAGTAACATACTAAGTAGCAAAATACAAAATTCTCAAAATTCTAAACATATTGTAAATTTCATTAAATAAAAGATGATTTTTTAGAAATGACTAGAATATTATATGGACGATAATATGCATTGGTCCCAAAATAAGTAATAACCACAACTAAGAAAAGAAATATATGATGATCCGGTGAATAACCGTAGATAACAACTAGCAGAAAATACAAAAATAATCTAGATAACTTGTTATAAATTTCGGACATATCAATCAGGACATGTCAGGATCACAATCTTAATATGTCTCGGATTCATGTCCTTCTTGATTTGCATCAGGCTTTCGGAGTTGATAAAAGCTTGACCACAAGCTTGGCTCTACTATCATTGGTACTGATGACAGTCTGAGAGGTGGATCGGGTGGTGGAGGTGGTTCAAACAATTGACAAGGTGGGGGCAAATTCGAAGCAGGAGTTTGTGCAAGTGGTGGTTCGGGTTCGACTAGTTCATAGTACTCTTCTTCGAATTCGAACTCGACTAGTCTGTCTTCGTATTCTTGATGAAACTCTTAAGACTCGAGAAACTCTACACCTTCTCGGGAGATTCTTCAAACTTGAAGTATTCCATATCTTCTCGTGATTCTAGGGACAACTCTTTAGACTCGAGAAAATCTTCATTATTGACCTCGTGTATTTCCTTCTCGGCATCTTCGATAAGATAGTCGTGATAATACTCACAGATCTTCTCCTCGGTGCCATCGGAAACATACTTAGAATCATTCTCGTAGACTTCCCCGGTGTACTCGGAAACATGCTCGGAGTCATCCTCGGAAACATCATCACAAGCTTTTTCGGTGTACTTGAGAACATACTAGGGTCATCCTTGTAAATTTCTTCATTAGAAACTTTCTCACCATGAAGCAGCTTATCTACTATGTTAGGTGTTTCATGACCATGTAATTCATTTATGGGTGATAACCATTCGAAAAAACACCAGAAAGCCTACTACAAGGCTTCATCTCAGAGTACTTAATTAAATGTTGGTATCATTTCAAAAAAACACTACGAAGAAACATAGCCTTCTGAGAGATACGTTTCAACTTTGAGTACTTCATTTAAGTGTGGTAATCTTTGCAGAAAACCCACCGAAGCAGCTCAAAAGACTAAGCTAAGTGTTTTATATCTCACTACATTTATGGGTGCCAAACTTTCAAGAAAACACCACAATTTATAGGTGGTAACCTTTCACTAAAATATCATGAAGAATCATAGAATACCACTCTAAGTGCTTCATGTTCGAGTTCTTCATTAGTGGGCGGTAACCATTCAAACAAGAAAATACCAAAAAGTATCTTTTTATCCTACTATTAGGTGTGTTTCTCATCCAAGAACTTCATTTATAGGTGGTATATCAGAAGGGTTTCTTCTTCGAGTACTTCATTTAAGGGTGGTAAGTATTCATGAAAGCATCACAAAGCTTCTTAGCCTACTACGACAAGTATTTCTGATCTTTGTTCTTCTTTTTACCCTACTGTTAGAAGAGTTACTTATCTGAGTACTTCATTTATAGGTGGTAACCATTAAAGAAAACACAACAAAATATCATATCCTACTAAGATGTGATTCTGTTCATAGTACTTCATTTATGAGTGGTAACCTTTCAAGAACACTCTACAAAGCATCTTACTCTACTGTGAGAAGTATTTCTTATCTGAGTACTTCATTTATAGGTGGTAATCATTCATTGTGACACAACGAAGAAGTATAGAATACTACTCTAAGTGTTTCTTGTCCGAATACTTAATTTATGAGTGATTCTAATCAGAGTACTTCATTTATATGTGGTAACTATTAAATAAAACATCAGAAATCATCTTAACCTACATGAAAAGTGTTTCTTATCTGAGTACTTCATTTATGGGTTGTAACTAATAAAGAAAATACCACAAAGCATCATATCCTACTAAGAAGTGTTTCTGATCAGTGTACTTCAATTATGAGTGGTAACCGTTCAAAAAACTCCACAACGCATCATATCTTACCACGAAGAGTTTCTTCTCCGAGTACTTCAATTAAGTATTGTAACCATTCATTAAAACACAACAAAGAAGCATAGATACCACTCTAAATATTTCATGTTCAAGTACTTAATTTATGAGTGATTTCGATCAAAGTAATTCATTTATAAGTGGTAACCATTAAATAAAACATCACAAAGCATCTTATCCTACTGCGAGAAGAGTTTCTTATCTGAGTATTTCATTTATGGGTGGTAACCATTAAAGAAAACACGCCAAAGCATCATATGCTACTAAGAAATGTTTCTGATCATAGTGCTTCATTTATGAGTGTTAACCTTTCAAGAACACTTTACAAAGCATCATCTCTTACTATGAAAAGAATTTCTTCTCCGAGTACATTTAAGTGTTGTAACCATTCATTGTAACACAACAAAGAAGCATAGAGTACCACTCTAAGTGCTTCATGTACGAGTACTTAATTTATTGGTGGAAACCATTAAATAAAAACATCACAAAGCATCTTACCATATTGTGAGAAGTGTTTCTTATTTGAGTAATTCATTTATGGGTGGTAACCATTAAAGAAAATAACACAAAGCATCATATCCTACTAAGAAGTGTTTCTGATCATAATACTTCATTTATGATTGGTTACCTTTCAAAAACACTCTACAAAGCATCATATCTTAATATGAAAAGAGTTTCTTCTCCGAGTACTTCATTTAAGTGGTTTAACCATTCATTAAAATATAATGAAGAAACATAGATACCACTCTAAGTGTTTCATGTTTGAGTACTTAATTTATTAGTGATTCCGATCAAAGTACTTCATTTATGGGTGTTATCATTAAGTAAAACATTACAAAGCATTTTACCCTACTGTTAGAAGTGTTTCTTATCTAAGTACTTCATTTATAGGTGGAAACCACTAAAGAAAATACCACAAAGCATCATATCCTACTAAGAAGTGATTCTGATCATATTACTTCAGTTATGAGTGATAACATTTCAATAACACTCTACAAAGCATCTTACCCTACCGTGAGAAGTGTTTCTTATCGGAGTACTTCATTTATAGGTCGTAATCATTCAATGTAACACAACTAAGAAGCATAGAGTAGTGTTTCATGTCCGAGTACTCAATTTATGAGTGATTCTGATCAGAATACTTCATTTATGGGTGATAACCATTAAATAAAACATCACAAAGTATCTAATTATACTACGATAAGTGTTTCTTATCTTAGTAATTCATTTATGGGTGGTAACCTTTAAAGAAAGCACCACAAAACATCATATCATACTAAAAAGTGTTTCTGACCATAGTACTTCATTTATGAGTGGTAACCTTTCAAGAACACTCTACAAAGCATTATATCTTACTACGATAAGAATTTCTTCTCCGAGTACTTCATTTAAGTATTGCAATCATTCACTAAAACACAACGAAGAAGCATCGAGTGCCATTGTAAGTGCTTCATGTACGAGTACTTAATTTATGAGTGCTTCTGATCAGAGTATTTCATTTATGGGTGGTAACCATTAAAGAAAACATCACAAAGCAACTTACCCTACTGCGAGAAGTTTTTCTTATCTGAGTACTTTATTTATGGGTGGTAACCACTAAAGTAAACACCACAAAGCATTATATCCTACTAAGAAGTGTTTCTGATCATAGTACTTCATTTATGAGTGGAAACCTCTCAAGAAAATTTCACAAAGCATCATATCTTACCACGAGAAGAGTTTCTTATTTGAGTACTTTATTTAAGTGTTGTAACCATTCATTGTAAAACAACGAAGAAGCATAGAGTACTACGCTAAGTATTTCATGTCTGAGTACTTAATTTATGAGTGATTCTGATCAGATACTTAATTTGTGGGTGGTAACTATTAAATAAAGAGTGAGTCTTCTATGGACAAAAAAATTAAACTCAAATTAGTTATATTCGTTGATCATCATTAATAATTATACAATAAAGTCGATTGTGCATCGATAATAGTGAAATCAAGTTAATTTTGATCCATAACATAATTTGCCTTAAATAAAACATCAAAAAAAGCATTTTACCCTGCTGCGATAAGTGTTTCTTATCTGAATACTTTATTTATAGATTGTAACTATTAAAGAAAACACCACAAAGCATCATATCCTACTAAGAAGTGTTTCTAATTAGTGTACTTCATTTATGAGTGTTAACCTTTCAAGTGGTTGAACCATTCAGAAGAGTTTCTTCTCCGAGTACTTCATTTAAGTGGTTGAACCATTCAGTAAAACACAATGAAGAAGCATCGAGTACCACTCTAAATGCTTCATGTACGAGTAATTAATTTATGAGTGATTCTGATCAGAGTACTTCATTTATGGGTGGTAACCATTAAAGAAAACACCACAAAGCATCCCCTAATGCGAGATGTGTTTCTTATCTGAGTACTTCATTTATGGGTGGTAACCATTAAAGAAAACACCACAAAGCATCGTACCCTACTGCGAGAAGTATTTCTGATCACAGTACTTAATTTATGAGTGGTAACCTCTCTAGAAAACTTCACAAATCATCATATCTTACCACGAGAAGAGTTTCTTCTCTGAGTACTTCATTTAAGTGTTGTAACCATTCATTGTAACACAACGAAGAAGCATAGAGTACTACGCTAAGTGTTTTATGTCTGAGTACTAAATTTATGAGTGATTCTGATCAGAGTACTTTATTTATAGGTGGTAACAATTAAATAAAACATCAAAAAAGCATATTACCCTACTGCGAGAAGTGTTTCATATCTGAATACTTTATTTATGGGTTGTAACCTTTAAAGAAAACACCACAAAGCATCATATCCTACTAAGAAGTGGTTCTGATCATTGTACTTCAATTATGAGTGGTAACCTTTCAAGAACACTCTACAAAGCATTATATCTTACAACGAAAAGAATTTCTTCTCTGAGTACTTCATTTAATTGTTGTAACCATTCACTAAAGCACAATAAATAAGCATCGAGTACCACTCTAAGTGCTTCATGTACGAGTACTTAATTTATGAGTGATTCCGATCAGAGTACTTCATTTATTGGTGGTAACCATTAAATAAAACATCACAAAGCATCTTACCCTACTGTGAGAAGTGTTTCTTATCTGAGTACTTCATTTATGGGTGGTAACCATTAAAGAAAACACCACAAAGCATCATATCCTACTAAGAAGTGATTCCGATCATAGTACTTCATTTATGAGTGGTAACCTTTCAAGAACGCTCTACAAAGAATCATAGCTTACTACGAAAAGAGTTTCTTCTCCGAGTACTTCATTTAAGTGTTGTAACCATTCATTGTAACACAAGGAAGAAGCATCGAGTACCACACTAAGTGCTTCATGTACGAGTACTTAATTTATGAGTGATTCTGATCAGAGTACTTCATTTATGGGTGGTAACCATTAAATAAAACACCACAAAGCATCGAACCCTACTGCGAGAAGGGTTTCTTATCTGAGTACTTAATTTATGGGTGGTAACCATTAAATAAAACACCACAAAGCATCGAACACTACCGCGAAAAGTATTTCTTATCTGAGTACTTCATTTATGGGTGGTAACCATTAAAGAAAACACCACAAAGCATCATATCCTATTAAGAAGTGTTTCTGATCATAGTACTTCATTTATGAGTGGTAACCTGTCAAGAAAACTTCACAAAGCATCATATCTTACCACAAGAAGAGTTTCTTCTCTGAGTATTCCATTTAAGTATTGTAAGCATTCGTTGTAACACAACGAAGAAGCATAGAGTACTACGCTAAGTGTTTTATGTCTGAGTACGTAATTTATGAGTGATTCTGATAAGAGTACTTCATTTATAGGTGGTAACTATTAAATAAAACATCAAAAAAGCATATTACCCTACTGTGAGAAGTTTTTCTGAACAATGTACTTCATTTATGAGTGGTGATCTTTCAGGAAAACTCGATAACGGATCATATCTTACCACTAGAAGAGTTTCTTCTCCGAGTACTTCATTTAAGTGGTTTAACCATTCATTTAAACACAACAAAGAAGCATAGATATCACTCTAAGTGTTTCATGTCTGAGTACTTAATTTATGAGTGATTTCGATCAAAGTACTTCATTTATTGGTGGAAAACATTAAATAAAACATCACAAACCATCTTACCCTACTGTGAGAAGTGATACTAATCAGAGTACTTCATTTATAGGTGGTAACCATTAAAAAAACCCCACAAAGCATCATATCCTACTTAGAAGTGATTCTGATCATAGTATTTCATTTATAAGTGACAACCTTTTAGGAACACTCTACAAAGCATCTTACCCTACTGTGAGAAGTGTTTCATATCTGATTACTTCATTTATAGGTGGTAATCATTCATTGTAACACAATAAATAAGAATAGAGTACTATTCTAAGTGTTTCATTTCCGAATACTTAATTTATGAGTGATTCTGATCAGAGTACTTCATTTATGGTTGGTAACAATTAAATAAAACATCACAAAGCATCTTACCCTACTGTGAGAAGTGTTTCTTATCTGAGTACTTCATTTATGGTTTGCAATTATTAAAGAAAACACCACAAAGCATCATATCCTACTAAAAAGTGTTTCTGATCATATTACTTCATTTATGAGTGGTAACCTTTCAAGAACTGTCTACGCAACATCATATCTTACTATGAAAATAAAGTTTCTTCTCCGAGTACTTCATTTAAGTATTGTAACCATTCATTGTAACACAACAAAGAAGCATAAAGTACCACTCTAAGTGCTTCATGTAAGAGTAATTAATTTATGAGTGATTTTGATCAGTGTAATTAATTTATGGGTGGTAACCATTAAATAAAATCATCACAACACATATTACCCTATTACGAGAAGCGTTTCTTATCTGAGTACTTTATTTATGGATGGTAACCATTAAAGAAAACAATACAAAGCATCATATCCCACTAAGAAGTGTTTCAGATCATAGTACTTCATTTATTAGTGGTAACCTTTCAAGAACACTCTACAAAGCATCATATCTTACTACGAAAAGAGTTTCTTCTCCGAGTACTTCATTTAAGTGGTTTAACCATTAATTAAAACACAACGAAGAAGCATAGATACCACTATAAGTGTTTAATGTCTGAGTACTTAATTTATTAGTGATTCCGATCAAAATACTTCATTTATGGGTGATAACCATTAAATAAAATAACACAAAACATCTTACCCTACTATAATAAGTGTTTCTTATCTGAGTACTTCAATTATGGATGGTAACCATTAAAGAAAACACCACAAAGCATCATATCCTACTAAGAAGTGTTTCTGATCATAGTACTTCATTTATGAGTAGTAATCTCGCAAGAAAGCTCCACAACGCATCATATCTTAGCACGAGAAGAGTTTCTTCTCGGAGTACTTCATTTAAGTGGTTGAATTATTCATTAAAACACAACGAAGAAGTATCGAGTATCACTCTATGTGCTTCATGTATGAGTACTTAATTTATGAGTGATTCTGATTAAAGTACATCATTTATGGGTGGTAACCAATAAAGAAAACACCACAAAGCATCGTAACCTACTGTGAGAAGTGTTTCTTATCTGAGTACTTCATTTATGGATGTTAACCATCAAAGAAAACACCACAAAGCATTATATCCTACTAAGAAGTGTTTCTAATCATAGTTCTTCTTTTATGAGTGCTAACCTTTCAAGAACACTCTACAAAGCATTAAATCTTACTATCAAAAGAATTTCTTCTCTGAGTACTTCATTTAAGTGTTGTAACCATTCACTAAAACACAACAAAGAAACATCGAGTACCACTCTAAGTGCTTCATGTATGAGTACTAAATTTATGAGTGATTCTGATCAGAGTAATTCATTTATGGGTGGTAACCATAAAAAAAAACACCACAAAGCATCGTAACCTACTACGAGTAGTGTTTCATATCTGAACACTTTATTTATGGGTTGTAATCATTAAAGAAAACACCACAAAGCATCATATCCTACTAAGAAGTGTTTCTGATCATAGTACTTCATTTATGAGTGGTAACCTCTCTAGAACACTCTACAAAGCATTATATCTGACTACGAAAAGAATTTATTCTCTGAGTACTTCATTTAAGTGTTGTAACCATTCAGTAAAACACAAGGAAGAAGCATTGAGTACCACTCTAAGTGCTTCATGTACGAGTACTTAATTTATGAGTGATTCTGATCAGAGTACATTTATGAGTGGTAACCATTAAAGAAAACTCCACAAATCATCGTAACCTACTACGAGTAGTGTCTCTTATCTGAGTACTTCATTTATGGATGGATGGTAACCATTAAAGAAAACACCACAAAGCATCATATCCTAGTAGGAAGTGTTTCTGATCATAGTACTTCATTTATGAGTGGTAACCTTTCAAGAACACTCTACAAAACATTATATCTTACTAGGAAAATAATTTCTTCTCCGAGTACTTCATTTAATTGTTGTAATCATTCACTAAAACAAAACGAAGAAGCGTTGAGTACCACTCTAAGTGCTTCATGTACGAGTACTTAATTTATGAGTGTTTCTAAACAGAGTACTTCATTTATGGGTGGTAACCATTAAATAAAACAACACAAAGCATAGTAACCTATTGCGAGAAGTGTTTCTTATCTGAGTACTTAATTTAAGATTGGTAACTATTAAAGAAAAACACCATAAATCATCATATCCTACTAAGAAGTATTTCTAATCAAAGTACTTCATTTATTAGTGGTAACCTCTCAAGAACACTCTACAAAACATTATATCTTACTACGAAAAAAATTTATTCTCCGAGTACTTCAATTAAGTGGTTTAACTATTCATTAAAACACATCGAAGAAGCACAGATACCACTCTAAGTGTTTCATGTCTGAGTACTTAATTTATGAGTGATTCTGAACAGAGTACTTCATTTATAAGTGGTTACTAATAAATAAAACATCAAAAAAGCATTTTTACCCAACTACGAGAAGTGTTTCATATATGAATACTATATTTACTGGTTGTAACCATATAAGAAAACACCAAAAAACATCATATCCTACTAAGAAGTTTTTCTGATTAGTGTACTTCATTTATGGGTGGTAACCATTAATGAAAACACCACAAAGCATCGTAACCTACTACGAGAAGTGTTTCATATCTGAATACTTTATTTATGGGTTGTAATCATTAAAGAAAACACCACAAAGTATCATTTCCTACTAAGAAGTGTTGCTGATCAGTGTACTTCATTTATGAGTGGGGACCATTCAAGAAAACTCCACAACGTATCATATCTTATCACGAGAAGAGTTTCTTCTCCGAGTACTTCAATTTAGTATTGTAACCATTCATTAAAACACAACGAAGAAGCATAGATACCACTCTAAGTGTTTCATTCCGAGTACTTAATTTATTAGTGATTCCGATCAAAGTACTTCATTTATGGGTGGTAACCATTAAATAAAACATAACAAAGCATCTTACCCTACTGCGAGAAGAGTTTCTTATCTGAGTATTTTATTTATGGGTGGTAACTATTAAAGAAAACAACACAAATCATCAAATCCTACTAAGAAGTGTTTCTGATCATAATACTTCATTTATGAGTGGTACATTTCAAGAACACTCTATAAAGCATTATATCTTACTACGAAAAGAATTTCTTCTCCGAGTACTTCATTTAAGTGTTGTAACCATTCACTAAAATACAATGAAGAAGCATCCAGTACCTCTCTAAGTGTTTCATGTACGAGTACTTAATTTATGAGTGGTAACCATTAAAGAAAGCACCACAAAGCATCGTGCCCTACTGCGAGAAGTGTTTCTTATCTGAGTACTTAGTTTATGGACGGTAACCATTAAAGAAAACACCACAAAGTATCATATCCTACTAAGAAGTGTTTTCGATCATAGTACTACATTTATGAGTGGTAACCTTTCTAGAACACTCTATACAGCATTATATCTTACTATGAAAATAATTTCTTCTCCGAGTACTTCATTTAAGTGTTGTAACCATTCACTAAAATACAACGAAGAAGCGTTGTGTACCATTCTAAGTGCTTCATGTACGAGTACTTAATTTATGAGTGATTCTGATCAGAGTACTTCATTAATGGGTGGTAACCATTAAAGAAACACCACAAAGCATAGTGACCTATTGTGAGAAGTATTTCTTATCTGAGTACTTTATTTATGGATGGTAACCATTAAAGAAAACAACTACAAAGCATCATATCCTACTAAGAAGTGTTTCTGATCATATTACTTCATTTATGAGTGGTAACCTCTCTAGAACACTCTACAAAGCATTATATCTTACTATGAAAAGAATTTATTCTCCAAGTACTTCATTTAAGTGTTGTAACCATTCAGTAAAACACAAGGAAGAAGCATCCATTACCATTCTAAGTGCTTCATGTACGAGTACTTAATTTATGAGTGATTCTGATCAGAGTACATTTATGGGTGGTAACCATTAAAAAAACACCACAAAGCATCATAACCTACTTCGGGGAGTGTTTCTTATCTGAGTACTTCATTTATGGGCGGTAACCATTAAAGAAAACATCACAAAGCATAGTAACCTATTGTGAAAAGTGTTTCTTATCTGATTACTTCATTTAGGATGGTAACCATTAAAGAAAAACACCACAAAGCATCATATCCTACTAAGAAGTGTTTCTGATCATAGCACTTCATTTTTGAGTCCTAACCTTTCAAGAACACTCTACAAAACATTATATCTTACTATGAAAAGAATTTCTTCTCTGAGTACTTCAGTTAAATGTTGTAACCATTCGCTAAAACACAAGGAAGAAGCATCGAGTACCACTCTAAGTGCTTCATGTACGATTACTTAATTTATGAGTGATTATGATCAGAGTACTTCATTTATGGATGGTAACCATTATAGAAAACACAACAAAGCATCGTAACCTACTACGAGTAGTGTTTCATATCTGAATACTTTATTTATTAGTTGTAATCATTAAAGAAAACTCCACAAAATATCATATCTTACTAAGAAGTGATTCTGATCAGTGTATTTCATTTATGAGTTGTAATCTTTCAAGAAAGCTCCACAACGCATCATATCTTACCACGAGAAGAGTTTCTTCTCTAAGTACTTCATTTAAGTGGTTGAATTATTCATTAAAACACAACGAAGAAGTATCGAGTATCACTCTAAGTGCTTCATGTATGAATACTTAATTTATGAGTGATTCTGATCAGAGTACTTCATTTAAGGGTGGAAACCATTAAAGAAAACTCCACAAATCATCGTAACCTACTACGAGTAGTGTTTCTTATCTGAGTACTTCATTTATGGATGGATGGTAACCATTAAAGAAAACACCACAAAGCATCATATCCTAGTAGGAAGTGTTTCTGATCATAGTACTTCATTTATGAGTGGTAACCTTTCAAGAACACTCTACAAAACATTATATCTTACTTGGAAAATAATTTCTTCTCCGAGTACTTCATTTAATTGTTGTAATCATTCACTAAAACAAAACGAAGAAGCGTTGAGTACCACTCTAAGTGCTTCATGTACGAGTACTTAATTTATGAGTGTTTCTAAACAGAGTACTTAATTTATGGGTGGTAACCATTAAATAAAACAACACAAAGCATAGTAACCTATTGCGAGAAGTGTTTCTTATCTGAGTACTTAATTTAAGGATGGTAACTATTAAAGAAAAACACCATAAAGCATCATATCCTACTAAGAAGTATTTCTAATCAAAGTACTTCATTTATTAGTGGTAACCTCTCAATAACACTCTACAAAACATTATATCTTACTACGAAAAAAATTTATTCTCCGAGTACTTCATTTAAGTGGTTTAACTATTCATTAAAACACATCGAAGAAGCACAGATACCACTCTAAGTGTTTCATGTCTGAGTACTTAATTTATGAGTGATTCTGAACAGAGTACTTCATTTATAAGTGGTTACTAATAAATAAAACATCAAAAAAGCATTTTTACCCAACTACGAGAAGTGTTTCATATATGAATACTATATTTACTGGTTGTAACCATATAAGAAAACACCAAAAAGCATCATATCCTACTAAGAAGTTTTTTTGATCAGTGTACTTCATTTATGAGTGGTAACCATTAATGAAAACACCACAAAGCATCGTAACCTACTACGAGAAGTGTTTCATATCTGAATACTTTATTTATGGGTTGTAATCATTAAAGAAAACACCACAAAGTATCATTTCCTACTAAGAAGTGTTGCTGATCAGTGTACTTCATTTATGAGTGATGACCATTCAAGAAAACTCCACAACGTATCATATCTTATCACGAGAAGAGTTTCTTCTCCGAGTACTTCAATTTAGTATTGTAACCATTCATTAAAACACAACGTAGAAGCATAGATACCACTCTAAGTGTTTCATTCCGAGTACTTAATTTATTAGTGATTCCGATCAAAGTACTTCATTTATGGGTGGTAACCATTAAATAAAACATAACAAAGCATCTTACCCTACTGCGAGAAGAGTTTCTTATCTGAGTATTTTATTTATGGGTGGTAACTATTAAAGAAAACAACACAAATCATCAAATCCTACTAAGAAGTGTTTCTGATCATAATACTTCATTTATGAGTGGTACATTTCAAGAACACTCTATAAAGCATTATATCTTACTACGAAAAGAATTTCTTCTCCGAGTACTTCATTTAAGTGTTATAACCATTCACTAAAATACAATGAAGAAGCATCCAGTACCTCTCTAAGTGTTTCATGTACGAGTACTTAATTTATGAGTGGTAACCATTAAAGAAAGCACCACAAAGCATCGTGCCCTACTGCGAGAAGTGTTTCTTATCTGAGTACTTAGTTTATGGACGGTAACCATTAAAGAAAACACCACAAAGTATCATATCCTACTAAGAAGTGTTTTCGATCATAGTACTACATTTATGAGTGGTAACCTTTCTAGAACACTCTATACAGCATTATATCTTACTATGAAAATAATTTCTTCTCCGAGTACTTCATTTAAGTGTTGTAACCATTCACTAAAATACAACGAAGAAGCGTTGTGTACCACTCTAAGTGCTTCATGTACGAGTACTTAATTTATGAGTGATTCTGATCAGAGTACTTCATTAATGGGTGGTAACCATTAAAGAAACACCACAAAGCATAGTGACCTATTGTGAGAAGTATTTCTTATCTGAGTACTTTATTTATGGATGGTAACCATTAAAGAAAACAACTACAAAGCATCATATCCTACTAAGAAGTGTTTCTGATCATATTACTTCATTTATGAGTGGTAACCTCTCTAGAACACTCTACAAAGCATTATATCTTACTATGAAAAGAATTTATTCTCCAAGTACTTCATTTAAGTGTTGTAACCATTCAGTAAAACACAAGGAAGAAGCATCCAGTACCATTCTAAGTGCTTCATGTACGAGTACTTAATTTATGAGTGATTCTGATCAGAGTACATTTATGGGTGGTAACCATTAAAAAAACACCACAAAGCATCATAACCTACTTCGGGGAGTGTTTCTTATCTGAGTACTTCATTTATGGGCGGTAACCATTAAAGAAAACATCACAAAGCATAGTAACATATTGTGAAAAGTGTTTCTTATCTGATTACTTCATTTAGGATGGTAACCATTAAAGAAAAACACCACAAAGCATCATATCCTACTAAGAAGTGTTTCTGATCATAGCACTTCATTTTTGAGTCCTAACCTTTCAAGAACACTCTACAAAACATTATATCTTACTATGAAAAGAATTTCTTCTCTGAGTACTTCAGTTAAATGTTGTAACCATTCGCTAAAACACAAGGAAGAAGCATCGAGTACCACTCTAAGTGCTTCATGTACGATTACTTAATTTATGAGTGATTATGATCAGAGTACTTCATTTATGGATGGTAACCATTATAGAAAACACAACAAAGCATCGTAACCTACTACGAGTAGTGTTTCATATCTGAATACTTTATTTATTAGTTGTAATCATTAAAGAAAACTCCACAAAATATCATATCTTACTAAGAAGTGATTCTGATCAGTGTATTTCATTTATGAGTTGTAATCTTTCAAGAAAGCTCCACAACGCATCATATCTTACCACGAGAAGAGTTTCTTCTCTGAGTACTTCATTTAAGTGGTTGAATTATTCATTAAAACACAACGAAGAAGTATCGAGTATCACTCTAAGTGCTTCATGTATGAATACTTAATTTATGAGTGATTCTGATCAGAGTACTTCATTTAAGGGTGGAAACCATTAAAGAAAACTCCACAAATCATCGTAACCTACTACGAGTAGTGTTTCTTATCTGAGTACTTCATTTATGGATGGATGGTAACCATTAAAGAAAACACCACAAAGCATCATATCCTACTAGGAAGTGTTTCTGATCATAGTACTTCATTTATGAGTGGTAACCTTTCAAGAACACTCTACAAAACATTATATCTTACTAGGAAAATAATTTCTTCTCCGAGTACTTCATTTAATTGTTGTAATCATTCACTAAAACAAAACGAAGAAGCGTTGAGTACCACTCTAAGTGCTTCATGTACGAGTACTTAATTTATGAGTGTTTCTGAACAGAGTACTTCATTTATGGGTGGTAACCATTAAAGAAAACAACACAAAGCATAGTAACCTATTGCGAGAAGTGTTTCTTATCTGAGTACTTAATTTAAGGATGGTAACTATTAAGGAAAAACACCATAAAGCATCATATCCTACTAAGAAGTATTTCTAATCAAAGTACATCATTTATTAGTGGTAACCTCTCAAGAACACTCTACAAAACATTATATCTTACTACGAAAAAAATTTATTCTCCGAGTACTTCATTTATGTGGTTTAACTATTCATTAAAACACATCGAAGAAGCACAGATACCACTCTAAGTGTTTCATGTCTGAGAATATAAGAGTACTTCATTTATAAGTGGTTACTAATTAATAAAACATCAAAAAAGCATTTTTACCCAACTACGAGAAGTGTTTCATATATGAATACTATATTTACTGGTTGTAACCATATAAGAAAACACCAAAAAGCATCATATCCTACTAAGAAGTTTTTCTGATCAGTGTACTTCATTTATGGGCGGTAACCATTAATGAAAACACCACAAAGCATCGTAACCTACTACGAGAAGTGTTTCATATCTGAATACTTTATTTATGGGTTGTAATCATTAAAGAAAACACCACAAAGTATCATTTCCTACTAAGAAGTGTTGCTGATCAGTGTACTTCATTTATGAGTGGCGACCATTCAAGAAAACTCCACAACGTATCATATCTTACCACGAGAAGAGTTTCTTCTCCGAGTACTTCAATTTAGTATTGTAACCATTCATTAAAACACAATGAAGAAGCATAGATACCACTCTAAGTGTTTCATTCCGAGTACTTAATTTATTAGTGATTCCGATCAAAGTACTTCATTTATGGGTGGTAACCATTAAATAAAACATAACAAAGCATCTCACCCTACTGCGAGAAGAGTTTCTTATCTGAGTATTTTATTTATGGGTGGTAACTATTAAAGAAAACAGCACAAATCATCAAATCCTACTAAGAAGTGTTTCTGATCATAATACTTCATATATGAGTGGTACATTTCAAGAACACTCTATAAAGCATTATATCTTACTACGAAAAGAATTTCTTCTCCGAGTACTTCATTTAAGTGTTGTAACCATTCACTAAAATACAATGAAGAAGCATCCAGTACCTCTCCAAGTGTTTCATGTACGAGTACTTAATTTATGAGTGGTAACCATTAAAGAAAGCACCACAAAGCATCGTAACCTACTACGAGAAGTGTTTCATATCTGAATACTTTATTTATGGGTTGTAATCATTAAAGAAAACACCACAAAGTATCATATCCTACTAAGAATTGATTCTGATCAGTGTACTTCATTTATGAGTGGTAATCTTTCAAGAACACTCTATACAACACTATATCTTACTATGAAAATAATTTCTTCTCCGAGTACTTCATTTAAGTGTTGTAACCATTCACTAAAATACAACGAAGAAGCGTTGTGTACCACTCTAAGTGCTTCATGTACGAGTACTTAATTTATGAGTGATTCTGATCAGAGTACTTCATTAATGGGTGATAACCATTAAAGAAACACCACAAAGCATAGTGACCTATTGTGAGAAGTATTTCTTATCTGAGTACTTCATTTATGGATGGTAACCATTAAAGAAAAACACCACAAAGCATCATATCCTACTAAGAAGTGTTTCTGATCATAGTACTTCATTTATGAGTGGTAACCTCTCTAGAACACTCTACAAAGCATTATATCTTACTACGAAAAGAATTTATTCTCCGAGTACTTCATTTATGTGTTGTAACCATTCAGTAAAACACAAGGAAGAAGCATCGAGTACCACTCTAAGTGCTTCATGTACGAGTACTTAATTTATGAGTGATTCTGATCAGAGTACATTTATGGGTGGTAACCATTAAAAAAACACCACAAAGCATCATAACCTACTTCGGAAAGTGTTTCTTATCTGTGTACTTCATTTATGGGCGGTAACCATTAAAGAAAACATCACAAAGCATAGTAACCTATTGTGAAAGGTGTTTCTTATCTGAGTACTTCATTTAGGATGGTAACCATTAAAGAAAAACACCACAAAGCATCATATCATACTAAGAAGTGTTTCTGGTCATAATTCTTCATTTATGAGTGGTACATTTCAAGAACACTCTATAAAGCATTATATCTTACTACGAAAAGAATTTCTTCTCCGAGTACTTCATTTAAGTGTTGTAACCATTCACTAAAATACAATGAAGAAGCATCCAGTACCACTCTAAGTGTTTCATGTACGAGTACTTAATTTATGAGTGGTAACCATTAAAGAAAGCACCACAAAGCATCGTAACCTACTACGAGAAGTGTTTCATATCTGAATACTTTATTTATGGGTTGTAATCATTAAAGAAAACACCACAAAGTATCATATCCTACTAAGAAGTGATTATGATCAGTGTACTTCATTTATGAGTGGTAATCTTTCAAGAAAGCTCCACAACGCATCATATCTTACCACGAGAAGAGTTTCTTCTCCGAGTACTTCATTTAAGTGGTTGAATTATTCATTAAACACAACGAAGAAGTATCGAGTATCACTCTAAGCGCTTCATGTATGAGTACTTTATGAGTAATTCTGATCAGAGTACTTCATTTATGGGTGGTAACCATTAAAGAAAACACAACAAAGCATAGTAACCTATTGCGAGAAGTGTTTCTTATTTGAGTACTTCATTTATGAATGGTAACCATTAAAGAAAACACCATTAAGCATCATATCCTACTAAGAAGTATTTCTGATTAGTACTTCATTTATGAGTGGTATCCTCTCAAGAACACTCTACAAGGCATTATATCTTACTACGAAAAGAATTTGTTCTCCGTGGACTTCATTTAAGTGGTTTAACCATTCATTAAAACACAACGAAGAAGCAAAGAACCACTCTAAGTGTTTAATGTCTGAGTACTTAATTTATGAGTGTTTCTGATCAGAGTATTTCATTTATGGGTGGTAACTATTAATTAAAAGATCAAAAAAGCATTTTTTTTTCCCTACTACGAGAAGTGTTTCATATATGAATACTTTATTTAATGGTTGTAACCATTAAGGAAAACACCACAAAGAATCATATCCTACTAAGAAGTTTTTCTGATCAGTGTACTTAATTTATGAGTGGTAACCTTTCAAAACACTCGACAACGCATCATATCTTACCACGAGAAGAGTTTCTTCTCCGAGTACTTCATTTAAGTGGTTTAACCATTCCTTAAAACACTTGAAGAAGCATAGATACCACTCTAAGTGTTTCATGTTCGAGTACTTTATTTATGAGTGATTCCGATCAAAGTACTTCATTTATGGGTGGTAACCATTAAATAAAACATCACAAAGTATCTTACCCTATTGTGAGAAGTGTTACTTATCTGAGTATTTCATTTATAGGTGGTAACCATTAAATAAAACACCATAAAGCATCATATCCAACTAAAAAGTGATTATGATCATAGTACTTCATTAATGATTGGTAACCTTTCAAGAACACTCTACAAAGAATTTTACCTTAGTGTGAGAAGTGATTCTTAAAATATTACTTCATTTATGTGTGGTAACTATTTATAAAATATTAGAAAGCATCGTAACCTACTACGAGAAGTGTTTCATATCTGAATACTTTATTTATGGGTTGTAATCATTAAAGAAAACACCACAAAGTATCATATCCTACTAAGAAGTGTTGCTGATCAGTGTACTTCATTTATGAGTGGTGACCATTCAAGAAAACTCCACAACGTATCATATCTTACCACGAGAAGAGTTTCTTCTCCGAGTACTTAAATTTAGTATTGTAACCATTCATTAAAACACAACGAAGAAGCATAGATACCACTCTAAGTGTTTCATTCCGAGTGCTTAATTTATGAGTGATTCCGATCAAAGTACTTCAATTTAGTATTGTAACCATTCATTAAAACACAACGAAGAAGCATAGATACCACTCTAAGTGTTTCATTCCGAGTGCTTAATTTATGAGTGATTCCGATCAAAGTACTTCATTTATGGGTGGTAACCATTAAATAAAACATAACAAAGCATCTTACCCTACTGCGAGAAGAGTTTCTTATCTGAGTACTTCATTTATGGGTGGTAACTATTAAAGAAAACACCACAAATCATCAAATCCTACTAAGAAGTGTTTCTGATCATAATACTTCATTTATGGTACATTTCAAGAACACTCTATAAAGCATTATATCTTACTACGAAAAGAATTTCTTCTCCGAGTACTTCATTTAAGTGTTGTAACCATTCACCAAAATACAATGAAGAAGCATCCAGTACCACTCTCTAGGTGTTTCATGTACGAGTACTTAATTTATTAGTGGTAACCATTAAAGAAAGCACCACAAAGCATCGTAACCTACTACGAGAAGTGTTTCATATCTGAATACTTTATTTATGGGTTGTAATCATTAAAGAAAACACCACAAAGTATCATATCCTACTAAGAATTGATTCTGATCAGTGTACTTCATTTATGAGTGGTAATCTTTCAAGAACACTCTATACAACACTATATCTTACTATGAAAATAATTTCTTCTCCGAGTACTTCATTTAAGTGTTGTAACCATTCACTAAAATACAACGAAGAAGCGTTGTGTACCACTCTAAGTGCTTCATGTACGAGTACTTAATTTATGAGTGATTCTGATCAGAGTACTTCATTAATGGGTGATAACCATTAAAGAAACACCACAAAGCATAGTGACCTATTGTGAGAAGTATTTCTTATCTGAGTACTTCATTTATGGATGGTAACCATTAAAGAAAAACACCACAAAGCATCATATCCTACTAAGAAGTGTTTCTGATCATAGTACTTCATTTATGAGTGGTAACCTCTCTAGAACACTCTACAAAGCATTATATCTTACTACGAAAAGAATTTATTCTCCGAGTACTTCATTTATGTGTTGTAACCATTCAGTAAAACACAAGGAAGAAGCATCGAGTACCACTCTAAGTGCTTCATGTACGAGTACTTAATTTATGAGTGATTCTGATCAGAGTACATTTATGGGTGGTAACCATTAAAAAAACACCACAAAGCATCATAACCTACTTCGGAAAGTGTTTCTTATCTGTGTACTTCATTTATGGGCGGTAACCATTAAAGAAAACATCACAAAGCATAGTAACCTATTGTGAAAGGTGTTTCTTATCTGAGTACTTCATTTAGGATGGTAACCATTAAAGAAAAACACCACAAAGCATCATATCATACTAAGAAGTGTTTCTGGTCATAATTCTTCATTTATGAGTGGTACATTTCAAGAACACTCTATAAAGCATTATATCTTACTACGAAAAGAATTTCTTCTCCGAGTACTTCATTTAAGTGTTGTAACCATTCACTAAAATACAATGAAGAAGCATCCAGTACCACTCTAAGTGTTTCATGTACGAGTACTTAATTTATGAGTGGTAACCATTAAAGAAAGCACCACAAAGCATCGTAACCTACTACGAGAAGTGTTTCATATCTGAATACTTTATTTATGGGTTGTAATCATTAAAGAAAACACCACAAAGTATCATATCCTACTAAGAAGTGATTATGATCAGTGTACTTCATTTATGAGTGGTAATCTTTCAAGAAAGCTCCACAACGCATCATATCTTACCACGAGAAGAGTTTCTTCTCCGAGTACTTCATTTAAGTGGTTGAATTATTCATTAAACACAACGAAGAAGTATCGTGTATCACTCTAAGCGCTTCATGTATGAGTACTTTATGAGTAATTCTGATCAGAGTACTTCATTTATGGGTGGTAACCATTAAAGAAAACACAACAAAGCATAGTAACCTATTGCGAGAAGTGTTTCTTATTTGAGTACTTCATTTATGAATGGTAACCATTAAAGAAAACACCATTAAGCATCATATCCTACTAAGAAGTATTTCTGATTAGTACTTCATTTATGAGTGGTATCCTCTCAAGAACACTCTACAAGGCATTATATCTTACTACGAAAAGAATTTGTTCTCCGTGGACTTCATTTAAGTGGTTTAACCATTCATTAAAACACAACGAAGAAGCAAAGAACCACTCTAAGTGTTTAATGTCTGAGTACTTAATTTATGAGTGTTTCTGATCAGAGTATTTCATTTATGGGTGGTAACTATTAATTAAAAGATCAAAAAAGCATTTTTTTTCCCTACTACGAGAAGTGTTTCATATATGAATACTTTATTTAATGGTTGTAACCATTAAGGAAAACACCACAAAGAATCATATCCTACTAAGAAGTTTTTCTGATCAGTGTACTTAATTTATGAGTGGTAACCTTTCAAAACACTCGACAACGCATCATATCTTACCACGAGAAGAGTTTCTTCTCCGAGTACTTCATTTAAGTGGTTTAACCATTCCTTAAAACACTTGAAGAAGCATAGATACCACTCTAAGTGTTTCATGTTCGAGTACTTTATTTATGAGTGATTCCGATCAAAGTACTTCATTTATGGGTGGTAACCATTAAATAAAACATCACAAAGTAAGAACCCTATTGTGAGAAGTGTTACTTATCTGAGTATTTCATTTATAGGTGGTAACCATTAAATAAAACACCATAAAGCATCATATCCAACTAAAAAGTGATTATGATCATAGTACTTCATTAATGATTGGTAACCTTTCAAGAACACTCTACAAAGAATTTTACCTTAGTGTGAGAAGTGATTCTTAAAATATTACTTCATTTATGTGTGGTAACTATTTATAAAATATTAGAAAGCATCGTAACCTACTACGAGAAGTGTTTCATATCTGAATACTTTATTTATGGGTTGTAATCATTAAAGAAAACACCACAAAGTATCATATCCTACTAAGAAGTGTTGCTGATCAGTGTACTTCATTTATGAGTGGTGACCATTCAAGAAAACTCCACAACGTATCATATCTTACCACGAGAAGAGTTTCTTCTCCGAGTACTTCAATTTAGTATTGTAACCATTCATTAAAACACAACGAAGAAGCATAGATACCACTCTAAGTGTTTCATTCCGAGTGCTTAATTTATGAGTGATTCCGATCAAAGTACTTCAATTTAGTATTGTAACCATTCATTAAAACACAACGAAGAAGCATAGATACCACTCTAAGTGTTTCATTCCGAGTGCTTAATTTATGAGTGATTCCGATCAAAGTACTTCATTTATGGGTGGTAACCATTAAATAAAACATAACAAAGCATCTTACCCTACTGCGAGAAGAGTTTCTTATCTGAGTACTTCATTTATGGGTGGTAACTATTAAAGAAAACACCACAAATCATCAAATCCTACTAAGAAGTGTTTCTGATCATAATACTTCATTTATGGTACATTTCAAGAACACTCTATAAAGCATTATATCTTACTACGAAAAGAATTTCTTCTCCGAGTACTTCATTTAAGTGTTGTAACCATTCACCAAAATACAATGAAGAAGCATCCAGTACCACTCTCTAGGTGTTTCATGTACGAGTACTTAATTTATTAGTGGTAACCATTAAAGAAAGCACCACAAAGCATCGTAACCTACTACGAGAAGTGTTTCATATCTGAATACTTTATTTATGGGTTGTAATCATTAAAGAAAACACCACAAAGTATCATATCCTACTAAGAATTGATTCTGATCAGTGTACTTCATTTATGAGTGGTAATCTTTCAAGAACACTCTATACAACACTATATCTTACTATGAAAATAATTTCTTCTCCGAGTACTTCATTTAAGTGTTGTAACCATTCACTAAAATACAACGAAGAAGCGTTGTGTACCACTCTAAGTGCTTCATGTACGAGTACTTAATTTATGAGTGATTCTGATCAGAGTACTTCATTAATGGGTGATAACCATTAAAGAAACACCACAAAGCATAGTGACCTATTGTGAGAAGTATTTCTTATCTGAGTACTTCATTTATGGATGGTAACCATTAAAGAAAAACACCACAAAGCATCATATCCTACTAAGAAGTGTTTCTGATCATAGTACTTCATTTATGAGTGGTAACCTCTCTAGAACACTCTACAAAGCATTATATCTTACTACGAAAAGAATTTATTCTCCGAGTACTTCATTTATGTGTTGTAACCATTCAGTAAAACACAAGGAAGAAGCATCGAGTACCACTCTAAGTGCTTCATGTACGAGTACTTAATTTATGAGTGATTCTGATCAGAGTACATTTATGGGTGGTAACCATTAAAAAAACACCACAAAGCATCATAACCTACTTCGGAAAGTGTTTCTTATCTGTGTACTTCATTTATGGGCGGTAACCATTAAAGAAAACATCACAAAGCATAGTAACCTATTGTGAAAGGTGTTTCTTATCTGAGTACTTCATTTAGGATGGTAACCATTAAAGAAAAACACCACAAAGCATCATATCATACTAAGAAGTGTTTCTGGTCATAATTCTTCATTTATGAGTGGTACATTTCAAGAACACTCTATAAAGCATTATATCTTACTACGAAAAGAATTTCTTCTCCGAGTACTTCATTTAAGTGTTGTAACCATTCACTAAAATACAATGAAGAAGCATCCAGTACCACTCTAAGTGTTTCATGTACGAGTACTTAATTTATGAGTGGTAACCATTAAAGAAAGCACCACAAAGCATCGTAACCTACTACGAGAAGTGTTTCATATCTGAATACTTTATTTATGGGTTGTAATCATTAAAGAAAACACCACAAAGTATCATATCCTACTAAGAAGTGATTATGATCAGTGTACTTCATTTATGAGTGGTAATCTTTCAAGAAAGCTCCACAACGCATCATATCTTACCACGAGAAGAGTTTCTTCTCCGAGTACTTCATTTAAGTGGTTGAATTATTCATTAAACACAACGAAGAAGTATCGTGTATCACTCTAAGCGCTTCATGTATGAGTACTTTATGAGTAATTCTGATCAGAGTACTTCATTTATGGGTGGTAACCATTAAAGAAAACACAACAAAGCATAGTAACCTATTGCGAGAAGTGTTTCTTATTTGAGTACTTCATTTATGAATGGTAACCATTAAAGAAAACACCATTAAGCATCATATCCTACTAAGAAGTATTTCTGATTAGTACTTCATTTATGAGTGGTATCCTCTCAAGAACACTCTACAAGGCATTATATCTTACTACGAAAAGAATTTGTTCTCCGTGGACTTCATTTAAGTGGTTTAACCATTCATTAAAACACAACGAAGAAGCAAAGAACCACTCTAAGTGTTTAATGTCTGAGTACTTAATTTATGAGTGTTTCTGATCAGAGTATTTCATTTATGGGTGGTAACTATTAATTAAAAGATCAAAAAAGCATTTTTTTTCCCTACTACGAGAAGTGTTTCATATATGAATACTTTATTTAATGGTTGTAACCATTAAGGAAAACACCACAAAGAATCATATCCTACTAAGAAGTTTTTCTGATCAGTGTACTTAATTTATGAGTGGTAACCTTTCAAAACACTCGACAACGCATCATATCTTACCACGAGAAGAGTTTCTTCTCCGAGTACTTCATTTAAGTGGTTTAACCATTCCTTAAAACACTTGAAGAAGCATAGATACCACTCTAAGTGTTTCATGTTCGAGTACTTTATTTATGAGTGATTCCGATCAAAGTACTTCATTTATGGGTGGTAACCATTAAATAAAACATCACAAAGTAAGAACCCTATTGTGAGAAGTGTTACTTATCTGAGTATTTCATTTATAGGTGGTAACCATTAAATAAAACACCATAAAGCATCATATCCAACTAAAAAGTGATTATGATCATAGTACTTCATTAATGATTGGTAACCTTTCAAGAACACTCTACAAAGAATTTTACCTTAGTGTGAGAAGTGATTCTTAAAATATTACTTCATTTATGTGTGGTAACTATTTATAAAATATTAGAAAGCATCGTAACCTACTACGAGAAGTGTTTCATATCTGAATACTTTATTTATGGGTTGTAATCATTAAAGAAAACACCACAAAGTATCATATCCTACTAAGAAGTGTTGCTGATCAGTGTACTTCATTTATGAGTGGTGACCATTCAAGAAAACTCCACAACGTATCATATCTTACCACGAGAAGAGTTTCTTCTCCGAGTACTTCAATTTAGTATTGTAACCATTCATTAAAACACAACGAAGAAGCATAGATACCACTCTAAGTGTTTCATTCCGAGTGCTTAATTTATGAGTGATTCCGATCAAAGTACTTCAATTTAGTATTGTAACCATTCATTAAAACACAACGAAGAAGCATAGATACCACTCTAAGTGTTTCATTCCGAGTGCTTAATTTATGAGTGATTCCGATCAAAGTACTTCATTTATGGGTGGTAACCATTAAATAAAACATAACAAAGCATCTTACCCTACTGCGAGAAGAGTTTCTTATCTGAGTACTTCATTTATGGGTGGTAACTATTAAAGAAAACACCACAAATCATCAAATCCTACTAAGAAGTGTTTCTGATCATAATACTTCATTTATGGTACATTTCAAGAACACTCTATAAAGCATTATATCTTACTACGAAAAGAATTTCTTCTCCGAGTACTTCATTTAAGTGTTGTAACCATTCACCAAAATACAATGAAGAAGCATCCAGTACCACTCTCTAGGTGTTTCATGTACGAGTACTTAATTTATTAGTGGTAACCATTAAAGAAAGCACCACAAAGCATCGTAACCTACTACGAGAAGTGTTTCATATCTGAATACTTTATTTATGGGTTGTAATCATTAAAGAAAACACCACAAAGTATCATATCCTACTAAGAATTGATTCTGATCAGTGTACTTCATTTATGAGTGGTAATCTTTCAAGAACACTCTATACAACACTATATCTTACTATGAAAATAATTTCTTCTCCGAGTACTTCATTTAAGTGTTGTAACCATTCACTAAAATACAACGAAGAAGCGTTGTGTACCACTCTAAGTGCTTCATGTACGAGTACTTAATTTATGAGTGATTCTGATCAGAGTACTTCATTAATGGGTGATAACCATTAAAGAAACACCACAAAGCATAGTGACCTATTGTGAGAAGTATTTCTTATCTGAGTACTTCATTTATGGATGGTAACCATTAAAGAAAAACACCACAAAGCATCATATCCTACTAAGAAGTGTTTCTGATCATAGTACTTCATTTATGAGTGGTAACCTCTCTAGAACACTCTACAAAGCATTATATCTTACTACGAAAAGAATTTATTCTCCGAGTACTTCATTTATGTGTTGTAACCATTCAGTAAAACACAAGGAAGAAGCATCGAGTACCACTCTAAGTGCTTCATGTACGAGTACTTAATTTATGAGTGATTCTGATCAGAGTACATTTATGGGTGGTAACCATTAAAAAAACACCACAAAGCATCATAACCTACTTCGGAAAGTGTTTCTTATCTGTGTACTTCATTTATGGGCGGTAACCATTAAAGAAAACATCACAAAGCATAGTAACCTATTGTGAAAGGTGTTTCTTATCTGAGTACTTCATTTAGGATGGTAACCATTAAAGAAAAACACCACAAAGCATCATATCATACTAAGAAGTGTTTCTGGTCATAATTCTTCATTTATGAGTGGTACATTTCAAGAACACTCTATAAAGCATTATATCTTACTACGAAAAGAATTTCTTCTCCGAGTACTTCATTTAAGTGTTGTAACCATTCACTAAAATACAATGAAGAAGCATCCAGTACCACTCTAAGTGTTTCATGTACGAGTACTTAATTTATGAGTGGTAACCATTAAAGAAAGCACCACAAAGCATCGTAACCTACTACGAGAAGTGTTTCATATCTGAATACTTTATTTATGGGTTGTAATCATTAAAGAAAACACCACAAAGTATCATATCCTACTAAGAAGTGATTATGATCAGTGTACTTCATTTATGAGTGGTAATCTTTCAAGAAAGCTCCACAACGCATCATATCTTACCACGAGAAGAGTTTCTTCTCCGAGTACTTCATTTAAGTGGTTGAATTATTCATTAAACACAACGAAGAAGTATCGTGTATCACTCTAAGCGCTTCATGTATGAGTACTTTATGAGTAATTCTGATCAGAGTACTTCATTTATGGGTGGTAACCATTAAAGAAAACACAACAAAGCATAGTAACCTATTGCGAGAAGTGTTTCTTATTTGAGTACTTCATTTATGAATGGTAACCATTAAAGAAAACACCATTAAGCATCATATCCTACTAAGAAGTATTTCTGATTAGTACTTCATTTATGAGTGGTATCCTCTCAAGAACACTCTACAAGGCATTATATCTTACTACGAAAAGAATTTGTTCTCCGTGGACTTCATTTAAGTGGTTTAACCATTCATTAAAACACAACGAAGAAGCAAAGAACCACTCTAAGTGTTTAATGTCTGAGTACTTAATTTATGAGTGTTTCTGATCAGAGTATTTCATTTATGGGTGGTAACTATTAATTAAAAGATCAAAAAAGCATTTTTTTTCCCTACTACGAGAAGTGTTTCATATATGAATACTTTATTTAATGGTTGTAACCATTAAGGAAAACACCACAAAGAATCATATCCTACTAAGAAGTTTTTCTGATCAGTGTACTTAATTTATGAGTGGTAACCTTTCAAAACACTCGACAACGCATCATATCTTACCACGAGAAGAGTTTCTTCTCCGAGTACTTCATTTAAGTGGTTTAACCATTCCTTAAAACACTTGAAGAAGCATAGATACCACTCTAAGTGTTTCATGTTCGAGTACTTTATTTATGAGTGATTCCGATCAAAGTACTTCATTTATGGGTGGTAACCATTAAATAAAACATCACAAAGTAAGAACCCTATTGTGAGAAGTGTTACTTATCTGAGTATTTCATTTATAGGTGGTAACCATTAAATAAAACACCATAAAGCATCATATCCAACTAAAAAGTGATTATGATCATAGTACTTCATTAATGATTGGTAACCTTTCAAGAACACTCTACAAAGAATTTTACCTTAGTGTGAGAAGTGATTCTTAAAATATTACTTCATTTATGTGTGGTAACTATTTATAAAATATTAGAAAGCATCGTAACCTACTACGAGAAGTGTTTCATATCTGAATACTTTATTTATGGGTTGTAATCATTAAAGAAAACACCACAAAGTATCATATCCTACTAAGAAGTGTTGCTGATCAGTGTACTTCATTTATGAGTGGTGACCATTCAAGAAAACTCCACAACGTATCATATCTTACCACGAGAAGAGTTTCTTCTCCGAGTACTTCAATTTAGTATTGTAACCATTCATTAAAACACAACGAAGAAGCATAGATACCACTCTAAGTGTTTCATTCCGAGTGCTTAATTTATGAGTGATTCCGATCAAAGTACTTCAATTTAGTATTGTAACCATTCATTAAAACACAACGAAGAAGCATAGATACCACTCTAAGTGTTTCATTCCGAGTGCTTAATTTATGAGTGATTCCGATCAAAGTACTTCATTTATGGGTGGTAACCATTAAATAAAACATAACAAAGCATCTTACCCTACTGCGAGAAGAGTTTCTTATCTGAGTACTTCATTTATGGGTGGTAACTATTAAAGAAAACACCACAAATCATCAAATCCTACTAAGAAGTGTTTCTGATCATAATACTTCATTTATGGTACATTTCAAGAACACTCTATAAAGCATTATATCTTACTACGAAAAGAATTTCTTCTCCGAGTACTTCATTTAAGTGTTGTAACCATTCACCAAAATACAATGAAGAAGCATCCAGTACCACTCTCTAGGTGTTTCATGTACGAGTACTTAATTTATTAGTGGTAACCATTAAAGAAAGCACCACAAAGCATCGTAACCTACTACGAGAAGTGTTTCATATCTGAATACTTTATTTATGGGTTGTAATCATTAAAGAAAACACCACAAAGTATCATATCCTACTAAGAATTGATTCTGATCAGTGTACTTCATTTATGAGTGGTAATCTTTCAAGAACACTCTATACAACACTATATCTTACTATGAAAATAATTTCTTCTCCGAGTACTTCATTTAAGTGTTGTAACCATTCACTAAAATACAACGAAGAAGCGTTGTGTACCACTCTAAGTGCTTCATGTACGAGTACTTAATTTATGAGTGATTCTGATCAGAGTACTTCATTAATGGGTGATAACCATTAAAGAAACACCACAAAGCATAGTGACCTATTGTGAGAAGTATTTCTTATCTGAGTACTTCATTTATGGATGGTAACCATTAAAGAAAAACACCACAAAGCATCATATCCTACTAAGAAGTGTTTCTGATCATAGTACTTCATTTATGAGTGGTAACCTCTCTAGAACACTCTACAAAGCATTATATCTTACTACGAAAAGAATTTATTCTCCGAGTACTTCATTTATGTGTTGTAACCATTCAGTAAAACACAAGGAAGAAGCATCGAGTACCACTCTAAGTGCTTCATGTACGAGTACTTAATTTATGAGTGATTCTGATCAGAGTACATTTATGGGTGGTAACCATTAAAAAAACACCACAAAGCATCATAACCTACTTCGGAAAGTGTTTCTTATCTGTGTACTTCATTTATGGGCGGTAACCATTAAAGAAAACATCACAAAGCATAGTAACCTATTGTGAAAGGTGTTTCTTATCTGAGTACTTCATTTAGGATGGTAACCATTAAAGAAAAACACCACAAAGCATCATATCATACTAAGAAGTGTTTCTGGTCATAATTCTTCATTTATGAGTGGTACATTTCAAGAACACTCTATAAAGCATTATATCTTACTACGAAAAGAATTTCTTCTCCGAGTACTTCATTTAAGTGTTGTAACCATTCACTAAAATACAATGAAGAAGCATCCAGTACCACTCTAAGTGTTTCATGTACGAGTACTTAATTTATGAGTGGTAACCATTAAAGAAAGCACCACAAAGCATCGTAACCTACTACGAGAAGTGTTTCATATCTGAATACTTTATTTATGGGTTGTAATCATTAAAGAAAACACCACAAAGTATCATATCCTACTAAGAAGTGATTATGATCAGTGTACTTCATTTATGAGTGGTAATCTTTCAAGAAAGCTCCACAACGCATCATATCTTACCACGAGAAGAGTTTCTTCTCCGAGTACTTCATTTAAGTGGTTGAATTATTCATTAAACACAACGAAGAAGTATCGTGTATCACTCTAAGCGCTTCATGTATGAGTACTTTATGAGTAATTCTGATCAGAGTACTTCATTTATGGGTGGTAACCATTAAAGAAAACACAACAAAGCATAGTAACCTATTGCGAGAAGTGTTTCTTATTTGAGTACTTCATTTATGAATGGTAACCATTAAAGAAAACACCATTAAGCATCATATCCTACTAAGAAGTATTTCTGATTAGTACTTCATTTATGAGTGGTATCCTCTCAAGAACACTCTACAAGGCATTATATCTTACTACGAAAAGAATTTGTTCTCCGTGGACTTCATTTAAGTGGTTTAACCATTCATTAAAACACAACGAAGAAGCAAAGAACCACTCTAAGTGTTTAATGTCTGAGTACTTAATTTATGAGTGTTTCTGATCAGAGTATTTCATTTATGGGTGGTAACTATTAATTAAAAGAACAAAAAAGCATTTTTTTTCCCTACTACGAGAAGTGTTTCATATATGAATACTTTATTTAATGGTTGTAACCATTAAGGAAAACACCACAAAGAATCATATCCTACTAAGAAGTTTTTCTGATCAGTGTACTTAATTTATGAGTGGTAACCTTTCAAAACACTCGACAACGCATCATATCTTACCACGAGAAGAGTTTCTTCTCCGAGTACTTCATTTAAGTGGTTTAACCATTCCTTAAAACACTTGAAGAAGCATAGATACCACTCTAAGTGTTTCATGTTCGAGTACTTTATTTATGAGTGATTCCGATCAAAGTACTTCATTTATGGGTGGTAACCATTAAATAAAACATCACAAAGTAAGAACCCTATTGTGAGAAGTGTTACTTATCTGAGTATTTCATTTATAGGTGGTAACCATTAAATAAAACACCATAAAGCATCATATCCAACTAAAAAGTGATTATGATCATAGTACTTCATTAATGATTGGTAACCTTTCAAGAACACTCTACAAAGAATTTTACCTTAGTGTGAGAAGTGATTCTTAAAATATTACTTCATTTATGTGTGGTAACTATTTATAAAATATTAGAAAGCATCGTAACCTACTACGAGAAGTGTTTCATATCTGAATACTTTATTTATGGGTTGTAATCATTAAAGAAAACACCACAAAGTATCATATCCTACTAAGAAGTGTTGCTGATCAGTGTACTTCATTTATGAGTGGTGACCATTCAAGAAAACTCCACAACGTATCATATCTTACCACGAGAAGAGTTTCTTCTCCGAGTACTTCAATTTAGTATTGTAACCATTCATTAAAACACAACGAAGAAGCATAGATACCACTCTAAGTGTTTCATTCCGAGTGCTTAATTTATGAGTGATTCCGATCAAAGTACTTCATTTATGGGTGGTAACCATTAAATAAAACATAACAAAGCATCTTACCCTACTGCGAGAAGAGTTTCTTATCTGAGTACTTCATTTATGGGTGGTAACTATTAAAGAAAACACCACAAATCATCAAATCCTACTAAGAAGTGTTTCTGATCATAATACTTCATTTATGGTACATTTCAAGAACACTCTATAAAGCATTATATCTTACTACGAAAAGAATTTCTTCTCCGAGTACTTCATTTAAGTGTTGTAACCATTCACCAAAATACAATGAAGAAGCATCCAGTACCACTCCAAGTGTTTCATGTACGAGTACTTAATTTATTAGTGGTAACCATTAAAGAAAGCACCACAAAGCATCGTAACCTACTACGAGAAGTGTTTCATATCTGAATACTTTATTTATGGGTTGTAATCATTAAAGAAAACACCACAAAGTATCATATCCTACTAAGAATTGATTCTGATCAGTGTACTTCATTTATGAGTGGTAATCTTTCAAGAACACTCTATACAACACTATATCTTACTATGAAAATAATTTCTTCTCCGAGTACTTCATTTAAGTGTTGTAACCATTCACTAAAATACAACGAAGAAGCGTTGTGTACCACTCTAAGTGCTTCATGTACGAGTACTTAATTTATGAGTGATTCTGATCAGAGTACTTCATTAATGGGTGATAACCATTAAAGAAACACCACAAAGCATAGTGACCTATTGTGAGAAGTATTTCTTATCTGAGTACTTCATTTATGGATGGTAACCATTAAAGAAAAACACCACAAAGCATCATATCCTACTAAGAAGTGTTTCTGATCATAGTACTTCATTTATGAGTGGTAACCTCTCTAGAACACTCTACAAAGCATTATATCTTACTACGAAAAGAATTTATTCTCCGAGTACTTCATTTATGTGTTGTAACCATTCAGTAAAACACAAGGAAGAAGCATCGAGTACCACTCTAAGTGCTTCATGTACGAGTACTTAATTTATGAGTGATTCTGATCAGAGTACATTTATGGGTGGTAACCATTAAAAAAACACCACAAAGCATCATAACCTACTTCGGAAAGTGTTTCTTATCTGTGTACTTCATTTATGGGCGGTAACCATTAAAGAAAACATCACAAAGCATAGTAACCTATTGTGAAAGGTGTTTCTTATCTGAGTACTTCATTTAGGATGGTAACCATTAAAGAAAAACACCACAAAGCATCATATCATACTAAGAAGTGTTTCTGGTCATAATTCTTCATTTATGAGTGGTACATTTCAAGAACACTCTATAAAGCATTATATCTTACTACGAAAAGAATTTCTTCTCCGAGTACTTCATTTAAGTGTTGTAACCATTCACTAAAATACAATGAAGAAGCATCCAGTACCACTCTAAGTGTTTCATGTACGAGTACTTAATTTATGAGTGGTAACCATTAAAGAAAGCACCACAAAGCATCGTAACCTACTACGAGAAGTGTTTCATATCTGAATACTTTATTTATGGGTTGTAATCATTAAAGAAAACACCACAAAGTATCATATCCTACTAAGAAGTGATTATGATCAGTGTACTTCATTTATGAGTGGTAATCTTTCAAGAAAGCTCCACAACGCATCATATCTTACCACGAGAAGAGTTTCTTCTCCGAGTACTTCATTTAAGTGGTTGAATTATTCATTAAACACAACGAAGAAGTATCGTGTATCACTCTAAGCGCTTCATGTATGAGTACTTTATGAGTAATTCTGATCAGAGTACTTCATTTATGGGTGGTAACCATTAAAGAAAACACAACAAAGCATAGTAACCTATTGCGAGAAGTGTTTCTTATTTGAGTACTTCATTTATGAATGGTAACCATTAAAGAAAACACCATTAAGCATCATATCCTACTAAGAAGTATTTCTGATTAGTACTTCATTTATGAGTGGTATCCTCTCAAGAACACTCTACAAGGCATTATATCTTACTACGAAAAGAATTTGTTCTCCGTGGACTTCATTTAAGTGGTTTAACCATTCATTAAAACACAACGAAGAAGCAAAGAACCACTCTAAGTGTTTAATGTCTGAGTACTTAATTTATGAGTGTTTCTGATCAGAGTATTTCATTTATGGGTGGTAACTATTAATTAAAAGATCAAAAAAGCATTTTTTTTTCCCTACTACGAGAAGTGTTTCATATATGAATACTTTATTTAATGGTTGTAACCATTAAGGAAAACACCACAAAGAATCATATCCTACTAAGAAGTTTTTCTGATCAGTGTACTTAATTTATGAGTGGTAACCTTTCAAAACACTCGACAACGCATCATATCTTACCACGAGAAGAGTTTCTTCTCCGAGTACTTCATTTAAGTGGTTTAACCATTCCTTAAAACACTTGAAGAAGCATAGATACCACTCTAAGTGTTTCATGTTCGAGTACTTTATTTATGAGTGATTCCGATCAAAGTACTTCATTTATGGGTGGTAACCATTAAATAAAACATCACAAAGTAAGAACCCTATTGTGAGAAGTGTTACTTATCTGAGTATTTCATTTATAGGTGGTAACCATTAAATAAAACACCATAAAGCATCATATCCAACTAAAAAGTGATTATGATCATAGTACTTCATTAATGATTGGTAACCTTTCAAGAACACTCTACAAAGAATTTTACCTTAGTGTGAGAAGTGATTCTTAAAATATTACTTCATTTATGTGTGGTAACTATTTATAAAATATTAGAAAGCATCGTAACCTACTACGAGAAGTGTTTCATATCTGAATACTTTATTTATGGGTTGTAATCATTAAAGAAAACACCACAAAGTATCATATCCTACTAAGAAGTGTTGCTGATCAGTGTACTTCATTTATGAGTGGTGACCATTCAAGAAAACTCCACAACGTATCATATCTTACCACGAGAAGAGTTTCTTCTCCGAGTACTTCAATTTAGTATTGTAACCATTCATTAAAACACAACGAAGAAGCATAGATACCACTCTAAGTGTTTCATTCCGAGTGCTTAATTTATGAGTGATTCCGATCAAAGTACTTCATTTATGGGTGGTAACCATTAAATAAAACATAACAAAGCATCTTACCCTACTGCGAGAAGAGTTTCTTATCTGAGTACTTCATTTATGGGTGGTAACTATTAAAGAAAACACCACAAATCATCAAATCCTACTAAGAAGTGTTTCTGATCATAATACTTCATTTATGGTACATTTCAAGAACACTCTATAAAGCATTATATCTTACTACGAAAAGAATTTCTTCTCCGAGTACTTCATTTAAGTGTTGTAACCATTCACCAAAATACAATGAAGAAGCATCCAGTACCACTCCAAGTGTTTCATGTACGAGTACTTAATTTATTAGTGGTAACCATTAAAGAAAGCACCACAAAGCATCGTAACCTACTACGAGAAGTGTTTCATATCTGAATACTTTATTTATGGGTTGTAATCATTAAAGAAAACACCACAAAGTATCATATCCTACTAAGAATTGATTCTGATCAGTGTACTTCATTTATGAGTGGTAATCTTTCAAGAACACTCTATACAACACTATATCTTACTATGAAAATAATTTCTTCTCCGAGTACTTCATTTAAGTGTTGTAACCATTCACTAAAATACAACGAAGAAGCGTTGTGTACCACTCTAAGTGCTTCATGTACGAGTACTTAATTTATGAGTGATTCTGATCAGAGTACTTCATTAATGGGTGATAACCATTAAAGAAACACCACAAAGCATAGTGACCTATTGTGAGAAGTATTTCTTATCTGAGTACTTCATTTATGGATGGTAACCATTAAAGAAAAACACCACAAAGCATCATATCCTACTAAGAAGTGTTTCTGATCATAGTACTTCATTTATGAGTGGTAACCTCTCTAGAACACTCTACAAAGCATTATATCTTACTACGAAAAGAATTTATTCTCCGAGTACTTCATTTATGTGTTGTAACCATTCAGTAAAACACAAGGAAGAAGCATCGAGTACCACTCTAAGTGCTTCATGTACGAGTACTTAATTTATGAGTGATTCTGATCAGAGTACATTTATGGGTGGTAACCATTAAAAAAACACCACAAAGCATCATAACCTACTTCGGAAAGTGTTTCTTATCTGTGTACTTCATTTATGGGCGGTAACCATTAAAGAAAACATCACAAAGCATAGTAACCTATTGTGAAAGGTGTTTCTTATCTGAGTACTTCATTTAGGATGGTAACCATTAAAGAAAAACACCACAAAGCATCATATCATACTAAGAAGTGTTTCTGGTCATAATTCTTCATTTATGAGTGGTACATTTCAAGAACACTCTATAAAGCATTATATCTTACTACGAAAAGAATTTCTTCTCCGAGTACTTCATTTAAGTGTTGTAACCATTCACTAAAATACAATGAAGAAGCATCCAGTACCACTCTAAGTGTTTCATGTACGAGTACTTAATTTATGAGTGGTAACCATTAAAGAAAGCACCACAAAGCATCGTAACCTACTACGAGAAGTGTTTCATATCTGAATACTTTATTTATGGGTTGTAATCATTAAAGAAAACACCACAAAGTATCATATCCTACTAAGAAGTGATTATGATCAGTGTACTTCATTTATGAGTGGTAATCTTTCAAGAAAGCTCCACAACGCATCATATCTTACCACGAGAAGAGTTTCTTCTCCGAGTACTTCATTTAAGTGGTTGAATTATTCATTAAACACAACGAAGAAGTATCGTGTATCACTCTAAGCGCTTCATGTATGAGTACTTTATGAGTAATTCTGATCAGAGTACTTCATTTATGGGTGGTAACCATTAAAGAAAACACAACAAAGCATAGTAACCTATTGCGAGAAGTGTTTCTTATTTGAGTACTTCATTTATGAATGGTAACCATTAAAGAAAACACCATTAAGCATCATATCCTACTAAGAAGTATTTCTGATTAGTACTTCATTTATGAGTGGTATCCTCTCAAGAACACTCTACAAGGCATTATATCTTACTACGAAAAGAATTTGTTCTCCGTGGACTTCATTTAAGTGGTTTAACCATTCATTAAAACACAACGAAGAAGCAAAGAACCACTCTAAGTGTTTAATGTCTGAGTACTTAATTTATGAGTGTTTCTGATCAGAGTATTTCATTTATGGGTGGTAACTATTAATTAAAAGATCAAAAAAGCATTTTTTTTCCCTACTACGAGAAGTGTTTCATATATGAATACTTTATTTAATGGTTGTAACCATTAAGGAAAACACCACAAAGAATCATATCCTACTAAGAAGTTTTTCTGATCAGTGTACTTAATTTATGAGTGGTAACCTTTCAAAACACTCGACAACGCATCATATCTTACCACGAGAAGAGTTTCTTCTCCGAGTACTTCATTTAAGTGGTTTAACCATTCCTTAAAACACTTGAAGAAGCATAGATACCACTCTAAGTGTTTCATGTTCGAGTACTTTATTTATGAGTGATTCCGATCAAAGTACTTCATTTATGGGTGGTAACCATTAAATAAAACATCACAAAGTAAGAACCCTATTGTGAGAAGTGTTACTTATCTGAGTATTTCATTTATAGGTGGTAACCATTAAATAAAACACCATAAAGCATCATATCCAACTAAAAAGTGATTATGATCATAGTACTTCATTAATGATTGGTAACCTTTCAAGAACACTCTACAAAGAATTTTACCTTAGTGTGAGAAGTGATTCTTAAAATATTACTTCATTTATGTGTGGTAACTATTTATAAAATATTAGAAAGCATCGTAACCTACTACGAGAAGTGTTTCATATCTGAATACTTTATTTATGGGTTGTAATCATTAAAGAAAACACCACAAAGTATCATATCCTACTAAGAAGTGTTGCTGATCAGTGTACTTCATTTATGAGTGGTGACCATTCAAGAAAACTCCACAACGTATCATATCTTACCACGAGAAGAGTTTCTTCTCCGAGTACTTCAATTTAGTATTGTAACCATTCATTAAAACACAACGAAGAAGCATAGATACCACTCTAAGTGTTTCATTCCGAGTGCTTAATTTATGAGTGATTCCGATCAAAGTACTTCATTTATGGGTGGTAACCATTAAATAAAACATAACAAAGCATCTTACCCTACTGCGAGAAGAGTTTCTTATCTGAGTACTTCATTTATGGGTGGTAACTATTAAAGAAAACACCACAAATCATCAAATCCTACTAAGAAGTGTTTCTGATCATAATACTTCATTTATGGTACATTTCAAGAACACTCTATAAAGCATTATATCTTACTACGAAAAGAATTTCTTCTCCGAGTACTTCATTTAAGTGTTGTAACCATTCACCAAAATACAATGAAGAAGCATCCAGTACCACTCCAAGTGTTTCATGTACGAGTACTTAATTTATTAGTGGTAACCATTAAAGAAAGCACCACAAAGCATCGTAACCTACTACGAGAAGTGTTTCATATCTGAATACTTTATTTATGGGTTGTAATCATTAAAGAAAACACCACAAAGTATCATATCCTACTAAGAATTGATTCTGATCAGTGTACTTCATTTATGAGTGGTAATCTTTCAAGAACACTCTATACAACACTATATCTTACTATGAAAATAATTTCTTCTCCGAGTACTTCATTTAAGTGTTGTAACCATTCACTAAAATACAACGAAGAAGCGTTGTGTACCACTCTAAGTGCTTCATGTACGAGTACTTAATTTATGAGTGATTCTGATCAGAGTACTTCATTAATGGGTGATAACCATTAAAGAAACACCACAAAGCATAGTGACCTATTGTGAGAAGTATTTCTTATCTGAGTACTTCATTTATGGATGGTAACCATTAAAGAAAAACACCACAAAGCATCATATCCTACTAAGAAGTGTTTCTGATCATAGTACTTCATTTATGAGTGGTAACCTCTCTAGAACACTCTACAAAGCATTATATCTTACTACGAAAAGAATTTATTCTCCGAGTACTTCATTTATGTGTTGTAACCATTCAGTAAAACACAAGGAAGAAGCATCGAGTACCACTCTAAGTGCTTCATGTACGAGTACTTAATTTATGAGT
This sequence comes from Eleocharis quinqueflora, assembly GCA_964058865.1. Taxonomy (NCBI): domain Eukaryota; kingdom Viridiplantae; phylum Streptophyta; class Magnoliopsida; order Poales; family Cyperaceae; genus Eleocharis; species Eleocharis quinqueflora. Next base: position 325,936 of record CAXKVX010005099.1, read on the forward strand.
GATTCTGATCAGAGTACATTTATGGGTGGTAACCATTAAAAAAACACCACAAAGCATCATAACCTACTTCGGAAAGTGTTTCTTATCTGTGTACTTCATTTATGGGCGGTAACCATTAAAGAAAACATCACAAAGCATAGTAACCTATTGTGAAAGGTGTTTCTTATCTGAGTACTTCATTTAGGATGGTAACCATTAAAGAAAAACACCACAAAGCATCATATCATACTAAGAAGTGTTTCTGGTCATAATTCTTCATTTATGAGTGGTACATTTCAAGAACACTCTATAAAGCATTATATCTTACTACGAAAAGAATTTCTTCTCCGAGTACTTCATTTAAGTGTTGTAACCATTCACTAAAATACAATGAAGAAGCATCCAGTACCACTCTAAGTGTTTCATGTACGAGTACTTAATTTATGAGTGGTAACCATTAAAGAAAGCACCACAAAGCATCGTAACCTACTACGAGAAGTGTTTCATATCTGAATACTTTATTTATGGGTTGTAATCATTAAAGAAAACACCACAAAGTATCATATCCTACTAAGAAGTGATTATGATCAGTGTACTTCATTTATGAGTGGTAATCTTTCAAGAAAGCTCCACAACGCATCATATCTTACCACGAGAAGAGTTTCTTCTCCGAGTACTTCATTTAAGTGGTTGAATTATTCATTAAACACAACGAAGAAGTATCGTGTATCACTCTAAGCGCTTCATGTATGAGTACTTTATGAGTAATTCTGATCAGAGTACTTCATTTATGGGTGGTAACCATTAAAGAAAACACAACAAAGCATAGTAACCTATTGCGAGAAGTGTTTCTTATTTGAGTACTTCATTTATGAATGGTAACCATTAAAGAAAACACCATTAAGCATCATATCCTACTAAGAAGTATTTCTGATTAGTACTTCATTTATGAGTGGTATCCTCTCAAGAACACTCTACAAGGCATTATATCTTACTACGAAAAGAATTTGTTCTCCGTGGACTTCATTTAAGTGGTTTAACCATTCATTAAAACACAACGAAGAAGCAAAGAACCACTCTAAGTGTTTAATGTCTGAGTACTTAATTTATGAGTGTTTCTGATCAGAGTATTTCATTTATGGGTGGTAACTATTAATTAAAAGATCAAAAAAGCATTTTTTTTCCCTACTACGAGAAGTGTTTCATATATGAATACTTTATTTAATGGTTGTAACCATTAAGGAAAACACCACAAAGAATCATATCCTACTAAGAAGTTTTTCTGATCAGTGTACTTAATTTATGAGTGGTAACCTTTCAAAACACTCGACAACGCATCATATCTTACCACGAGAAGAGTTTCTTCTCCGAGTACTTCATTTAAGTGGTTTAACCATTCCTTAAAACACTTGAAGAAGCATAGATACCACTCTAAGTGTTTCATGTTCGAGTACTTTATTTATGAGTGATTCCGATCAAAGTACTTCATTTATGGGTGGTAACCATTAAATAAAACATCACAAAGTAAGAACCCTATTGTGAGAAGTGTTACTTATCTGAGTATTTCATTTATAGGTGGTAACCATTAAATAAAACACCATAAAGCATCATATCCAACTAAAAAGTGATTATGATCATAGTACTTCATTAATGATTGGTAACCTTTCAAGAACACTCTACAAAGAATTTTACCTTAGTGTGAGAAGTGATTCTTAAAATATTACTTCATTTATGTGTGGTAACTATTTATAAAATATTAGAAAGCATCGTAACCTACTACGAGAAGTGTTTCATATCTGAATACTTTATTTATGGGTTGTAATCATTAAAGAAAACACCACAAAGTATCATATCCTACTAAGAAGTGTTGCTGATCAGTGTACTTCATTTATGAGTGGTGACCATTCAAGAAAACTCCACAACGTATCATATCTTACCACGAGAAGAGTTTCTTCTCCGAGTACTTCAATTTAGTATTGTAACCATTCATTAAAACACAACGAAGAAGCATAGATACCACTCTAAGTGTTTCATTCCGAGTGCTTAATTTATGAGTGATTCCGATCAAAGTACTTCATTTATGGGTGGTAACCATTAAATAAAACATAACAAAGCATCTTACCCTACTGCGAGAAGAGTTTCTTATCTGAGTACTTCATTTATGGGTGGTAACTATTAAAGAAAACACCACAAATCATCAAATCCTACTAAGAAGTGTTTCTGATCATAATACTTCATTTATGGTACATTTCAAGAACACTCTATAAAGCATTATATCTTACTACGAAAAGAATTTCTTCTCCGAGTACTTCATTTAAGTGTTGTAACCATTCACCAAAATACAATGAAGAAGCATCCAGTACCACTCCAAGTGTTTCATGTACGAGTACTTAATTTATTAGTGGTAACCATTAAAGAAAGCACCACAAAGCATCGTAACCTACTACGAGAAGTGTTTCATATCTGAATACTTTATTTATGGGTTGTAATCATTAAAGAAAACACCACAAAGTATCATATCCTACTAAGAATTGATTCTGATCAGTGTACTTCATTTATGAGTGGTAATCTTTCAAGAACACTCTATACAACACTATATCTTACTATGAAAATAATTTCTTCTCCGAGTACTTCATTTAAGTGTTGTAACCATTCACTAAAATACAACGAAGAAGCGTTGTGTACCACTCTAAGTGCTTCATGTACGAGTACTTAATTTATGAGTGATTCTGATCAGAGTACTTCATTAATGGGTGATAACCATTAAAGAAACACCACAAAGCATAGTGACCTATTGTGAGAAGTATTTCTTATCTGAGTACTTCATTTATGGATGGTAACCATTAAAGAAAAACACCACAAAGCATCATATCCTACTAAGAAGTGTTTCTGATCATAGTACTTCATTTATGAGTGGTAACCTCTCTAGAACACTCTACAAAGCATTATATCTTACTACGAAAAGAATTTATTCTCCGAGTACTTCATTTATGTGTTGTAACCATTCAGTAAAACACAAGGAAGAAGCATCGAGTACCACTCTAAGTGCTTCATGTACGAGTACTTAATTTATGAGTGATTCTGATCAGAGTACATTTATGGGTGGTAACCATTAAAAAAACACCACAAAGCATCATAACCTACTTCGGAAAGTGTTTCTTATCTGTGTACTTCATTTATGGGCGGTAACCATTAAAGAAAACATCACAAAGCATAGTAACCTATTGTGAAAGGTGTTTCTTATCTGAGTACTTCATTTAGGATGGTAACCATTAAAGAAAAACACCACAAAGCATCATATCATACTAAGAAGTGTTTCTGGTCATAATTCTTCATTTATGAGTGGTACATTTCAAGAACACTCTATAAAGCATTATATCTTACTACGAAAAGAATTTCTTCTCCGAGTACTTCATTTAAGTGTTGTAACCATTCACTAAAATACAATGAAGAAGCATCCAGTACCACTCTAAGTGTTTCATGTACGAGTACTTAATTTATGAGTGGTAACCATTAAAGAAAGCACCACAAAGCATCGTAACCTACTACGAGAAGTGTTTCATATCTGAATACTTTATTTATGGGTTGTAATCATTAAAGAAAACACCACAAAGTATCATATCCTACTAAGAAGTGATTATGATCAGTGTACTTCATTTATGAGTGGTAATCTTTCAAGAAAGCTCCACAACGCATCATATCTTACCACGAGAAGAGTTTCTTCTCCGAGTACTTCATTTAAGTGGTTGAATTATTCATTAAACACAACGAAGAAGTATCGAGTATCACTCTAAGCGCTTCATGTATGAGTACTTTATGAGTAATTCTGATCAGAGTACTTCATTTATGGGTGGTAACCATTAAAGAAAACACAACAAAGCATAGTAACCTATTGCGAGAAGTGTTTCTTATTTGAGTACTTCATTTATGAATGGTAACCATTAAAGAAAATACCATTAAGCATCATATCCTACTAAGAAGTATTTCTGATTAGTACTTCATTTATGAGTGGTATCCTCTCAAGAACACTCTACAAGGCATTATATCTTACTACGAAAAGAATTTGTTCTCCGTGGACTTCATTTAAGTGGTTTAACCATTCATTAAAACACAACGAAGAAGCAAAGAACCACTCTAAGTGTTTAATGTCTGAGTACTTAATTTATGAGTGTTTCTGATCAGAGTATTTCATTTATGGGTGGTAACTATTAATTAAAAGATCAAAAAAGCATTTTTTTTCCCTACTACGAGAAGTGTTTCATATATGAATACTTTATTTAATGGTTGTAACCATTAAGGAAAACACCACAAAGAATCATATCCTACTAAGAAGTTTTTCTGATCAGTGTACTTAATTTATGAGTGGTAACCTTTCAAAACACTCGACAACGCATCATATCTTACCACGAGAAGAGTTTCTTCTCCGAGTACTTCATTTAAGTGGTTTAACCATTCCTTAAAACACTTGAAGAAGCATAGATACCACTCTAAGTGTTTCATGTTCGAGTACTTTATTTATGAGTGATTCCGATCAAAGTACTTCATTTATGGGTGGTAACCATTAAATAAAACATCACAAAGTATCTTACCCTATTGTGAGAAGTGTTACTTATCTGAGTATTTCATTTATAGGTGGTAACCATTAAATAAAACACCATAAAGCATCATATCCAACTAAAAAGTGATTATGATCATAGTACTTCATTAATGATTGGTAACCTTTCAAGAACACTCTACAAAGAATTTTACCTTAGTGTGAGAAGTGATTCTTAAAATATTACTTCATTTATGTGTGGTAACTATTTATAAAATATTAGAAAGCATCGTAACCTACTACGAGAAGTGTTTCATATCTGAATACTTTATTTATGGGTTGTAATCATTAAAGAAAACACCACAAAGTATCATATCCTACTAAGAAGTGTTGCTGATCAGTGTACTTCATTTATGAGTGGTGACCATTCAAGAAAACTCCACAACGTATCATATCTTACCACGAGAAGAGTTTCTTCTCCGAGTACTTCAATTTAGTATTGTAACCATTCATTAAAACACAACGAAGAAGCATAGATACCACTCTAAGTGTTTCATTCCGAGTGCTTAATTTATGAGTGATTCCGATCAAAGTACTTCAATTTAGTATTGTAACCATTCATTAAAACACAACGAAGAAGCATAGATACCACTCTAAGTGTTTCATTCCGAGTGCTTAATTTATGAGTGATTCCGATCAAAGTACTTCATTTATGGGTGGTAACCATTAAATAAAACATAACAAAGCATCTTACCCTACTGCGAGAAGAGTTTCTTATCTGAGTACTTCATTTATGGGTGGTAACTATTAAAGAAAACACCACAAATCATCAAATCCTACTAAGAAGTGTTTCTGATCATAATACTTCATTTATGGTACATTTCAAGAACACTCTATAAAGCATTATATCTTACTACGAAAAGAATTTCTTCTCCGAGTACTTCATTTAAGTGTTGTAACCATTCACCAAAATACAATGAAGAAGCATCCAGTACCACTCTCTAGGTGTTTCATGTACGAGTACTTAATTTATTAGTGGTAACCATTAAAGAAAGCACCACAAAGCATCGTAACCTACTACGAGAAGTGTTTCATATCTGAATACTTTATTTATGGGTTGTAATCATTAAAGAAAACACCACAAAGTATCATATCCTACTAAGAATTGATTCTGATCAGTGTACTTCATTTATGAGTGGTAATCTTTCAAGAACACTCTATACAACACTATATCTTACTATGAAAATAATTTCTTCTCCGAGTACTTCATTTAAGTGTTGTAACCATTCACTAAAATACAACGAAGAAGCGTTGTGTACCACTCTAAGTGCTTCATGTACGAGTACTTAATTTATGAGTGATTCTGATCAGAGTACTTCATTAATGGGTGATAACCATTAAAGAAACACCACAAAGCATAGTGACCTATTGTGAGAAGTATTTCTTATCTGAGTACTTCATTTATGGATGGTAACCATTAAAGAAAAACACCACAAAGCATCATATCCTACTAAGAAGTGTTTCTGATCATAGTACTTCATTTATGAGTGGTAACCTCTCTAGAACACTCTACAAAGCATTATATCTTACTACGAAAAGAATTTATTCTCCGAGTACTTCATTTATGTGTTGTAACCATTCAGTAAAACACAAGGAAGAAGCATCGAGTACCACTCTAAGTGCTTCATGTACGAGTACTTAATTTATGAGTGATTCTGATCAGAGTACATTTATGGGTGGTAACCATTAAAAAAACACCACAAAGCATCATAACCTACTTCGGAAAGTGTTTCTTATCTGTGTACTTCATTTATGGGCGGTAACCATTAAAGAAAACATCACAAAGCATAGTAACCTATTGTGAAAGGTGTTTCTTATCTGAGTACTTCATTTAGGATGGTAACCATTAAAGAAAAACACCACAAAGCATCATATCATACTAAGAAGTGTTTCTGGTCATAATTCTTCATTTATGAGTGGTACATTTCAAGAACACTCTATAAAGCATTATATCTTACTACGAAAAGAATTTCTTCTCCGAGTACTTCATTTAAGTGTTGTAACCATTCACTAAAATACAATGAAGAAGCATCCAGTACCACTCTAAGTGTTTCATGTACGAGAACTTAATTTATGAGTGGTAACCATTAAAGAAAGCACCACAAAGCATCGTAACCTACTACGAGAAGTGTTTCATATCTGAATACTTTATTTATGGGTTGTAATCATTAAAGAAAACACCACAAAGTATCATATCCTACTAAGAAGTGATTATGATCAGTGTACTTCATTTATGAGTGGTAATCTTTCAAGAAAGCTCCACAACGCATCATATCTTACCACGAGAAGAGTTTCTTCTCCGAGTACTTCATTTAAGTGGTTGAATTATTCATTAAACACAACGAAGAAGTATCGTGTATCACTCTAAGCGCTTCATGTATGAGTACTTTATGAGTAATTCTGATCAGAGTACTTCATTTATGGGTGGTAACCATTAAAGAAAACACAACAAAGCATAGTAACCTATTGCGAGAAGTGTTTCTTATTTGAGTACTTCATTTATGAATGGTAACCATTAAAGAAAACACCATTAAGCATCATATCCTACTAAGAAGTATTTCTGATTAGTACTTCATTTATGAGTGGTATCCTCTCAAGAACACTCTACAAGGCATTATATCTTACTACGAAAAGAATTTGTTCTCCGTGGACTTCATTTAAGTGGTTTAACCATTCATTAAAACACAACGAAGAAGCAAAGAACCACTCTAAGTGTTTAATGTCTGAGTACTTAATTTATGAGTGTTTCTGATCAGAGTATTTCATTTATGGGTGGTAACTATTAATTAAAAGATCAAAAAAGCATTTTTTTTCCCTACTACGAGAAGTGTTTCATATATGAATACTTTATTTAATGGTTGTAACCATTAAGGAAAACACCACAAAGAATCATATCCTACTAAGAAGTTTTTCTGATCAGTGTACTTAATTTATGAGTGGTAACCTTTCAAAACACTCGACAACGCATCATATCTTACCACGAGAAGAGTTTCTTCTCCGAGTACTTCATTTAAGTGGTTTAACCATTCCTTAAAACACTTGAAGAAGCATAGATACCACTCTAAGTGTTTCATGTTCGAGTACTTTATTTATGAGTGATTCCGATCAAAGTACTTCATTTATGGGTGGTAACCATTAAATAAAACATCACAAAGTAAGAACCCTATTGTGAGAAGTGTTACTTATCTGAGTATTTCATTTATAGGTGGTAACCATTAAATAAAACACCATAAAGCATCATATCCAACTAAAAAGTGATTATGATCATAGTACTTCATTAATGATTGGTAACCTTTCAAGAACACTCTACAAAGAATTTTACCTTAGTGTGAGAAGTGATTCTTAAAATATTACTTCATTTATGTGTGGTAACTATTTATAAAATATTAGAAAGCATCGTAACCTACTACGAGAAGTGTTTCATATCTGAATACTTTATTTATGGGTTGTAATCATTAAAGAAAACACCACAAAGTATCATATCCTACTAAGAAGTGTTGCTGATCAGTGTACTTCATTTATGAGTGGTGACCATTCAAGAAAACTCCACAACGTATCATATCTTACCACGAGAAGAGTTTCTTCTCCGAGTACTTCAATTTAGTATTGTAACCATTCATTAAAACACAACGAAGAAGCATAGATACCACTCTAAGTGTTTCATTCCGAGTGCTTAATTTATGAGTGATTCCGATCAAAGTACTTCATTTATGGGTGGTAACCATTAAATAAAACATAACAAAGCATCTTACCCTACTGCGAGAAGAGTTTCTTATCTGAGTACTTCATTTATGGGTGGTAACTATTAAAGAAAACACCACAAATCATCAAATCCTACTAAGAAGTGTTTCTGATCATAATACTTCATTTATGGTACATTTCAAGAACACTCTATAAAGCATTATATCTTACTACGAAAAGAATTTCTTCTCCGAGTACTTCATTTAAGTGTTGTAACCATTCACCAAAATACAATGAAGAAGCATCCAGTACCACTCCAAGTGTTTCATGTACGAGTACTTAATTTATTAGTGGGAACCATTAAAGAAAGCACCACAAAGCATCGTAACCTACTACGAGAAGTGTTTCATATCTGAATACTTTATTTATGGGTTGTAATCATTAAAGAAAACACCACAAAGTATCATATCCTACTAAGAATTGATTCTGATCAGTGTACTTCATTTATGAGTGGTAATCTTTCAAGAACACTCTATACAACACTATATCTTACTATGAAAATAATTTCTTCTCCGAGTACTTCATTTAAGTGTTGTAACCATTCACTAAAATACAACGAAGAAGCGTTGTGTACCACTCTAAGTGCTTCATGTACGAGTACTTAATTTATGAGTGATTCTGATCAGAGTACTTCATTAATGGGTGATAACCATTAAAGAAACACCACAAAGCATAGTGACCTATTGTGAGAAGTATTTCTTATCTGAGTACTTCATTTATGGATGGTAACCATTAAAGAAAAACACCACAAAGCATCATATCCTACTAAGAAGTGTTTCTGATCATAGTACTTCATTTATGAGTGGTAACCTCTCTAGAACACTCTACAAAGCATTATATCTTACTACGAAAAGAATTTATTCTCCGAGTACTTCATTTATGTGTTGTAACCATTCAGTAAAACACAAGGAAGAAGCATCGAGTACCACTCTAAGTGCTTCATGTACGAGTACTTAATTTATGAGTGATTCTGATCAGAGTACATTTATGGGTGGTAACCATTAAAAAAACACCACAAAGCATCATAACCTACTTCGGAAAGTGTTTCTTATCTGTGTACTTCATTTATGGGCGGTAACCATTAAAGAAAACATCACAAAGCATAGTAACCTATTGTGAAAGGTGTTTCTTATCTGAGTACTTCATTTAGGATGGTAACCATTAAAGAAAAACACCACAAAGCATCATATCATACTAAGAAGTGTTTCTGGTCATAATTCTTCATTTATGAGTGGTACATTTCAAGAACACTCTATAAAGCATTATATCTTACTACGAAAAGAATTTCTTCTCCGAGTACTTCATTTAAGTGTTGTAACCATTCACTAAAATACAATGAAGAAGCATCCAGTACCACTCTAAGTGTTTCATGTACGAGTACTTAATTTATGAGTGGTAACCATTAAAGAAAGCACCACAAAGCATCGTAACCTACTACGAGAAGTGTTTCATATCTGAATACTTTATTTATGGGTTGTAATCATTAAAGAAAACACCACAAAGTATCATATCCTACTAAGAAGTGATTATGATCAGTGTACTTCATTTATGAGTGGTAATCTTTCAAGAAAGCTCCACAACGCATCATATCTTACCACGAGAAGAGTTTCTTCTCCGAGTACTTCATTTAAGTGGTTGAATTATTCATTAAACACAACGAAGAAGTATCGAGTATCACTCTAAGCGCTTCATTTATGAGTACTTTATGAGTAATTCTGATCAGAGTACTTCATTTATGGGTGGTAACCATTAAAGAAAACACAACAAAGCATAGTAACCTATTGCGAGAAGTGTTTCTTATTTGAGTACTTCATTTATGAATGGTAACCATTAAAGAAAACACCATTAAGCATCATATCCTACTAAGAAGTATTTCTGATTAGTACTTCATTTATGAGTGGTATCCTCTCAAGAACACTCTACAAGGCATTATATCTTACTACGAAAAGAATTTGTTCTCCGTGGACTTCATTTAAGTGGTTTAACCATTCATTAAAACACAACGAAGAAGCAAAGAACCACTCTAAGTGTTTAATGTCTGAGTACTTAATTTATGAGTGTTTCTGATCAGAGTATTTCATTTATGGGTGGTAACTATTAATTAAAAGATCAAAAAAGCATTTTTTTTTCCCTACTACGAGAAGTGTTTCATATATGAATACTTTATTTAATGGTTGTAACCATTAAGGAAAACACCACAAAGAATCATATCCTACTAAGAAGTTTTTCTGATCAGTGTACTTAATTTATGAGTGGTAACCTTTCAAAACACTCGACAACGCATCATATCTTACCACGAGAAGAGTTTCTTCTCCGAGTACTTCATTTAAGTGGTTTAACCATTCCTTAAAACACTTGAAGAAGCATAGATACCACTCTAAGTGTTTCATGTTCGAGTACTTTATTTATGAGTGATTCCGATCAAAGTACTTCATTTATGGGTGGTAACCATTAAATAAAACATCACAAAGTATCTTACCCTATTGTGAGAAGTGTTACTTATCTGAGTATTTCATTTATAGGTGGTAACCATTAAATAAAACACCATAAAGCATCATATCCAACTAAAAAGTGATTATGATCATAGTACTTCATTAATGATTGGTAACCTTTCAAGAACACTCTACAAAGAATTTTACCTTAGTGTGAGAAGTGATTCTTAAAATATTACTTCATTTATGTGTGGTAACTATTTATAAAATATTAGAAAGCATCGTAACCTACTACGAGAAGTGTTTCATATCTGAATACTTTATTTATGGGTTGTAATCATTAAAGAAAACACCACAAAGTATCATATCCTACTAAGAAGTGTTGCTGATCAGTGTACTTCATTTATGAGTGGTGACCATTCAAGAAAACTCCACAACGTATCATATCTTACCACGAGAAGAGTTTCTTCTCCGAGTACTTCAATTTAGTATTGTAACCATTCATTAAAACACAACGAAGAAGCATAGATACCACTCTAAGTGTTTCATTCCGAGTGCTTAATTTATGAGTGATTCCGATCAAAGTACTTCAATTTAGTATTGTAACCATTCATTAAAACACAACGAAGAAGCATAGATACCACTCTAAGTGTTTCATTCCGAGTGCTTAATTTATGAGTGATTCCGATCAAAGTACTTCATTTATGGGTGGTAACCATTAAATAAAACATAACAAAGCATCTTACCCTACTGCGAGAAGAGTTTCTTATCTGAGTACTTCATTTATGGGTGGTAACTATTAAAGAAAACACCACAAATCATCAAATCCTACTAAGAAGTGTTTCTGATCATAATACTTCATTTATGGTACATTTCAAGAACACTCTATAAAGCATTATATCTTACTACGAAAAGAATTTCTTCTCCGAGTACTTCATTTAAGTGTTGTAACCATTCACCAAAATACAATGAAGAAGCATCCAGTACCACTCTCTAGGTGTTTCATGTACGAGTACTTAATTTATTAGTGGTAACCATTAAAGAAAGCACCACAAAGCATCGTAACCTACTACGAGAAGTGTTTCATATCTGAATACTTTATTTATGGGTTGTAATCATTAAAGAAAACACCACAAAGTATCATATCCTACTAAGAATTGATTCTGATCAGTGTACTTCATTTATGAGTGGTAATCTTTCAAGAACACTCTATACAACACTATATCTTACTATGAAAATAATTTCTTCTCCGAGTACTTCATTTAAGTGTTGTAACCATTCACTAAAATACAACGAAGAAGCGTTGTGTACCACTCTAAGTGCTTCATGTACGAGTACTTAATTTATGAGTGATTCTGATCAGAGTACTTCATTAATGGGTGATAACCATTAAAGAAACACCACAAAGCATAGTGACCTATTGTGAGAAGTATTTCTTATCTGAGTACTTCATTTATGGATGGTAACCATTAAAGAAAAACACCACAAAGCATCATATCCTACTAAGAAGTGTTTCTGATCATAGTACTTCATTTATGAGTGGTAACCTCTCTAGAACACTCTACAAAGCATTATATCTTACTACGAAAAGAATTTATTCTCCGAGTACTTCATTTATGTGTTGTAACCATTCAGTAAAACACAAGGAAGAAGCATCGAGTACCACTCTAAGTGCTTCATGTACGAGTACTTAATTTATGAGTGATTCTGATCAGAGTACATTTATGGGTGGTAACCATTAAAAAAACACCACAAAGCATCATAACCTACTTCGGAAAGTGTTTCTTATCTGTGTACTTCATTTATGGGCGGTAACCATTAAAGAAAACATCACAAAGCATAGTAACCTATTGTGAAAGGTGTTTCTTATCTGAGTACTTCATTTAGGATGGTAACCATTAAAGAAAAACACCACAAAGCATCATATCATACTAAGAAGTGTTTCTGGTCATAATTCTTCATTTATGAGTGGTACATTTCAAGAACACTCTATAAAGCATTATATCTTACTACGAAAAGAATTTCTTCTCCGAGTACTTCATTTAAGTGTTGTAACCATTCACTAAAATACAATGAAGAAGCATCCAGTACCACTCTAAGTGTTTCATGTACGAGAACTTAATTTATGAGTGGTAACCATTAAAGAAAGCACCACAAAGCATCGTAACCTACTACGAGAAGTGTTTCATATCTGAATACTTTATTTATGGGTTGTAATCATTAAAGAAAACACCACAAAGTATCATATCCTACTAAGAAGTGATTATGATCAGTGTACTTCATTTATGAGTGGTAATCTTTCAAGAAAGCTCCACAACGCATCATATCTTACCACGAGAAGAGTTTCTTCTCCGAGTACTTCATTTAAGTGGTTGAATTATTCATTAAACACAACGAAGAAGTATCGTGTATCACTCTAAGCGCTTCATGTATGAGTACTTTATGAGTAATTCTGATCAGAGTACTTCATTTATGGGTGGTAACCATTAAAGAAAACACAACAAAGCATAGTAACCTATTGCGAGAAGTGTTTCTTATTTGAGTACTTCATTTATGAATGGTAACCATTAAAGAAAACACCATTAAGCATCATATCCTACTAAGAAGTATTTCTGATTAGTACTTCATTTATGAGTGGTATCCTCTCAAGAACACTCTACAAGGCATTATATCTTACTACGAAAAGAATTTGTTCTCCGTGGACTTCATTTAAGTGGTTTAACCATTCATTAAAACACAACGAAGAAGCAAAGAACCACTCTAAGTGTTTAATGTCTGAGTACTTAATTTATGAGTGTTTCTGATCAGAGTATTTCATTTATGGGTGGTAACTATTAATTAAAAGATCAAAAAAGCATTTTTTTTCCCTACTACGAGAAGTGTTTCATATATGAATACTTTATTTAATGGTTGTAACCATTAAGGAAAACACCACAAAGAATCATATCCTACTAAGAAGTTTTTCTGATCAGTGTACTTAATTTATGAGTGGTAACCTTTCAAAACACTCGACAACGCATCATATCTTACCACGAGAAGAGTTTCTTCTCCGAGTACTTCATTTAAGTGGTTTAACCATTCCTTAAAACACTTGAAGAAGCATAGATACCACTCTAAGTGTTTCATGTTCGAGTACTTTATTTATGAGTGATTCCGATCAAAGTACTTCATTTATGGGTGGTAACCATTAAATAAAACATCACAAAGTAAGAACCCTATTGTGAGAAGTGTTACTTATCTGAGTATTTCATTTATAGGTGGTAACCATTAAATAAAACACCATAAAGCATCATATCCAACTAAAAAGTGATTATGATCATAGTACTTCATTAATGATTGGTAACCTTTCAAGAACACTCTACAAAGAATTTTACCTTAGTGTGAGAAGTGATTCTTAAAATATTACTTCATTTATGTGTGGTAACTATTTATAAAATATTAGAAAGCATCGTAACCTACTACGAGAAGTGTTTCATATCTGAATACTTTATTTATGGGTTGTAATCATTAAAGAAAACACCACAAAGTATCATATCCTACTAAGAAGTGTTGCTGATCAGTGTACTTCATTTATGAGTGGTGACCATTCAAGAAAACTCCACAACGTATCATATCTTACCACGAGAAGAGTTTCTTCTCCGAGTACTTCAATTTAGTATTGTAACCATTCATTAAAACACAACGAAGAAGCATAGATACCACTCTAAGTGTTTCATTCCGAGTGCTTAATTTATGAGTGATTCCGATCAAAGTACTTCATTTATGGGTGGTAACCATTAAATAAAACATAACAAAGCATCTTACCCTACTGCGAGAAGAGTTTCTTATCTGAGTACTTCATTTATGGGTGGTAACTATTAAAGAAAACACCACAAATCATCAAATCCTACTAAGAAGTGTTTCTGATCATAATACTTCATTTATGGTACATTTCAAGAACACTCTATAAAGCATTATATCTTACTACGAAAAGAATTTCTTCTCCGAGTACTTCATTTAAGTGTTGTAACCATTCACCAAAATACAATGAAGAAGCATCCAGTACCACTCCAAGTGTTTCATGTACGAGTACTTAATTTATTAGTGGGAACCATTAAAGAAAGCACCACAAAGCATCGTAACCTACTACGAGAAGTGTTTCATATCTGAATACTTTATTTATGGGTTGTAATCATTAAAGAAAACACCACAAAGTATCATATCCTACTAAGAATTGATTCTGATCAGTGTACTTCATTTATGAGTGGTAATCTTTCAAGAACACTCTATACAACACTATATCTTACTATGAAAATAATTTCTTCTCCGAGTACTTCATTTAAGTGTTGTAACCATTCACTAAAATACAACGAAGAAGCGTTGTGTACCACTCTAAGTGCTTCATGTACGAGTACTTAATTTATGAGTGATTCTGATCAGAGTACTTCATTAATGGGTGATAACCATTAAAGAAACACCACAAAGCATAGTGACCTATTGTGAGAAGTATTTCTTATCTGAGTACTTCATTTATGGATGGTAACCATTAAAGAAAAACACCACAAAGCATCATATCCTACTAAGAAGTGTTTCTGATCATAGTACTTCATTTATGAGTGGTAACCTCTCTAGAACACTCTACAAAGCATTATATCTTACTACGAAAAGAATTTATTCTCCGAGTACTTCATTTATGTGTTGTAACCATTCAGTAAAACACAAGGAAGAAGCATCGAGTACCACTCTAAGTGCTTCATGTACGAGTACTTAATTTATGAGTGATTCTGATCAGAGTACATTTATGGGTGGTAACCATTAAAAAAACACCACAAAGCATCATAACCTACTTCGGAAAGTGTTTCTTATCTGTGTACTTCATTTATGGGCGGTAACCATTAAAGAAAACATCACAAAGCATAGTAACCTATTGTGAAAGGTGTTTCTTATCTGAGTACTTCATTTAGGATGGTAACCATTAAAGAAAAACACCACAAAGCATCATATCATACTAAGAAGTGTTTCTGGTCATAATTCTTCATTTATGAGTGGTACATTTCAAGAACACTCTATAAAGCATTATATCTTACTACGAAAAGAATTTCTTCTCCGAGTACTTCATTTAAGTGTTGTAACCATTCACTAAAATACAATGAAGAAGCATCCAGTACCACTCTAAGTGTTTCATGTACGAGTACTTAATTTATGAGTGGTAACCATTAAAGAAAGCACCACAAAGCATCGTAACCTACTACGAGAAGTGTTTCATATCTGAATACTTTATTTATGGGTTGTAATCATTAAAGAAAACACCACAAAGTATCATATCCTACTAAGAAGTGATTATGATCAGTGTACTTCATTTATGAGTGGTAATCTTTCAAGAAAGCTCCACAACGCATCATATCTTACCACGAGAAGAGTTTCTTCTCCGAGTACTTCATTTAAGTGGTTGAATTATTCATTAAACACAACGAAGAAGTATCGAGTATCACTCTAAGCGCTTCATGTATGAGTACTTTATGAGTAATTCTGATCAGAGTACTTCATTTATGGGTGGTAACCATTAAAGAAAACACAACAAAGCATAGTAACCTATTGCGAGAAGTGTTTCTTATTTGAGTACTTCATTTATGAATGGTAACCATTAAAGAAAATACCATTAAGCATCATATCCTACTAAGAAGTATTTCTGATTAGTACTTCATTTATGAGTGGTATCCTCTCAAGAACACTCTACAAGGCATTATATCTTACTACGAAAAGAATTTGTTCTCCGTGGACTTCATTTAAGTGGTTTAACCATTCATTAAAACACAACGAAGAAGCAAAGAACCACTCTAAGTGTTTAATGTCTGAGTACTTAATTTATGAGTGTTTCTGATCAGAGTATTTCATTTATGGGTGGTAACTATTAATTAAAAGATCAAAAAAGCATTTTTTTTTCCCTACTACGAGAAGTGTTTCATATATGAATACTTTATTTAATGGTTGTAACCATTAAGGAAAACACCACAAAGAATCATATCCTACTAAGAAGTTTTTCTGATCAGTGTACTTAATTTATGAGTGGTAACCTTTCAAAACACTCGACATCGCATCATATCTTACCACGAGAAGAGTTTCTTCTCCGAGTACTTCATTTAAGTGGTTTAACCATTCCTTAAAACACTTGAAGAAGCATAGATACCACTCTAAGTGTTTCATGTTCGAGTACTTTATTTATGAGTGATTCCGATCAAAGTACTTCATTTATGGGTGGTAACCATTAAATAAAACATCACAAAGTATCTTACCCTATTGTGAGAAGTGTTACTTATCTGAGTATTTCATTTATAGGTGGTAACCATTAAATAAAACACCATAAAGCATCATATCCAACTAAAAAGTGATTATGATCATAGTACTTCATTAATGATTGGTAACCTTTCAAGAACACTCTACAAAGAATTTTACCTTAGTGTGAGAAGTGATTCTTAAAATATTACTTCATTTATGTGTGGTAACTATTTATAAAATATTAGAAAGCATCGTAACCTACTACGAGAAGTGTTTCATATCTGAATACTTTATTTATGGGTTGTAATCATTAAAGAAAACACCACAAAGTATCATATCCTACTAAGAAGTGTTGCTGATCAGTGTACTTCATTTATGAGTGGTGACCATTCAAGAAAACTCCACAACGTATCATATCTTACCACGAGAAGAGTTTCTTCTCCGAGTACTTCAATTTAGTATTGTAACCATTCATTAAAACACAACGAAGAAGCATAGATACCACTCTAAGTGTTTCATTCCGAGTGCTTAATTTATGAGTGATTCCGATCAAAGTACTTCAATTTAGTATTGTAACCATTCATTAAAACACAACGAAGAAGCATAGATACCACTCTAAGTGTTTCATTCCGAGTGCTTAATTTATGAGTGATTCCGATCAAAGTACTTCATTTATGGGTGGTAACCATTAAATAAAACATAACAAAGCATCTTACCCTACTGCGAGAAGAGTTTCTTATCTGAGTACTTCATTTATGGGTGGTAACTATTAAAGAAAACACCACAAATCATCAAATCCTACTAAGAAGTGTTTCTGATCATAATACTTCATTTATGGTACATTTCAAGAACACTCTATAAAGCATTATATCTTACTACGAAAAGAATTTCTTCTCCGAGTACTTCATTTAAGTGTTGTAACCATTCACCAAAATACAATGAAGAAGCATCCAGTACCACTCTCTAGGTGTTTCATGTACGAGTACTTAATTTATTAGTGGTAACCATTAAAGAAAGCACCACAAAGCATCGTAACCTACTACGAGAAGTGTTTCATATCTGAATACTTTATTTATGGGTTGTAATCATTAAAGAAAACACCACAAAGTATCATATCCTACTAAGAATTGATTCTGATCAGTGTACTTCATTTATGAGTGGTAATCTTTCAAGAACACTCTATACAACACTATATCTTACTATGAAAATAATTTCTTCTCCGAGTACTTCATTTAAGTGTTGTAACCATTCACTAAAATACAACGAAGAAGCGTTGTGTACCACTCTAAGTGCTTCATGTACGAGTACTTAATTTATGAGTGATTCTGATCAGAGTACTTCATTAATGGGTGATAACCATTAAAGAAACACCACAAAGCATAGTGACCTATTGTGAGAAGTATTTCTTATCTGAGTACTTCATTTATGGATGGTAACCATTAAAGAAAAACACCACAAAGCATCATATCCTACTAAGAAGTGTTTCTGATCATAGTACTTCATTTATGAGTGGTAACCTCTCTAGAACACTCTACAAAGCATTATATCTTACTACGAAAAGAATTTATTCTCCGAGTACTTCATTTATGTGTTGTAACCATTCAGTAAAACACAAGGAAGAAGCATCGAGTACCACTCTAAGTGCTTCATGTACGAGTACTTAATTTATGAGTGATTCTGATCAGAGTACATTTATGGGTGGTAACCATTAAAAAAACACCACAAAGCATCATAACCTACTTCGGAAAGTGTTTCTTATCTGTGTACTTCATTTATGGGCGGTAACCATTAAAGAAAACATCACAAAGCATAGTAACCTATTGTGAAAGGTGTTTCTTATCTGAGTACTTCATTTAGGATGGTAACCATTAAAGAAAAACACCACAAAGCATCATATCATACTAAGAAGTGTTTCTGGTCATAATTCTTCATTTATGAGTGGTACATTTCAAGAACACTCTATAAAGCATTATATCTTACTACGAAAAGAATTTCTTCTCCGAGTACTTCATTTAAGTGTTGTAACCATTCACTAAAATACAATGAAGAAGCATCCAGTACCACTCTAAGTGTTTCATGTACGAGAACTTAATTTATGAGTGGTAACCATTAAAGAAAGCACCACAAAGCATCGTAACCTACTACGAGAAGTGTTTCATATCTGAATACTTTATTTATGGGTTGTAATCATTAAAGAAAACACCACAAAGTATCATATCCTACTAAGAAGTGATTATGATCAGTGTACTTCATTTATGAGTGGTAATCTTTCAAGAAAGCTCCACAACGCATCATATCTTACCACGAGAAGAGTTTCTTCTCCGAGTACTTCATTTAAGTGGTTGAATTATTCATTAAACACAACGAAGAAGTATCGTGTATCACTCTAAGCGCTTCATGTATGAGTACTTTATGAGTAATTCTGATCAGAGTACTTCATTTATGGGTGGTAACCATTAAAGAAAACACAACAAAGCATAGTAACCTATTGCGAGAAGTGTTTCTTATTTGAGTACTTCATTTATGAATGGTAACCATTAAAGAAAACACCATTAAGCATCATATCCTACTAAGAAGTATTTCTGATTAGTACTTCATTTATGAGTGGTATCCTCTCAAGAACACTCTACAAGGCATTATATCTTACTACGAAAAGAATTTGTTCTCCGTGGACTTCATTTAAGTGGTTTAACCATTCATTAAAACACAACGAAGAAGCAAAGAACCACTCTAAGTGTTTAATGTCTGAGTACTTAATTTATGAGTGTTTCTGATCAGAGTATTTCATTTATGGGTGGTAACTATTAATTAAAAGATCAAAAAAGCATTTTTTTTCCCTACTACGAGAAGTGTTTCATATATGAATACTTTATTTAATGGTTGTAACCATTAAGGAAAACACCACAAAGAATCATATCCTACTAAGAAGTTTTTCTGATCAGTGTACTTAATTTATGAGTGGTAACCTTTCAAAACACTCGACAACGCATCATATCTTACCACGAGAAGAGTTTCTTCTCCGAGTACTTCATTTAAGTGGTTTAACCATTCCTTAAAACACTTGAAGAAGCATAGATACCACTCTAAGTGTTTCATGTTCGAGTACTTTATTTATGAGTGATTCCGATCAAAGTACTTCATTTATGGGTGGTAACCATTAAATAAAACATCACAAAGTAAGAACCCTATTGTGAGAAGTGTTACTTATCTGAGTATTTCATTTATAGGTGGTAACCATTAAATAAAACACCATAAAGCATCATATCCAACTAAAAAGTGATTATGATCATAGTACTTCATTAATGATTGGTAACCTTTCAAGAACACTCTACAAAGAATTTTACCTTAGTGTGAGAAGTGATTCTTAAAATATTACTTCATTTATGTGTGGTAACTATTTATAAAATATTAGAAAGCATCGTAACCTACTACGAGAAGTGTTTCATATCTGAATACTTTATTTATGGGTTGTAATCATTAAAGAAAACACCACAAAGTATCATATCCTACTAAGAAGTGTTGCTGATCAGTGTACTTCATTTATGAGTGGTGACCATTCAAGAAAACTCCACAACGTATCATATCTTACCACGAGAAGAGTTTCTTCTCCGAGTACTTCAATTTAGTATTGTAACCATTCATTAAAACACAACGAAGAAGCATAGATACCACTCTAAGTGTTTCATTCCGAGTGCTTAATTTATGAGTGATTCCGATCAAAGTACTTCATTTATGGGTGGTAACCATTAAATAAAACATAACAAAGCATCTTACCCTACTGCGAGAAGAGTTTCTTATCTGAGTACTTCATTTATGGGTGGTAACTATTAAAGAAAACACCACAAATCATCAAATCCTACTAAGAAGTGTTTCTGATCATAATACTTCATTTATGGTACATTTCAAGAACACTCTATAAAGCATTATATCTTACTACGAAAAGAATTTCTTCTCCGAGTACTTCATTTAAGTGTTGTAACCATTCACCAAAATACAATGAAGAAGCATCCAGTACCACTCCAAGTGTTTCATGTACGAGTACTTAATTTATTAGTGGGAACCATTAAAGAAAGCACCACAAAGCATCGTAACCTACTACGAGAAGTGTTTCATATCTGAATACTTTATTTATGGGTTGTAATCATTAAAGAAAACACCACAAAGTATCATATCCTACTAAGAAGTGTTGCTGATCAGTGTACTTCATTTATGAGTGGTGACCATTCAAGAAAACTCCACAACGTATCATATCTTACCACGAGAAGAGTTTCTTCTCCGAGTACTTCAATTTAGTATTGTAACCATTCATTAAAACACAACGAAGAAGCATAGATACCACTCTAAGTGTTTCATTCCGAGTGCTTAATTTATGAGTGATTCCGATCAAAGTACTTCAATTTAGTATTGTAACCATTCATTAAAACACAACGAAGAAGCATAGATACCACTCTAAGTGTTTCATTCCGAGTGCTTAATTTATGAGTGATTCCGATCAAAGTACTTCATTTATGGGTGGTAACCATTAAATAAAACATAACAAAGCATCTTACCCTACTGCGAGAAGAGTTTCTTATCTGAGTACTTCATTTATGGGTGGTAACTATTAAAGAAAACACCACAAATCATCAAATCCTACTAAGAAGTGTTTCTGATCATAATACTTCATTTATGGTACATTTCAAGAACACTCTATAAAGCATTATATCTTACTACGAAAAGAATTTCTTCTCCGAGTACTTCATTTAAGTGTTGTAACCATTCACCAAAATACAATGAAGAAGCATCCAGTACCACTCTCTAGGTGTTTCATGTACGAGTACTTAATTTATTAGTGGTAACCATTAAAGAAAGCACCACAAAGCATCGTAACCTACTACGAGAAGTGTTTCATATCTGAATACTTTATTTATGGGTTGTAATCATTAAAGAAAACACCACAAAGTATCATATCCTACTAAGAATTGATTCTGATCAGTGTACTTCATTTATGAGTGGTAATCTTTCAAGAACACTCTATACAACACTATATCTTACTATGAAAATAATTTCTTCTCCGAGTACTTCATTTAAGTGTTGTAACCATTCACTAAAATACAACGAAGAAGCGTTGTGTACCACTCTAAGTGCTTCATGTACGAGTACTTAATTTATGAGTGATTCTGATCAGAGTACTTCATTAATGGGTGATAACCATTAAAGAAACACCACAAAGCATAGTGACCTATTGTGAGAAGTATTTCTTATCTGAGTACTTCATTTATGGATGGTAACCATTAAAGAAAAACACCACAAAGCATCATATCCTACTAAGAAGTGTTTCTGATCATAGTACTTCATTTATGAGTGGTAACCTCTCTAGAACACTCTACAAAGCATTATATCTTACTACGAAAAGAATTTATTCTCCGAGTACTTCATTTATGTGTTGTAACCATTCAGTAAAACACAAGGAAGAAGCATCGAGTACCACTCTAAGTGCTTCATGTACGAGTACTTAATTTATGAGTGATTCTGATCAGAGTACATTTATGGGTGGTAACCATTAAAAAAACACCACAAAGCATCATAACCTACTTCGGAAAGTGTTTCTTATCTGTGTACTTCATTTATGGGCGGTAACCATTAAAGAAAACATCACAAAGCATAGTAACCTATTGTGAAAGGTGTTTCTTATCTGAGTACTTCATTTAGGATGGTAACCATTAAAGAAAAACACCACAAAGCATCATATCATACTAAGAAGTGTTTCTGGTCATAATTCTTCATTTATGAGTGGTACATTTCAAGAACACTCTATAAAGCATTATATCTTACTACGAAAAGAATTTCTTCTCCGAGTACTTCATTTAAGTGTTGTAACCATTCACTAAAATACAATGAAGAAGCATCCAGTACCACTCTAAGTGTTTCATGTACGAGTACTTAATTTATGAGTGGTAACCATTAAAGAAAGCACCACAAAGCATCGTAACCTACTACGAGAAGTGTTTCATATCTGAATACTTTATTTATGGGTTGTAATCATTAAAGAAAACACCACAAAGTATCATATCCTACTAAGAAGTGATTATGATCAGTGTACTTCATTTATGAGTGGTAATCTTTCAAGAAAGCTCCACAACGCATCATATCTTACCACGAGAAGAGTTTCTTCTCCGAGTACTTCATTTAAGTGGTTTAACCATTCCTTAAAACACATGAAGAAGCATAGATACCACTCTAAGTGTTTCATGTTCGAGTACTTCATTTATGAGTGATTCCGATCAAAGTACTTCATTTATGGGTGGTAACCATTAAATAAAACATCACAAAGTATCTTATCCTATTGTGAGAAATGTTACTTATCTGAGTATTTCATTCCTGGTAACCATTAAATAAAACATCATAAAGCATCATATCCTACTAAAAAGTGATTATGATCATAGTACTTCATTAATGATTGGTAACCTTTCAAGAACACTCTACAAAGCATTTTACCTTAGTGTGAGAAGTGATTCTTAAAATAGTACTTCATTTATGTGTTGTAACCATTCACTAAAATACAATGAAGAAGCATCCAGTACCACTCTAAGTGTTTCATGTACGAGTACTTAATTTATGAGTGGTAACCAAGGTTTAAAATAGCGGTTCGTGCGGTTTAGCGGTGGAGGAGTGATTTAGCGTTTAGCGTTTTATCGGTGATAAAACGGTTGATAAACTACCATATCGATATTTATATCATATAAATTTATTTCAAATGATATTAAGTATAAATTATAATTAATACAATTTATATGCTTAATAATAACATATAATAGTAATTTATTATCAACTACCATATAGATATTTATAACATATTATTTTATTTCAAATGATATTAAATTTAAATTATAATTAATATAATTAATAATTTATATGCTTAATAATAACATATAATAATAATTTGTTATCAACTACCATATCGATATTTATATCATATTACTTTATTTCAAATGATATTAAGTATAAATTATAATTAATATAATTTGTATGCTTAATTATAGCATATAATAGTAATTTGTTCACAAAATATATTTTCAAAGAATAATATATTGAATGAGCATGGCTAAAATAATGTTCATAGTACACCCCATTGCGTACTATGCATATATATATATAGGTCAATAAATTGAGATTTAAGTTGCTCAATAAATTCTTCATATGAAAATATTGTAGGAAATCAAATTTCGTGATTTTTAGAGCTTTCTTGCTATTTTTTAAATATTTTTTAAAAACAGTCCAGATTTAATACTACAAAAGTGTCATTTTTGGACTGTTTTTAAAAAATATTTAAAAAATAACAAGAAAGCTCTAAAAATTACAAAATTTTATTTCCTACAAGATTTTGATATGAAGAATTTATTGAGCACCTTAAATATCAATTTAATGACCAAATTAAATATAAATGACCGCATAGTACGAAATGTGATGTACTATGCATATTATTTTAGCCATGCTCTATATTGAATAATTCATAAGCAAGTATATTAGTAGTTTAGAAGCATAAAGAAAAAATAAAAAGTCACCTAAAACTTGATTTGCTAAAAAAATAACAATTAAACAGCAAAAACAGCTATATCACCACTAAAACCGCTATATCGCCGCTAAAACGCTAAATCGTGTCCGCTTTATCGGCCGCTAAAATCGCTATATCGCCAAAAACCGCTAAAACCGCATTTTTCAATATATCTTGCGTTATAGCTCCAAAAACTGCTGAAACCGCTAAATCGTCGTTTTATCGCCGCTATTTAAAAGCTTGGTGGTAACCATTAAAGAAAGCACCACAAAGCAACATAACCTACTTCGGGGAGTGTTTCTTATCTGAGTACTTCATTTATGGGCGGTAACCATTAAAAAAAACATCACAAAGCATAGTAACCTATTGTGAAAAGTGTTTCTTATCTGAGTATTTCATTGAGGACGGTAACCATTAAAGAAAAACACCACAAAGCATCATATCCTACTAAGAAGTGATTCTGATCAGTGTACTTCATTTATGAGTGGTAATCTCTCAAGAAAGCTCCACAATGCATCATATCTTACCACGAGTAGAGTTTCTTCTCTGAGTACTTCATTTAAGTGGTTGAATTATTCATTAAACACAACGAAGAAGTATCGAGTAGCACTCTAAGTGCTTCATGTATGAGTACTTTATTAGTGATTCTGATCAGAGTACTTGATTTACGGGTGGTAACCATTAAAAAAAACACCACCAAGCATAGTAACCTATTGCGAGAAGTGTTTCTGAACAGAGTACTTAATTTATGAGTGATTCTGAACAGAGTACTTCATTTATGGGTGGTAACCATTAAAGAAAGCACCACAAAGCATCGTGCCCTACTACGAGAA